>OZ024834.1:53913141-54513141 GCA_964016985.1 Anodontia alba | reverse complement strand
CCTTGATATACTTTGTATGTTTTTAGCAGATTTGTACAAGGGAGATCACTCTTTCTGTCTGCCTTTCCAGGGTACTAAGCTCCTTCTGAAAAGTGGTCTATTCTAAAAAGAATTTGGTCCTGTTAGGAGCAAATACATTCCTTGTATAGAAGACCCATTTCAGAAGGGAGACAAACCGATTTTGAGAGAGTTGCCTTTCCTGAAAGTTTATCCATTCCCCTTCAAACATACCATCTGGGAAAATTAAGCAGACAACAAACTGATGATATTTTTCTTAGATTTCCTAGAAAACAGGATCTGACACTTCATGCAAATTGTCTTGCATGACATGTCAAATCCTATTTTCTAGGAACAAAATGTTGTCTGCTGAAATTTTTACCCAGCATGCAAAGTGTTAAGTGGAAACCGACTTACCAAAGAATTCTGACAGTGTACTGCTGGCATTATGGGCAAGGTCTGTGAGATCATTGCTAAGACTGGTGATGATGGACGACGTGGAGCCACGATCTGAGTTAATGGAAGCTTTATCTGAATCTCTGTCAGATGACACAGTCTGAAACAATCAACAAGTTATTTATCACCATCTATGGAGACAGTCACAGCCAATAAATACCATATTTACTCTAAGCATTCGGCTGTATTATATGCAAATTATCGTCTATGGAGACGATTCATCTTTAGGAGTTAAATGTTAAATTGATAAATTTACAAAAGTGCTAATCCTTAAAGTGCCTGCCACAACTGCAGGAGACGACAGTTTGATTTTTTTTTTTATTATTTTTCAGAGAAAATTAGTATTGACCAAAATGGTGTTGTTCAAATTTTAGGACAAGACTGGTAAAGAGCTAAGGCGTGGGAATAATTAGGGTTTATACTAAGTTGTACTATAATCAAAGGCATTTCTTCCAACAAAAAACTATTGACATTTTTCTTAATTCTCCATGAAAACATATACTGAGACGCTTCATTTGGTACTCATTTACTCATTAGAAGTGCCTCAGTGAGCAGCTTCTAATGAGTACACACAATGTATGTCTTTTTATGGAGAAAAAAGAAAAATTATCCTAAAACTATCACCAAATATTCCTTCTTTACCAGACCTCTGATTAATGTTTTTGATTGTTGTTGTTTTATGTAAATGGAGACAGCAAAGGCCCAGATCAATCCACAGCCATGCGGCAGAGCTCTAGATAAGACACATCTTTCAACCAAAAGAAATTGATATTTTACTTATTTCTTCAGGAAAACTTATGTTGTAAGTATTGAGGCACTTCAAATAAGTCCCCAAAACATACCATACTCCACCTACTTATCGTACTGTGCGCTTAGATTTTTCAAAAATACTCAGAAAACTTGTAGTACTTACCTATACTAAGGGTACATTTAAAAAAAAAAAAAATGAGCAAAGGACTCATCAAATGATGCTTATGCGATGTTTTTTTTTTTTTTTCTGATTTTCTTAAAAAAGCATATGTTGATGCAATACAAATGAGTACCCACAACATATGCCTTTATAAAGAAGTAGATATAAGTAAACTGATTGTAACCTGAAAACTACAAAATTTGCTTGACTGTACACTTATAGGGGTATGTGCGGTAATTAGGTCAAATACGGTATGTTTTCATGCAGAAAATATGCTCTTTAACTTTCTGGATACTCACTCTAGGCATTGAATTTTTTTTTTTTGTGTGGATATTATGGATATGCATAGAAGCACCTCACCAATGCACTACTATAGAGTACCCACAATGTATGTTGTCATGGAAAATTAAGAAAAATAATTTTCTGGCTACTATTATGTGGTGCTATAAATGCTGATAGTTTTCTTGTATCTCCATAAAAATAAGTTTGAATAAACACAGAAGTGTCTTGTAAAGGCACTTCTTATGAGTACTCACAATGTACATTTGTGTGTGGAGGAATAAGAAAAATATTTTCCTGATATCCCTCTCTTATCTGGGGCTATGAATAACAGTGCGTCTTGCCGCAAAAATAATATGAATTTTCCTCTCTAACTGTATTTACATTAAGTACTTGGACAGACAGGCCTTGGTAAGCAGTGTAGACCCTGATCAGATGCTACAGAATGTGGTATCTGATCATGATATACACTGTTTGCTACTCATCCACCAGTTTTAGACACATCAACAGACAGCAAAACTGACGTTATAATTGTAGGACAAGTATGGTATCATCTTAGTTATCATCTTATCTAGAGAAGTGGAGATATCATAGCTCTTTATAAGGCGCCTTATGATATTTTTCTTATTTCTCCATGAAAACATATATTGTGGGTATTCATTAGAAGCGCCTCACTGAGGCTCTTCCCGCCTCACTGAGGCGCTTCTAATGGACACCCACAACATGCTTTTGTGGAGAAATAAGAAAATGATTAATCTGATGCATCTCTTGTCTAGAGCTACGAGCTCTGCTTGATATTGAAGGCTCCAGAAATATGACTCACCCTTAACGCCTGACCTGGCTTGATGAGAGTGCTGGTTTTAGAGTTCATTCCAACTCCACTATCTTGACTACCCTGGCTGCCAAACCTGGGTGGTGGAAAAACTGGACTCGGAGGTGGCACTCTTGGCAACTTGGGGCTCAAGGGGCTGAAATCTTTTGGACTGGATATGGCCCTCTCAAGGAGACCAGGAGATCCCCTGTCCCTGGGACTCGGTGGAGCTCTGTCTCTGGGACTGGATGGAGCTCCTCTATCCCTTGGACTGGGTGGAGCTCTGTCCCTAGGACTGGGTGGTGCCCTGTCCCTGGGGCTGGCTGGAGGTCGATCTCTAGAGCCACCAGAGAATGATCTGTCCCTGGGGCTCAATGGGACTCGTTCTCGGGGACTTGGTGGCAGTCTGTCCCTTGGGCTTGGTGGAGCTCTGTTTCGAGGACTTGGTGGCTTCTCATACGCTTCAAAGGCCGAGTTGATACTTTTGTTCAGTGGTTGAAGTGGTGGACGTCTTCTCTCAGGTGGAGGACTATCTGAGCCCTGACTGTCAGTGCGGCTGCAAGTAAATGATAATAATAAATGTGTCAAAGATCCTTACACAAATAAAAGCACCGCAAGCATAATACCTCACCATAGCAATTATTTGTTTATGTATTAAAGTTATCGTTACAAAAATGTCTGGAAAGAAAATGATGGAGGGACAGATAACAATCCTAAACCAGATCTTGATAATAGCAATGGACAGATAACAATCCTAAAGCAGATCTTGATAATATCAATGCATAGAGCAAGTTTGGTTAAAAGGCCTTGTTATTTACTCAAGTTATCATCCAGAAATGAAAATACGGACGTGTCTCGGGCAGATAACTCCGTAAAAATTTCACAAAATTTGCCCATTAGCAATTCCAAACCTGATCTCCTTACTGTCAATACATATAGCAAGTTTGGTTAAAATCCCTTGCTATTTACTGAAGTTATCATCCGGAAACGGAAATATGTGCGTGTCTCAGGCAGATAACTCCGTAAAAATTTTACGAAATTTGCCCATTAGCAATCCCAAACCAGATCTCCTTAATGTCAATGCATATAGCAAGTTTGTTGAAAATCCCTTGTTATTTACTCAAGTTATAGTCCGAAAACAAAAATATGGGCGTGTCTCGGGCAGATAACTCCATAAAAATTTGACAAAATTTGGCCGTTAGCAATCCCAAACTAGATCTCCTTAATGTCAATGCATATAGCAAGTTTGGTGAAAATCCCTTGTTATTTACTCAAGTTATAGTCTGGAAACGAAAATATGGGCGTGTCTCGGGCAGATAACTCCATCAAAAATTTACGAAATTTGCCCATTAGCAATCCCAAACCAGATCTCCACAATATCAATGCAAATACCAAGTTTAGTGAAAATCCATTGATGTTTACTCAAGTTATCATCCAGAAACGAAAAACGGACGGACAGACACACGTACGTACGACTGACTGACGGACGGACAGATGGACGGACTCACAGACAACCAACATGAAACCATAATACCCCGCCACTATTGTGTGGCGGGGTATAAAAATGAACTGGGGCACAGCATTTCCTACAAGATCAGAAAATGTAATTTCTGACATGCACCCAGTGAAGATTCAGATCAGCCTGTGCATTCACAGTCTGACCAGAATCTACACACATTTTGGGCAGCCGAGGATGCAAAGTTTCTTCATGATCAGACTGTGTTGATGTGCAGGCTGATTTGAGTCTTCATTGGGGGCATGTCAGAAGGTATGTTTTCTCACATTGTGGTTCATTTTATTAAATATTTTGAAATATAACCTACCTCATGGCAGCTCGCTTGATAAAAGATCTGAAATCATTAAACATCATTTTCTTCCTTAATTTTTATTCAGATTCAATCTAATTTGCATCAATTTGCATAATTTGTCAAGATGCAATCATTGTCAACCTTGCATAAGCAAAATAACACCTCAAAGTCGTGTAAAATATTCCACCTGAAGTCATCAAAATGAGGATTCTGTAATGAAGAAGACTCAACCTCAGAACTTATCCTGTTCTCCCTCTTTGTACTAACCTTTGTCATGCTGAATAAATTAAGATGCCATGCCCATGTCTAATTTCCAGCCAATCAGATTACTTGATTCAGGTTTTTGATAGAAATTCACATATTTAATGACAAACAGTGCAGATTCAGATCAGTTGGCTTCTTCAGAAGCCAACTGATCTGGATCTACACTGTTTGCTAAGACATGGCATATCATGTTTAGCAAGAGAAGGGCTAACATATTTACCCTAATTGTTGGGACAGCTTAACTCATTACCATACTAGTCCTAAGATTTGAACAAGTCCATTTTATTACCTGCTGATGTATATAACATATTGCTGGATGAGAGGCAAATAGTGTAGACCCTGATCATATGCCATGTTCTGTGGTGTCTGATCTGCATCTACACAGTTAGCTCTGGCCTGTCTGTCCCAATATTCAGGGTTATTATGGTAGGTTATAAATATAATTCCAACTCCTCCTCTTTATACTCATTTCACACAATGACTTGTTGAAGGAACAGTTTTACACTTCAATAAAGCCCAGGGCCCAGTTGTTCAAAGCTAACGGCATCGTTAGTTAACGATTCGTTAAAATTTACATTGAGTGATATGCAAATATGCTGAAATTTTTTGCTGAAAAAATGTGAGTAGCTTTTGCAGTGCAAAAGCTACTCACATTTTTTCAGCAAAAAATATCAGAATATTGTGTATTGAATCCACTAAAACAGTTAACGAAATGACCCTTAACGAGCTTGTTAAGCTAACAATGTTTTGAACAACCCGGCCCAGAGCAGGAATCTAACGGATCTATTTTCCTTCCGCCATCTCAAAAGATTGACATTTTTAGCAACATTTGTTAACTTTATGATGACACAGTTGGATCATATGGAATGAAATCTATTTTTTTGGATTTTAATTTATTGATATATCTTTTTATTGTGTTGGGGTTTAACGACACGTCAACCCTTGTGGGTCATTTTGTGTCTTCTCCCAGAGAAAGGGAGAAAAGAGATAGAAGAGACAGTAGAGGAGATGAAAGAGAGAGAGAGGGAAATGAAAGAAAGTGAATGAACAGAAGAAATAACATTCCCCCTCTATGCTTACCTACTGCAAGGACAGCAGGCCTTGTCCAACTGTAAGCCAATATCAGTTGGTTGCCCCAGTGACAAAAGCTACAGGACAGCTTCACCTCACCCAACCACCCCTCAAATAAACTCCAGCGAATCACTCACAGTTAATAAAATCAGAAGGGCTTTATGTTAAGTTTGTGAGTAATTTGCAGGAGTTTGCACATAGATAAAATCCACAAAAGTAATAATTCATTCCAATATTACAGATTAGGAAAAAACAACATAAACTTACTTTGGGAGGTTTCTCCCTGTAGGAGTTATATTTCCCGAGTCATATCGAAACTTTGATTCAGTCACCTGAAATAAACAAAGTGCATTAAACATTAAAATGTCAGTCACAAGAGCAGCAGACATCATTTCAAACCATTTTTTTTTCATCTTTTTTTTCCCCTAGAAATTAGACTTGATATTCTGTATGAATCATCTGTTTAGCAAATACAGTCAAACCTGTGGTCAGCAAGTGCCTAAGGCAAAGCCAGAAAGTAATTGCTTAAGACAGGTGCTTTTCTGGTTTGACTATATTTACATGAAAGCCTTATTTTCTCTCTGAAAATTAAATAAATAAATAGCTATAATTTTCAAGGGCACTTGAATTGACCAAATTTGAACTATGCCCTAAAACAGGTCAAAGTCAATCAAGGGTCATCATCTAAATAAACGCCACCAATGCTGCATACCAAGTTTCAAGGTGAAAGTCCATTCAGTTCCTCACATAATATTAATGTTTAATATATTTAATCGAAAGTCTTGCCAAAGCTGTACTATATTTATAGTTGTTCATTGATTTGTTTTATCTTTTTTTAGACACAAAATCATGATCTGATACAGAACATCATCAAATGAATTACAATGACAGCTGGGTGGTAAACAATTCTATTTACCGATACCATACCTCCATGAAATGCAAGTATTCTGGTCACAATACATAGTTCCAGATAAGAGGGGTATCAAACATAACATTTGGAGGAATTGTTAAGAAGGAGTATTTGGTGATAATTTTGGGATAATTTTTCTTATTTCTCCATAAAAACATATGTTGTGGGTACTCATTAGAAGTGCCTCGCCGAGGCACTTCTAATGAGTACCCACAACATATGTTTTTATGAAGAACTGTAGAAAATTATCCCATAATTATCACCAAATACTCCTCCTTAACCATTCCTCTGACATTTTTCCCCATTTCTCCACAAAAAAAACATGTTGTAGGTACTCATTAGAAGAGCCTCAGTGCCAGAAGCACCTGAGTAAGGCAATTCTAATGAGTACCCACAACATATGTTTTCATCGAGAAATAAGAAAAATATCAGTATTTTTTGGTTGAAAAGATGCGCCATATCTGGATTATGAAATATTTCTTGTTGTTTTGTTCCGGTTTGCCTCTCCAAGAATTCCAGACCTTCAGATAAAAGCTGCATCCAGATAAATATTTCTCTTATTTCACCACAAAAACATATGTTATGGATACTCATAAGAAGTGATTAGAGGAAGCACCATTAATGAGAACAACAACCAGTTTCATGGAGAAATAGGAAAAATATCAATACTTTCTGACTGAAAATGCTCCTAATTTAGAGCTCTAAATTCTGATAAGTACCCATAGACATGGTGTTGTTTTTTTTTGTTGTTTTTTTTTTGTTGTTGTTGTTTTTTTTAATTTATCCTAAATTATCTCCTCACTTATCTGGCAATATGGATTGACCTTGTATTGATGACAATCTTACCCTGTTATCAACCACTGGTTTACTCATGGAGACAGGCTCAGGTTCGGGTTCTGGTGCATAGGCTGGACTTTCCGGTGCGGAAGAGTCGGAGTCCGAATCTCCAGCATCGTCACTGTCTGGCATAGAGAATGCCGAGTCGCTGTTCGTTATCATTGTATCTGGGAGCTGCAGCTTGTCAGGTGGAAAATAAACCTTTGACTCATCCACAGCCAGTACTTGGTGTTCTGGTAAAAATGCTAGAAAATAAAAAAAAAACAGTGACTGTAGTCTGCACATTTTTCACAGCTCTAGATAAGAAGGCTATCAAGATAAATATTTGTTCTTATTTCTCTGTGATAAAATGGGAATTCCCATATTTGTTTCTCCATGAGAAAAACTTATCTGACTGAAAATGAAGGAATTCCCATATTTGTTTCTCCATGATAAAATGGGAATTCCCATATTTATTTCTCCATGGAAACATATAATGTGGGTACACATTAGAAGTGCCTCAGAGCAGCACTTCTAATGAGTGACCACAACATGTTTTGTTAGAGAAATAAGGACAACACCAACATTTTTTGGTTAATAAAAAAGAAACATCTTATTTAGAGCTCTGCTTTTCAACAGGAAATGCAAACAGACAGAAGTGACTGAAGAATAAGTACATTATGGGATGCTCTCTGCGTAATTCCTATTATTTATAAAGTAATATTCCAAAATGGCAGGTGCCTCCTGTACAAGTATAAAGCCATTTTAGGAGGAACTATTTATGTGGTAGACAGACATATGTGGTCAGAACTACTAATCTATTTCTCATAAAAGGACTCCGAATAATTTTGAAACTGTTCTGGATGATTTATAGACATATATGTATGTGCACAAAGTATTCTAGTTATAAATGAGCTGCAAAATGTACCTTCCGATATGTTTGTTTGTGTTGAGGTTTTACGGCCCAGTCAACCCAATGGGGTCATGTCGAGCACGGTCAGTTTACCTAACCACATGTTTACTGGGCAGGCTTAGTCCTCTAAGCGGTTAACCAGTATTGTGCACATTCTTTCGCCAGAAACTGACAACTGCCCTTCTTGAATCAGCGGAAAGGAGAGAATGACCGTAGAAAATATTTCATGATCAATCTCCACGAAAGAATGTTGCCGACCTCGGCAGGGGTTGAACCCGCGACCTCCTGGTCTCCAGCCGATATGTGCACCCAACAAAGACTCAAATCAGACTGTGCATCCGCACAGTCTGATCTAAGTCTTTGTTGTCCCCATGAGGAAACTTTGCATCCTTGGCCATCGAAAATAAGCCCAGTGAAGATTCTGATTATACTGCCTGAACATGCAGGCTTAACTGAATCTTTGCTAGGTGCAAATGTCCGAAGGTACATTTTCCGACTTTGAGGCTCAAGTATTTATTAATGCCATGAACTTGTTTCTGTGATTCTATGGCTCCTCTTCCAGTAAAAATGCTCCGTAAAAATCCATATTCATCCTTATACACTTCACTCTTACTTAATCAGCAGTCCATAGCTCTAGATATGAGAGGGTATCCACATTATATTTTTCCTACTTCTGCACAAAAAGCTATGCTATGGATACTCATTAGTGGTGAGGAGCTTCTAATGCCTACCCACAGTATATGTTGTTTTTGTGGAGAAATAAGAAAAATATCAATACTTTTTGGTTGAAAAAAAAACTAGAGCAACTGCCTGGAGGGGCACCAATACACATGGCCGGCGCCATTTCTTAATCTTATAAAATAAAACTTTAACACAAAACTTTGGCCTAAATGTTATCTAATGGCCAGACGAACGTACATATATACATATGAACAAACGAATGGATGAACAGAAAAAAGAGAACTTTGTATGCCGGGGGTATAAAAAGCACTTTATCAAGAGCTATGCTATACTTACAGGGCGTGTCACCATCAATTTCACTGTTGACCATGTCAGTGACAAAGTCACTCAATGAGGAGTAAGAGGAAGATGTACTGTCAGCACCATCACTATCACTACCGCTCTCATCTGAAAAACAGTAATAACAGAAGTGTAAGTAGGTTAACTGATCGACTGAAAATGACCCCAACCTTCTCTTGCTGGACACAATATGCCCTGTCTTAGCAAACAGTGTAGATCCAGATCAGGTGGCTTCTTCAGAACCCAACTGATCTGGATCTGCACTCTTTGTCATTAAATATGTGAATTTCTATCAAAAACACAGACCAAGTAATTTGATTGGCTGGAAATTAGAAGTGGGCATGGCATCTTAATTTATTCAGCAAGGCACGGGTTAACAGTGCTAAACTGGGTCATAAAACAACTACAACAATAAATACATAGGTGGATCCAGAGGGAGGTTCATGGTTATTTGGTCAAATGCCTCCCCCAACCATCACCTCTATGACTAAAACTTTCAAGGGAAATTTCTGGTCAATCTGATGAAATTTCGGATACTGTATTTACCCTAGATAGTCTCACATCACTCACTTTACCTTATACTTCTAAAATTCCAACATGTCCATTTTACTATCTGTTAGTGTGAATAAAAGTGCTGGGCCCCGTTGTTCAAAGCGCCGTTCGCTTAACAAGCTTGTTAGTGGTCAAAATGTCCAGTAAGTATAATATCTAATTCACATGTATTTTTGCTGAAAAAATGTAAGGAGCTTTTGCAAATGCTAAAGCTACTCACATTTTTTCAGCAAAAATATTAGCGTATATATGCCATATTTAATGATTAAAGTTATAACGATATGTTAACTAACGACATTGTTAGTTTTGAACAACTGGGCCCTGGATGATTGGCAAACAGTACAGACCTAGGGCCTGTTGCCGCTCATTCAGCTTTTCTTAGACACATCGATGCATAGTAAAGTAGACTTAACACACAGCAAAGTTTCAGTATGGTATGGTGTTAAGATATCCGGATATTTTGGGTAAAGATGGTATTCATGAGAGTTTTGATATTTTTTCACCAATACATATTTTGTGGATATTCACTGAACTTGCTAGAATGAGGCAAGTTCTGACAATGAATACTCATAAAGTATCTTGTTTTTTTTGTTAATGCTGATGTTGTTTTTTTGTTGTTTATTTTATTTTATTTAGTAAAGTAGACTTAACACACAGCAAAGTTTCAGTATGGTATGGTGTTAAGATATCGGGATATTTTGGGTAAAGATGGTATTCATGAGAGTTTTGATATTTTTTCACCAATACATATTTTGTGGATATTCACTGAACTTGCTAGAATGAGGCAAGTTCTGACAATGAATACTCATAAAGTATCTTGTTTTTTTTGTTAATGCTGATGTTGTTTTTTTGTTGTTTATTTTATTTTATTTTTTTTTTTTTGTTTTTTTTGTTTGTTTGTTGGGTTTTTTTTGTTGTTGTTTTTTTTTTGTTTGTTTTTTGCTGTTGTCTTTTTTTTTTTTTTTTTTTTATTTTGTTGTTGTTTTGTTTTTTTGGGGGAGGGAGGCTGGTATGGGCATTTTTTTTTTTTTTTTTTGTTTTGAATAAAAGTAATCACCATGAAACCACAACAAATGGTTTCATGGAGAAAAAGAAAAATACTTCTTATCTGGAACTATTTAAATACTGCACTCACTCTATATACTGGTAAACTTTAACGCTTATCAAACTTGTCCTAAAGTTTAATGAGCCCATTCTTCTGCCTCCTGATGTGTCTAAAAACTGCTGGATGAGTGGCAAACAGTACAAACCTGATCAAATACAGTCGAACCTCGTTATCTCAAACTCGCTTATCTCGAATTACCGCTTATCTCGAAGTGAAAATCTGGTCCCTGTTTTAACATGAAATTATGACAACAGGTAACAAAATAATGTGGAAAAGAGGAGAAATTGCTCCTAAGGAGCAATTTCTCCTCTTTTTCACTTTATTTTATATATATATTTCTAACTTCAGGAGTCAAATTACATATTCATTTGTTAAATGTGGTTATTCAATTTATTGTTTTCCTCACTCTCTCAACTCTGATATGTTGAGGTACGGATATCTCGAAGTGTTTCAGTGAGTCCCTTGGAATTCGAGATAACGAGAGTCGACTGTACCACATTTTGCAGCATCTGATCTGATGTACAATGTTTGCTTACGCCTGTCTGTCTGAAAATTTAGGGTAAATATGAGTATCAAATCAAAAAAGTACCATCAAACTTGTGTTAAGCAAGCACCAGTATGGGAAAGCCAAAAAGTGTTTGCTAAAAATTGGAGTTTGCTTAATACGGTTAAATTTCTAACTCTTTGCTTTTAATAGGATCGGAAATACTGGCCTTTTAAGACAGGTGATTGCTTACTGCAGGTAGCCTTTCAGACAAGTATGACTGTACCTTAGCACATGTGCACCCAGCAAAGATTCAGAACAGCCTGCGCATCTGCGCAGTCTGATCAGAATCTTCACTGGATGCTTTTTTGGATAACCATGGATGCAAAGTTTCTTGATGCGGATAATGAAGACTCTGATCAGGCTGCACAGATGCACAGGCTGATTTGGGTCATCTTTGGGAGCATCTGTCAGAAGGTACATTTGCAGCTCAGAGGGTACCATAATTGCCACAACTACTACCTTATCTTGAGCTATGTTCCTGCTGTCATTAATCACTAGGGGATCAGGATAGACAGTTTACTTCCATTTTGTCTAGTATCGAATATTTATGCCTCCTCTGGAATTTGTTAATATTCAGAGTTGTTACCGAGCTGTTTTCCAGACATAACTATTTGAGTTGTTCTGCCATCATTTTTTGTCCGTTTTTTTCTGACCCACTAGGGGTTGACATGTCAGATGAATCTTCTCCATAGGTGAAGACTGTCATGTAACGTAAAGCCTTATTTTTTACAGAGCCTTACTTTTTTCCAACAATCATAAAAACTATCACAGATTCATCATCTCCTGAAAATAAGAGAAACTATCGCAGATACCTCATCTCCCGAATCTGAGATAGCTAAGTAAGTTAAAGTGAAACTGTCCCGTATGAAAACATCTAGTGGTAATCACGGCAGTAATTTTTCCATTACTGAATAAAAGTCAGGCTTATGGCTCCCTATTGGCTTGATAATTAGGTAAAGCAAAATAAGAAAATTGTTCTGTTTTCTAAACAATATTCTGCAGAGGAGTTAAGGAGGAGTATTAGGAGACAATTTTGGGATAATCTTTCTATTTCTTCATAAAATATATGTGTGGGTACTAATTAGAAGTGCCTTTTACTATTTTACTGGAGAATTGGAAAAATGATCCGAGAATTATTATCATCGACTACTGCTCTGTAACAACTCCTCTGAATATTAACCCTTGTCCTGCTGAATAAATTAAGACGTCACACCCATTTCTAGTTTTCAGCCAATCAGATTGTTGATATAAATTCACATAATGGCAAACAGTGCAGATTCAATCAATTGGCTTCTTCATAAATCAACTGATCTGGATCTACACTGTTTGCAAAGGCAGGACATATCCGGGTTCAGCAGCACCAGGGTTAACAGATCTCACAGCGACAAGTCTAATCAGTACCCACAAAATATATTTTTGTGGAGATAATATCAATATGTTTCTATCCTCTTTAGAAAATGTACCTTCTGACATGAATGCCCAATGAAAACTCTAATTAAGCAGCACATCCATGCTATCTGATCAGTCATTATCCACATGAAGAAACAATGCATCCTTGGCTTGATAATTGTGATAAAGAAAGGTCTCTGTGCATTGAAGCACCATACAGTCGTGATCCGAATTCCACCTCCAGCAGGATTCGAAAACGGGAGACTGTGATTCCACATCGGGAGCGTTTACCACTCAGCAACCAGGGCCCAGTGGTTTAAAGTTAACGATGTCGTTAGTTAATGTATCTTTAAAACTTTAATTTTTAAATATGGAATATACACTATTTTTGCTGAAAAAAATGTGAGTAGGTTTTGCATTTGCAAAAGCTACTCACATTTTTTCAGCAAAAAATACCTGTGAATTAGATATTTTACTTACTAGAACGGTTAACATTTTGACCACTAACGAGCTTGTTAAGCTAACGATGCTTTGGATAACTGGGCCCAGGACACTTCCCCAATATTATGTCCCCTTGCTTTTCTTCTAAAAGGTGGGGAACAATAACCAATTTCAAGACAAATAGCCTCAGAATACCAATATAACAAAAATCATTGACGGCCCTATCTGAGACCACATTCAATCAGCCTGAACAAATTTCTGACATCTATTTGCAGGGTAAATATTATTTTCTGTAAATGTGCTCCAAACAGTATTACTGCAACAAATTTCATATAAATTTCTGGGCAATGTTTTACTTGCCCCAAAACTTTCATATGTCCTAAGCTGCACAGTGTTTAATATGTCTTACCCTGTTTAATCTAGCCCCAGATTATCACCTCCCACACACCCCAACCAACCACACACACACACTCTTAACAAACCAAAAATTACTTATGTTTTTTTTGTACATGTTTTGGGTATTCATTACCCAGCTAGCATTCTACGTAAATTTACATCGGGCCATCATCGGCCCATCAGCTATCCTGACGGGCCGATGATGGCCCGATATAGATTTACATAGAATGCTGACTGGGTATATGATGATGGTGATGGTTTAGTGTTTTACGTCCCTTTAATACAAAGCAAGATAATGGAAGGATGATAATGCAAAGCCTCTGTGTAATGGAAGGCCATACAGTCATGACCTGAATTCCACGTCTAGCAGGATTCGAATTCAGGACCGAAGTTGGGAGTGCTAACCACTTGGCCACTCGGATGCTCTAAGGTAATCATTAGGGACACCTCACAGCGTGGCACTTCTAATGAGTACCAACATGTTTTTGTGGAGAAATAGGAACAGTTTTTATCTGGATATTCCTCTTTTTTTCTACAGTTAATAGTTCCAGATAAAAGGGGAATTTGCATAATCTGTTCCTTATTTCTCCATGGAAATGTATGTTGTCTGTACTCATTAGAAGCAGCTCAGCTAGGCACTTATAATGAGTACCCATATGTTTTCTTGGAGAAAAATATCCATATCTTTTTGTTTAGAAAAGTGCCTTATCTGGAGCAAGGCAGGATTAATGCTGGAAATTACCTGTAGGGAATTCATCACTGAGTATATCTGTGGCCATGTTTAATGCCGCACCAAGAGAAGAGTTGTCATCATACACCTTGAAGTCGATTGGCTGTAACTGGTGGGCATACCATTTAGGTTTATCTCCAATCAGCAGAGGGTCAAACACAGATGTTTGCACTCGCAGGAATACAACATTTTGCGGGCACAGAGACCACTCTCCGAAAAATTCCACCGCCTGAAAAGCAGCGGATATAGACAGTAATGAACACTAAAAGTGCTTATCGCAACTGTAACAGACAAACTTTCTGATATTTTTTTCTGTTTTTCAGAGAAAATAAGGCTTGACATTTTATGTGAATCATCTGCCAAGCAGATTTCACATGAAATGTCAAGTGTTATTTTCTTGGAAAAATAATAATAATAAAAATAGAGTCAGCTGGTATAATGATGCTTAGTGCTTTAACCTTTACCACTCTATGGGTTGATTCAGCAGACGACAAACTGACGACATTTTTCTTATTTTCCCAGAAATAAGATTAGACATTTCATGCAAATTGTCTCTATTGAGGACAAGCTGCATCAAATGTAAAAACCTGTTTTCTGGGAAAATAAGAAAACTATTTCAATGTCGTCTGCTGAAAACTTTACCCAGAGTGCTAAGCTTTAAGTGCTAATGAATCCGACATGAATGTTATTAACACTTACAAAGGCAAAGATTTAAGATCCTGGTACTGACTCATTTGATGTCTCTGGCAATTATTATCAGAAATAAGGCATTTTCTTTATGACTAGTTTGTAATTTTCAAGCATTTATAGGTAAGGCTCCGGCTGGTTGGGTTGGAGTTTAACTGCCTAGTCAACAGTTATGGTCATGTTGAACTGGTCAGTTAACCTACTCGGCACACTTTTTCCTAGACAGGCTTAGTCCTCTTAAGTGTTAATCAGTCCTTGTGCACATACTTCTGCCAGTAACTGACAACTGCCCTTCTTGAATCAGCGAAAGGGGGAGAATGACCGTAGAAATGATTTCACGATCAATCTCCACAGAAGTTATGTGACGACCAACTTGGGATTCAAACTTGAGACCCCTTGATCTGCAGTCAAACATGCTATCGACTATGCTATGGAGCCTGGCTTACCAAGGTTCACACTGTCTGCTATTCTGCTAGCCCTTTTACAATACATTACTAAACAAAAAAGTGCCTTCAAACATGCACATAATATGCAAATTCCAATCATCCAGCGCATGCGCAAAGTATCAGCCAGGCCTTTGCTCTTCATTCATACATTCTGTAGTATCCAAGAATTCTGTTAGTGGACAATAAAAGCCTTGATTAGACTGTGCATCCGCCCAGTCTGATCTGGACCTTGGCTGTCTGCATGACTAAAAGGCATATTTTTGCTTGGTGGGCTCAGAATGCCAAATAGAACATTTCAAATTTTAAAGAAATCCTGTAAGTAGTGAATGTATCAAAATATTTGGGACAATTTTGAGAGAAGAAAAAATTTATTATTATTACCTGAGTTCTGGCCAATCTGTGAGTAAAGTGAGATTTCACAGGCCTAGACTTGAGAAAACTGTACATCTGGAATGCTACAACAGGACGTGGGTACAATCTCAGAGTTCTTGTGTGTTCTGAGAAGTTCCCAAGGGTATTTGGGGAGTTGAAGAACCGAACCTGCAATTAAACAAAATCAGTAAGACAGTGTCAAAGAAGAGGTATGAAGGAATATGGAACCAATGTAGGTCCTGGTTTTGCTCCTCGAAACAAATGACTGGCCACTTGCACAGAAAACAGACAAAAACATTCCATAAAATTAAAATTATAAAATCTTGAAAAATTATTATAAAATCTTATAAATTAATCAACATTCAGGAGCCTGCTCCACAACCTTGGACATATGTATCAATGTACCAAGAGCAAATAACTCTGCAATACGCAAAAAACTGCATCACATATTACTACTCTTTATGCTGGCCATTTCTGTGAAGTTTCATGAAAAGCTAACAAAATACTGCAGCAGTAATTCACACCACAAACTTGGACAGACAGATTAAAGTGTTATCAGGCAAATATTCATGCACTGCTACCCATAATGCTCGTTTTTTGTATGAAATTTTGTTCACGTGTAAGCTATATTTCTTCACACTGCACCTCAATGTTTCATTTAAACATACCTTGTTGGTACTCATAAGTATTGCCTTGACAGGGCAATTCATAGTTCTTTTAGTTAAAAATTAAAAGAATGTATTTATCTGGATATACTCTTATGTACAACTATGAGCTATTCCTATGAGTAGATAATGAAGCCTCTGCTGAATACAGGACTTGTTGTGGGGAAGTTTTTGGTGATAATTCTGGGATAATTTTCCTTATTTCTCCCTAAAAACATATGTTGTGGTAGTCATTAGAAGTGCCTCAGTGAGGCACTTCTAATGAGTACCCACAATGTATGTTTTTTACGGAGAATTGGAAAAAAATTATCCAAAAATTATCACCAAATGCTACTTTTTTAAGAAATCCACTGTTAGAACGGAACAAATTCAGATTACATATGTCAGAAAACTTCTTTTCTCATACATTCCTTGTCTAAACAGACATTAGTAATGATTACCATGGCAACCCTGGTGGCTACATCAACTGAATCAACATCATTGCCATAGATTAGTGGGTTGAACCCAGTCTGAGATGAGAAACTCTCTCGCCGTTTCCACATATCGGGATTTTGAGCAATTACATCAAGATTTTTAATTGGCTGTGGTGTCATACTCATGCTCGCCAATGCCTGAAATAGTTACAGATAAATTGTGAGCTGAAAATGATAATGATCATTTGGTGTTTTACCTCCTTTCAACATTATATAAGTCACATCAAGACAATGAATGGTGATAATGAAATGCTCTTTGCAATGAAGTAACAGTCATGAGTTAAATCATCACGAAAATGTACCTATATAATTTTGACCCCCTTAAACCCCACTTTTATATAGTAAAACTGGGGTTTCCAGGGGTCTACATTATTTTTCTTATTTCTGCTCAATCATAGATTGTGGGTACTCATTAGAACTGCCTCAGAGAAGCAGTTCTAACAAGTGCCCATAATCTATGTTTTGAGCAGAAATATGAAAAATATCAGGTTTTATCTGAAAACTTTCAGTTTTTTGGTGGTGAAATTTTCAGTATATTTAAATAGGCATGTTTTCGTAATGTCTGCCTCTAGCAGAATTCCAACCCAGAACCTCTTCATCCAAAGTCAGAAGTCCTAGTCGCTAAGCCATCTGGATGCTTTGAGATGTAATAACTATTGTGTTGAGGTTTTACGGCCCAGTCAACTCAATGGGGTCATGTTGAGCGAGGTCAGTTTACCTAACCACACGTTTACTGGGCAGGCTTAGTCCTCTTAGCGGTTAACCAGTATTGTGCACATTCTTTCGACAGAAGCTGACAACTGCCCTTCTTGAATCAGCGAAAGGGAGAGAATGACCGTAGAAAATATTTCATGATCAATCTCCACGAAAGAATGTTGCCGACCTCGGCGAGGGTTGAACCCGCGACCTCCTGGTCTCCAGTCGGACGGCGCATCCAACTGAGCCACCGTATTTGAAGCAAAAGTACTATGCTCCCGCCCCTCCCCCCACCCCCACCACCCTCCCAAATTTTTCAAAGTTTGGGGCATAAATAAGTGCAGTACAACAGTTCATCCCTGATCAGGGTCTACAGTGTTTGCCACTCATCTAGCAGTTCTTCAACACATTAAAGGACAGTGATATGGAGTTGACTATGTTTAGGACAAGTACGGTAAGGAGTTAGAATGTCCCAATATTTATGGTAAATATGGTACCTTGTTTTTTTCTAACCGCAGTGACAGCCCTGATCATTCTGTATATCCTGCATGCAGAGGATAAGCCATGTGTCAGTTAGCACTCGGTAGAATTTTCACCAGACGACATTATGATTTTTTTTTCTTATTTTTCCCAGAAAACAGGATTCGACATTGAATGCAAATGGTCTCCACTGGAGACAATTTGCATGAAATGTCAAATCCTGTTTTTTTAGGGAAATAAGAAAGATATCACCAATCTGTCATCTGCTGAATTAGCTGTGGGAGTGGTAAAGATTAATATATAAACATTAAGCTGTCTTTTTTCATGACAGTTTATATCCTGTGGTGAAACAATTTCCAATTCAACTATCACATCAAGTCCCAAAGGATTTATGGCTGATTTTCTGGGAAACAATTAACCCTTAATGCGCCCAGCAAAATTTGTAGCAGAAAACATTCTACGTTTTTTTCTCTTTTTTTTTCAGTGAAAAACTCTTGACATTTCATATGAACTGCCTGCCAAGCAGATGATTCACAAAAAATGCTTGACTGTGTTTTTCTGAAAAAAAAAAAAAAAAAAAAAATCAATGTTGTCTGCTGCAGTTGTGATTGCCACTTTAAGGGCTATATTGTTAGGAAATAATCAATATAAAGCAAGGTAGCAATCAACAACTATTAAACCAATAATGTTGATAAACCAATTAACCTTGTTACTACTCTCTGGGCTAATTCATAAAACTAATTGACATTTTTCTTATTTTTCCCAGAAAATAGGTTTTGGCATAAAGGAGACAATTTGCATCAAATGTCAAGGCTTTGGCAAATCCTTTTTTTTTTTTTTTTTTTCAGAAAAATATTTCAAAATGTTGTCTGCAGAGCATTAACAAATGGCAGAGAAATTTGCCAAATGCCATTATGTTAACAGTGATATAGGGCCCAAACAAGCCTACATATATCTGTAGAGTAAATGCCATTCCAAACATTGCAAACAGTGGTATTCTACTCTCACATAAATACTAGTAACAGTGTTTTCTGAGAAAACGCACGTCCCCCTACCAAATTTTATATTTTTCTACTGCAAAGCCTTGCAAATTAGGTCAAGGTCACCAAATTCTAATCAGTTCTTTGTTACAGGTACAGATACCATAATGAGCCATCTAATCAGGATCTACACTGCTTGCTATCTTGTCAATGATCACTGACTAAAACCTCCCTTTTTATCAAGACTGTACATGTCCAAATTCAAAGGTAAGAGAGTCCACTTCAGAAACTCAGGGATGAAAGGTTAAACTATGGTACCTGTTTGAGATGGTTCTTTAGGATGGTTCCCTCTGGCTCTGGCATGGAAGGTAACTCTGTTGCACCAGTGACTGAGGCTGGAGTTATCTGAAACAGAATAACATCATTTGAGCTGCAGCATGAGAAAACGTAACTTCTGACAAGTACACCCTACAAAGGCTCAAATCAACTTGAGTATCCGAACAGTCTGATCAGTGTTCATTGCCCACATGAAGAAACTGCATCCAGCTATCCAAACTGTGCCCAGTGAAGATTCTGATTTCACTGTGCAAATGCGCAGACTGACCTAAACGTTCTCTGAGTGCACGTTGGAAGGTACATTTTTTGATGTTTATGTGCATTTAAAATGTGTAAAAAAGCAAAAGAAAATTAAATACAAATCAGAACTGAAGGCAATTAATACCACCACAGTGTTAAAGCCAGGCTGTGCCATTGCGCCATTTGCGCATATTTTCATATTTTGGCGCAGAAAAAATAAGTTCTTGCGCCATGCAGGTGCAGAAAATTTATTACAGTATTGGCTGCAAATGCGTTGTGATCGAGTGCTTTTACTTGCAGTTTACTATAAAAAGGCATAGAAATTATTTTGAAATGTAAAGAAAGCTTTAAAATAATTGAGAAAATACATTTAAACAGACAATCTGGTGTGATTTTTGCCTGTAGTTTATGCATTTTTGATGTTATTTCTAGCGTTGGTGGCAGCCATTTTTTTCAATTCTGCCATGACTATTGGTTCAATGCTCATGCTGTGACTACTGGTTCAATGTTCATTTATAAATTCAGGGGTCACCTCACTGAGGAGTAGATCGAATGTACACTGCTAGTACATCACTATCAGAAAGTATTACTGTTGGAAGTTTTCTTTCTTTTCTCAATCTGATTGATTGAATGATTATCTAAAAATATGATTGACTGATTGTCTAATGGAAAGTTATTAATTTTGGATGAAGGTCAGTCCTGTTTAAAGTAGAATAGGAGTGCTGCTAAAGAGATCATCCAGCTCATCAATTTGAAGCAGTGTTCAAAAGAACTAATTCAAAATGATTTTCAGCTTTTACATCTATTCTCAATATCTAGTTATGATTATTATTCCCTATATCTCTATAGTACTGTCAACACTTAGACAGGCAGCTCACACCCAACCTCCACAAAAAAAAAAAAAAAAAGAAAAACAATGGCAGCCCCCTGGATACCCTAAAAACAATGGCAGCCCCCTGGATACCCTGCCCAATCTGTTGATTTCTTATGTTCATCTGTGTGCCATTTCTTATTGACAACCCTGTGTTTACCTGGAATGTACATCTGATCAGATGTTACAGGAACAGATTACATGGAGCAAAATACCCACATCTGAGATCAACAGGTACATTCTCTATAAAATTTTGATCGTTGATTGTACCGTCCCCAGATTTTTTCAAATGTCCCCAACATTTTGGAGGGTAGGGGCCCCTGGACCCCAAAACTGAAATTCCTGGCTTGAACACTGCCACCACAGCATTTCTTGGACAAAGTACCAAGGGCAAACAAATGAACTTAAAAATACCATATTCGATCTAATAACGGCACATAACCCTATAAGCGCAAAGTCAAGAAATTCCGTAGTCTTCAGACTACAGCCAGTGTACTTTTTCTTACCTCTTTATAAAGGCATATGTTGTGGGTATTCATTTGAATTGCATCAACTTGTTGATGCAATTCAAATGAGTACCCACAACATTATGCCTTTATAAAGAAAATCAGAAAAAAATTGGATAATCATCATCAAATAAGTCCTTTTCTGATCTTTTTATAGTGTATCCTTAGTGGGTAGATACATATTTTACCACAAATCAATGTTCCCAGTAGCTTTGAAAACCCTAAGTGCAGGCGTGGTAATTAGGTAGAATACGGTAATTCATGCGATGCACTGTAAACCCTTAAAGGGCCAATCACAACTGCCGGAGACAATATTTTGAATTTTCATTTTTATCTTCTGAGGAATTTAAGTCTTGACAGTTCATGTGAATTGCCTGCCAAGCAGATAATTCACAGGAAATGTTAACCTTTGTCATGCTGAATAAATTAAGAGGCCATGCCCACTTCTAATTTTCGGCAAATCAGATCACTTGATCCAAGCTGTTGATACAAATTCACATACTTAATGACAAACAGTGCAGATCCAGATAAGTTGGCTTCTTCAGAAGCCAACTGATCTGGATCTAAACTGTTTGCAAAGGCAGGGTATATCCAGATTCAGCAGGACTAGGGTTAAGATTGAGACTAGATACTGCAGGATGCAGCATCTACACTATTTGCCACTAATCCAGCAAATTTTGGGGATAAGTAAGGTTTCTATACAATAAGGGTAATACTGAATATACTGTAGGCATTTGGGCAGACAAGCACATTGTCCATGCATACGATCACGAAAACATGCCTATATAATTTTGACCCCTTAAATCCCACTTTTATATAGTAGAACTGGGGTTTACAAGGGTAGACGTTATTTTTCTTATTTTTTCTCAAAACATAGATCATGGGTACTCATTAGAACCACCTCATCGAAGCAGTTCTAACGAGTACCCACAATCTATGTTTTGAGCAGAAATATGAAAAATATCAGAATTTTTTATCTGAAAATTGTCATTTTTTTTAGGGGTAAAATTTTCAGTATATTTGAATAGGCATCTTTTGTAATGCATGGTAGGGAATATCAAAAGTAGTTTAAAGTATTTGTTGGCAAAAAAGAAAGTAATGTAGGCAAAGAGCAAGAACTTAAATCTGTATGAAACATGATGTCGGTTTCTGTATACAGAAAGCAAAATATAATATAGTAATATCCGCATACCATCCCAAGACAAAAATGCTGGGTAAGTAAAGGACAAACAAATAATTTTTTTGAATTTAGGCCTCATGACAAACATATTTGGATTGATAGTTCATGCAAACTGTCTGCCTTTGGGGATGATATGCATAAAATGTAAAACCATATCTTCTGGGAAAATACAGGTGACTCTCGTTATCTCGACCTCGCTTATCTCGAATAACCGCTTATCTCGAAGTGAAAATCTGGTCCCTGCCTAAACATGAAAGTCTAACAACAGGTAAAAAAAAAATATTGTGGAAAAGAGGAGAAATTGCTCCTAAGGAGCAATTTCTCCTCTCTTCCACATTATTTTCAATATATCTCTAAATTCAAGAGTTCAGTCACACATATATTTGTTAAATGTGGTTGTTCGAGTTATTTTTTCCTCAATTCTGCAAATCTGATATGTCGAGGTACGGATATCTCGGAGTATTTCAGAGAGTCCCTTGGAACTTGAGATAACGAGAGTCGACTGTATTATATTACCATATACACCCTAAATATTTGGATACCCAACTCCTTACCATACTTGTCTTATAATACTCATGTAAAAGTTTTAAAGTTAAAACTTAAAGTGTTAAGCAAAATTACAGCAGACACTTAATTGTTTTCTACTATTGACATTTTATTTTATTATTAGCAGATGACTCACATACAATGTCAAGCCTTATTTTCTCTGAAAAAAATAGGCTGATGGTTCACATACAATATGCCAAATCTAATTTTCTCTAAAAAAAAAAAAAGTCATCTACTGATGTTGTAATTAGCACTTTAAAGGTTTAAGAGCTGTGTGTCTCATTTAAATTCAACACTGTCAACCAACGCTATCACGATCTGCATGATTCCTAAGTGAATTACCATCATAAGAACCTGATATTCAAGCAATGTCAAGCAATATCAAGCCTGAACAAATACACAGCAACCTCCTTATAACTGATTCATTATATTTTGTTTGTGTTGAGGTTTTACGGCCCAGTCAAACCAATGGGGTCATGTCAAGCGCGGTCAGTATATCTAACCACACGTTTACTGGGCAGACTTAGTCCTCTAAATGGTTAACCAGTATTGTGCACATTCTTTCATTCTAGCACAGTTTTTGGATATAAGACAGTTTAAGATGGACTCCAAAAGTTTTCCATCCAAAACAAAAATGGTCATTTTTCTATACAGTCTTTACATTTTTGTTTGGATATAAAACGGTTATTTTTCCTATCTAATCTATACATCTTTGTTTGGATATAAAATGGATACAACACTGTTATTTAGCTAACACAGTTCTGGCTTTGGATCCCAGCAATTGTATATAAAGAGAAGGAGATGTATATGCAACTGTTTATTTAAAGAAACAGGTCATACTCAGTAGTGTTTCTACCATTTTACAAAGGAGACAACTTTTATGATTTCCTGTTCACTTTCATGCACACCAATCCCCTTCTGAAAAGGGCTGTACTTTAAACGGAAAGAATTACTCCATAGGAGACAATTTGCATGAAGTGTCAGTCTATTTTAGGGGAAAAAAATAAAAAAAATCATCAATTTGTCACCTACTAAATCTGCCAAGAGAGTGATAAAGGTTAATAAATCCATACGGGCCATGCAATGCCGAAACCTGTCTTTGGGCAAATGCGGACAGTGAAGGCCCAGATCAGACTGCACCATCTGTGCAGTCTGATCAGGGCCTTCACTGTCCATTAACAGAATCATTGGACACTGTACGTATCATAATGCTTGGATGAGACTTTGCACATGCAAGGGATGAATCTGAATTGACTGAGCATTTTGCACATGCTTTCAGACACCTTTTCACATGGCATGGTCCATATAATAGGACCACTCATGTAAGAGCCTCTATATCTTAAGGTATACTTCATGGCCTGTTTATATTCTTCAGAAGGCCACAGAAAACAAATGCTTAAACGAGAAGAACAAATAAAGCTGAGATGAAATTCTAATGGGAAATAGATTCTGAAAGGAAATAATCAATTATTTCTTCGGGCAAATTACCATACTGTTTGTCTTTGCTTCAGCAATCAGTCTTGTTTATACTTTATTGATCTGAATTCCGAGAACTAAACTTGAACAGATCTAAAATGGCAGCACAACTCACCATTTTACCAGGCCTTCAACAAAAACTTTTCAGTCCAATCAAGCTACCATACATACCTAGGTATTCGGACAGTCAGGGCTCAGCAAACAGATCTAGGGTCTACAGTTTGCCGTTAAATCAGCAGTTTTCGGAAGACATAGTATAATGGACCTGTTCAATTTCTGATATGCTTCGCAAACCCAACTGCTGCGTACAAAGAGACTTAATAAAATGAAGTCTCCAACTTTCGTTCTTTTGTGTGTTCTTTGTTTCCAAAGGTGACTTTTTAGACTTTTATTTGTATAGAGTTAATGCAAGTTACACTAGCCTGTACAACTTCATAAGGCCAATAGATCCAAACAGACTAGGACCTATGTTAAACCTGCCTTGACAGCTTCAATAACAGCAGTGCTAAAACAGTAGAAGAAATGCTACACTTCTAGGCTGCCTGAGTTTCAGAAACTTTGAAGCATTCCAGATGCACTGGAAACTCTATAAGACAGCTCACAAGATGGTTTCAGATATAAGATCCCAATAAGTTTGGTATCCAACAAAAACGTATAGATTATATAGAAAAATGACCATTTATGGTTATTTTTCTAAATAATCTATACATTTTTTTTAATACAACACAGTTGTTAAGCTAATATAGTTGCTTTGGATCCCAGAAATAGTCTTTTAAAGAGGTTGAGGTGTATGTATTTATTCTAATAACTCGTAGGCTGTCAATAATTATTATCCTAGAGCACTTTAATCATTCCTACATTCTTAAAAATAACATCTCCCACTTCTCTCCTCTCAACAGTACAAAGAACCATATCCAACTATTCCTGAAGGGAATTTAAGCCTTAACGCCAGAAAACGTACCTTCGGACATGTGCACCCTGCATATATTCGTGCAGTCTGATCAGAACCTTTCCTGAATACTTTTTGGATAACCAAGGATGCAAAGTTCTTCCTGCTAACAACAAAGACTATGATCAGACTGTGCAGATGTGCATACTGATTTAATTCTTCATTGTCAGAAGGTGCATTTCTCATGTTTCGGCTCATTTATTTTCTTAATGGGACTGGTATTCTCAACAAAAAGCCCTCGCTTGGTAGAGGCATTACTCCAAAGTTAAAGGCTCGGTAGAGGCAAATGCCAAAGTTAAAGTAATTCACACTTCACTTAACATTCTGTGTGTGCATGTGTGTGTGCGTGTAAGCATGTCCATTGCTTGTGTTTTTATTTTTTTTTATTTTTCTTTTTTTCTTTTTTTTTTCTTGTATATTAATTTGCTCAATTTATTTCAGCATTATTGTAATTATTACCCCTCTGTTTGGATACAAACCCGGGACCTGGTGACCTCTGTTTGGATACAAACCCGGGACCTGGTGATCCAAGTCAGGAGCACTAACCACTCTGCCACCCAAATGATTCCCAAATTTCAGATGACACTTATAAATAGTTTTGTTTTTTCCTATTATTTTTCAAAGAAAATAAATTTTGAACTTTCTATGAATCATCTGCTTGGCAGACAAGTCATATGAAATGTCAAGACTTATTTTCTATGTAAAAATAATAATAAAAAAAAAAAGCTATTTAAAAGTGTCATCTGCTGCAGTTGTGATTTACGCTTTAAGCGTTAATATCTTCAAAGCTTGTTGCCTTTTAGATCTTCAGCATTAAAGTGCTAGGCAAAATTGTAGCAGACGACATTCCAATATTTATTATCACTTTTGAAGTTTCAGAGAAAATAAAGACTTGGCATTTCACGGCAACCATCTGCTAGGCAGATGATTCACATGAAATGTCAAGCCTTATCTTCTCTGAATGACAAAACAATAATCAAAATGTCATCTGCTGCAACTATGATGAGTACTTCAAGGCTTGCTCTTCAGAGGACATATAATGCCTACAAGGCAATCAATCCTCCCACAAGTTGAGTAGGCTTAAATTTCAACCCAAGTGATATCATTTTTAATTAGATACATTTTATTCTTCCCTACAGTTAAGCTGGGCAATTCACGCAAATAATTTATATAAAATATCAGGCCTTGTTTTAATGGAAAAAATAATAAAAAAATATCTTGCCAACAGCTAATTAAATAACAGCATACTGTAACAATGCTAAGTAATGGGATAGGCCTGAGCAAATAGAGTAGACCCAGATCAGACACCACAAAAGTCGGAGAATGCAGCATCTGATCAGGGTCTATACTTGTTTGCCACACATCCAGCATTATTGACACATTGACAGGTAGTAAAACAGACGCTCATATTTTAGGATAATATGGTAAGAAGAAAAAAATGTCTGAACATTTGGGTACATATGGTCATAGCTCCTGTTAAGACTACACAGACAATATTTTCTTAATTCTCGATAAAAACATATGTTGAAGTACTCATTAGAAGAACCTCAATGAGGCCTTCTAATGAGTACCCACAACATAATTGTGTTTTTGTAGAGAAATAAGAAAAATGTCAATATGTTTTGGATGAAAAAAGTGTCTTAACCTTTACCAGTCTCTGGACATTTTCAGCAAACGACAAATTGATGATATTTTTCTTATTCTTCCCAAAAACAGGATTTGACATTTAATGCAAATTCTCTCCTTAGGAGACAATTTGCATGAAATGTCATATCCTGTTTTCTATGAAAAATAAGAATTATATTTCAAAATGTCCTCTGCTGAAAATTTTACCCAGAGTGCTAAGCATTAACTGAAACTACATATGGTATAAGCAGTGCAGTACTTGCTGCACTTATTGTTACACTTGATGGATGAGTCTCAGAAAACAATATTCTGCAAGATGAGCAGATTAGTTTAGTTCCTGTAAACTGAGAAGTACATTAGACTGTTCTTTGTCTGTCACATCAATTATAGAAATTCAGAAGATCAAGAAAAGGGATACTTATGTTGATTTTGTAATGTCATATGGCTCCATTTCACAAAGCTAATTATGGACTAAACCAAGAAATCTCGGACTATACAATGCCTGTAATCATGTGTATAATGGAATCATTTTTCTTCAGAAAAATGTCAAAAGTTATTTTCCAAATACTGAATAGAAAGCAAAGAAAAAATGACTCCATTTTACAAGGTTAATTATGAACTAAGTTTGAGAAGTATCAGACTATGGGCAGGAATTGTCATGTGCAAAATGATGCATTTGTTTCAGCTGGAGTACAGGGAAAAATATTAAGGCATCACAAAAGCTCATTGAAATTGCAAATAGCCCATGTTATTTCATTACTCGGGTCAGAAAATTTGGCTGCACAGTAACATGTCATTTTGAATGCACCTAAAATCTGGCCTATAAAAACCTTTACTATACTATTTGAGAATGATGAATCGTTACTTTGATCAGTTGTCATGCTATATTAGCATGTTTAACCTTTACCACTCTCTTGGCTAATTCAGAATTAGAGACAATTTGCATAAAATGTCATAACCTGTTTTCTAGGAAAAATAAGTATCTCAATATGCCATCTGCTGAAAATTTTACCCAGAGTGCTAAGCCTTGATCTGGCGATTTTGACTAGAATGCAATTTTGCAACTGGATTTTTTTTGGTCACGTCTACAGCTACAACCAGAATATAATTTTGGTGATTTTTCTGCAAGCCATATAATTATGTGAAAGTGTTTATAATATTTGTACCACAGTCTGTGACTAGTGGAGATAAATGTGAATATCTTTCCTTATATCTCCTGGCACCTCATATTGGTTCACTTTACCTCCCCATATAAGTTTCTGCAGTTTCCAAAGTGCACAGCAAATGTCCAGACCAATAGAACAATGCCAGTGAAATTTGAAGCCTCAGAATGAACACAATAGCAGAAGTGCCAAATAATACAAATTTTATTTTGAGATTGGGAGTTTGCAGTTTAACCCATTTTAGTCTCGAGACCCCCAAGAGGGTAACTAGCAAACAAAGCAGACCCAGATCAGACACCGCAGAATGCAGCCCTTGATGAGGGTCTACACTTGTTTGTGTTGAGGTTTTACGGCCCAGTCAACCCAATGGGGTCATGTCGAGCGTGGTCAGTTTACCTAACCACATGTTTACTGGGCAGGCTTAGTCCTCTAAGCGGTTAACCAGTATTGTGCACATTCTTTCGCCAGAAACTGATGAGGGTCTACACTGTTTGCATTAAATACAGGTATTTCTATAATAGTAATAATAAAAACTAATAAGCAAACACCTTGCCATTGGAAATAGAACAGTCCAAAGAGTTGTGGTAGAAGAATCTACACAATGTATATGGATTAACCCTTGTCATGCTGAATAAATTAAGATGCCATGCCCATTTCTAATTTTCAGCCAATCAGATTACTTGATCCGTATTATTGCTCCAAATTCTCATACTTAATGGCAAGCAGTGCAGATTCAGATCAGTTGGCTTCTTCAGAAGCCAACTGATCTGGATCTACAGTTTGCAAAGGCAGGATATATCTGGGTTCAGCAGGACAAGGGTTAACATTAGCTATGACAGAAGCTATTAACCGACTTCCCATCTTATCCCCAGCTTATTAATTTTAGTGTGCATCAAAGTTTTTTGGGCTACAGAGCCTGGCACAGGAAAATATAAACTAGTAAGAAAATACATTTTCTCAAGCACACAGTGCAGTAATAACTATCTTTTAAACATCATTTCGAAACATGTTTGCATGTGGAAATATTCTTTTTAAAGCATCCATGTGTAATAAATTATAGCCCTATATATTTAAAACTTTTGTCATCCTTGACACAAATGCATTTAGATCTCTGGTTTTGCTTGACAAAACATTCTTATCTTTGGCCCTTAGGTCAGATTTTTCCATTGTTTACATCCCTAATTCAAGATGATGTCATTGCTTTGCAATGTCATCATCGAAATAGTCCATTTTCCGATTGGGATGTTATGGCTTCTGTTTGTTTATAATATTGCTTTACTTGCTAAACTACACTTATTTTGTTACAGTTGTCAATGAAAAAACAAATGTAATCACTTTCCCAAAATCTTATCCTCCCATGTGATTGTTATTGTTGCAAACCAAAAAACTGTAAACAACGCCAGAAGAAAACCACTTTTTCTAAATAGCATGATCCTAGAATTATGTAACGAAAAACCCGGCGGACATTTTGGTCTCAAACAGAAGTTTTTGTCTGCATTGTTTAAGGTTTTTAGATAAGTTTTGAGATTCGTGTAGGGCATACATTAAGTTATAGATAAACCATGGTTATTGACGAGGTTTTGGGTATACTGTAAATTATACCATAGTTTGGTGACCTTTCACTGTCTGACCCCAAACGAGGCGGAGCCGAGTTTGGGTCAGACAGTGAAAGGTCACCAAATTATTATATAATTTACAGTATTCCCAAAACCGAGACAATAACATGGTTTATCTGTTTTAACCAATGTATGGGACTGTTTTTGTTTTTGTTTTGTTTTTTTCTTACAAAAACTATCCTTTTATTTATTTAGTATATCTTTTTCTACTTTTTTACTTTTATTTCTCTTTTTTTTTTATATTTTTATGGTAAAGTGGTAACAGGCAATATTGATTGGTTGCAATCTTATCAATCACAAGAAATTACATCAGCATCTTAACTTGGTCAAACTTTGTTGCAATCTGGTTGGTCAGCTGTAGCTTTGGTCATTATAATATACTCCAGACAGACTGTCTGGTTTCATGTGTTTTATTCAACAAAAATGTCATTTTTAAATAGAAAGCTGCTCAGTGCAGAAGTAAATTTGAAGTTCCTCTAACCTTTACCACTCTCTGGATAATATCAGCAGACAATATATTTGATGATACTTTCTTAGTTTTTCCAGCCTACAGAATTTGACATTTCATGCAAACTGTCTCTAGTTGAGACAATGTACATGAAATGTCAAATCCAGAACTTTACCTGAGAAAAAAATGAAGAAAACTATTTAAAAAATGTCATCTGCTGAAAATTGATGGTTAGCACTCTGGACATTTTCAGCAGACAACATATTGGTGATAGTTTATTTTTTTCCAATAAACATTTGACATTTGGAGACAATTTGCATGAAATGTCAAATTCTGTTTTCTAGGAAAAAATACGAAAATGTTCAGATTGTCTGCTGAAACAAAATTCAACATACAACGTTTTGAAATATTTTTCTTATTTTTCCCAGAAAACAAAAACCTGTTGTTTTTGGGACAATATCAACTTGTCATTGCCTGCGGAATTAGCCCAGAGAGTGAAAAAGGTTAAGGCGCCCTGATGAGTTGACAGTCATTCTAAAGTACACCTATGAGATCTATAAATAAAACCATGGGTTAATTTTCAAATCTGAAAATTATCCCATGGTCCAGCTATGGTATAATTTTCGGTTATTGAGATTTAACTTTAGTTTTATTTACATAGAGACTATGGAACATCCATTGGTTAATTCTAAAACAACAAAGAGGAATAAATATAAGCCAGGAAGGATTTTTATAATCTTGTTTTATTTTCAATTTAACACACGGAAAACCAAACAATGTCGAAAAGAGAGCAGGGTGAATATGGTAACTCTTGCCATAGCTCCAGATAAGGCAATATCTTTTTTACCTGAAAACCAGATATTTTTCTTATTTCTCCATGAAAACATATGTTGTGAGTACTCATTAGAAGCACCTCAGTGAGGTGCTTCTAATGAGTACCCACAACATATATTTTCGTGGAAAATATCTGGAGCTATGACTTCCCTTACATTTCCCCTAAAAAACTGTAAACAGCATTCTTCTTAATGAGACCCCATACCATTTGTTTTACGCAATAATAAAACATCAATACTTTGTTACCAAAAGAAGAACTTGACCAAAGCCCTAGACTGTAATTATATCTTGTCAGAATACTAGGCTATTATTATCTAATAGGATTTGTTCTGGCAGGATCTGAATAAATGAGCCATGTGGTGCAATTATGTAACCAGCCGGGTCCTATTTCAATATGGTTCAGTCAACAAAAAACAACAAAAAAATGTTACCGTACTTTTTTTTTTCTCGAGGAAAACATATGTGAGGCACTTCTAATGAGTACCCACAACATATGTTTATGTGGAGAAATAAGAAAAAATAATTTCCTGCTACTGGCTTTTATCTGGAGCTACGCTAAAATGTAACATGAGATGATAACTCTGGGATATTTTTTCTTATTTCGGCATTAAAGCATATGTTTTCAGTACTTAGAATCACTTCACTAAGGCAATTCTAATGAGTATCCACAACGTTTGTATGGAGAACTGAAGAAAATTATTCCACAATTATCATCAAATACATCCTTTGGGCAAATGCAGATAACAACTTGATATTTTTCTTATTTTTTCCCAGAAAACAGGATCTGTTATTTCATTACAATTGACTTTACCTGGAGACAATGTGCATGAAATATCAAATCCTATTTTCTGAGAAAAACAAGAATATTTCAAAATGCTGTCTGCTGAAATGCAAAGCATTAACAGGTGTTCTGACAATCGCAGAATGTGTATGCAAAATGCAGATGCCCTGCCCAAACCCAATTATGCTGATGTCCAGGCTGACTGGAGATCACAGCGCCATGTTTAGACATTTTTTTCTGTCAAAGAGTACTGACATTTTCTTATTTCTCCATAAAATTATAACTGACAATTTTCAACAAAACTGTTTTAGTGAAGCAACTCTAATGAGTACCTACAACGTACATTTTCAAAATATGACACAGCCATTCATCTATATATACTGTATGCTCCACAATGATGCCGGAAATGATCTTATCAAGCTTTGGCTTACTTTCAGATCCTGCACCATGTGTTTGTACCTCATATTACTGTTATATTGTCAAATAAAATACTGTTTAAACCAAAATATGATATAGTCAAATCTCGATAATTCAAACTAGCAGGGATTGCAAGATTTCTTTTGAATTACACAAACTTTGAATGTTCGAAAATCGGTAATTTTTGGAGATGTTCGGAAGTTTGCCTTTGGCACTGTTGTTTGACCAGAATGGCACTTCAGTAACATATACAAAAAGTTTAAGCATTAAAAATGATGAGTAACATAAAATCCAATCTCAGGTTCCTTTATACTTGACAGAAAGAGAACTTAGTTTTATTTACAGTACCCATCAACAACGGAGAAAACAAAAGTTAAATGTAAAACAACAATATTTTTCTGACGAATTAATTTACCATTACAAATATGGCACAGTTTGTGAGGACTAACTGACTGCAAAAGAATAGACTGCTACAGATCTGAGAGGGGGCCAATCACACATTTTAGTCAATTCTGTGTCACATTTTGCTATTTCTACCTTCACTCTCCACAGTTCTTCAATTCTTAGAGAGGGTATATTTTCAGTTTTCAGAATCATTATTTTTGGCATAACTATTATACACTGAATACTGGTCAAACGTATTTACACAGTACATGTAAATCTACGAATTAATGCTTTTATTTTCTGTCACTTGAACACATCAAACAAGAATATCATTATCAACAACGTGTCTTAAAGACACCATTTACTCAATTAAGGATGGCCACCTGTTCAAGCAAACAGTTAATCTGGTATCAATTTCTTGTTAACACTAAACCGATACGCTCATAGTCACTCTGGTGTGTTGCAATTGATGTCATTGCACCATAGCCACGTAAAGAAAACAAGATCATCATGCATGACCTTGATGTGCAAACTTTGACTTTGAATTTACTGGAGGTTTTTTTAATCAGAATTTCTTTGATCAGGTCTGACAATTTTATTAGAAAAACTGAATTTTTCGAATGATCAAAAATTAATAAAACTGCAAGCCATGCACCATGCCCTGCCACACAGGGACATATTCCCTATGCACTTCTGTAGTATAAGGGCTGAAAACAATCTAAGTTAAACATGAAGAGAAGCAATAAACAGTTATTTCATAACTCCAAAAAAAAAAAAAAAAAAAAAAACACCAAAAGGTCTAAGTTAAAAATGCAATAAAAAGTGATAAAAAATAATTTCAGGATTCTGAAAAAAACAATATGCATATCTTCAGACCATCCTAAAGCGTGTGTAAAGTTTCAAAAGGATCGGCCTGAAAATGTAGGAGGAGTTGCACGTACAAGGTACATACTCCCTATACATTTCCGTAGTATTAGGGCTCGAAAAAAGTCTAAGTTAAAATGCAAAAAATGTAATAAAAAAAAATTTCAGGATTCTGAAAAAACAATATGCATATCTTCAGACCATCCTAAAAGGGCCTGTAAAGTTTCAAAAGGATTAGCCTAAAACTGTAGGAGGAGTTGCGCATACAAGGTACATACTCCCTATACATTTCTGTAGTATTAGGGCTTGAAAAAAGTCTAAGTTAAAAATGAAAAAAATGTGATAAAAAATAATTTCAGGATTCTGAAAAAACAATATGCATATCTTCAGACCATCCTAAAAGCGCCTGTAAAGTTTGAAAAGGATTGGCCTAAAACTGCAGGAGGAGTTGCGGGCACATGAATGGTGGGGGCGCTGATGGACGGGCAGACAGACAGATGGATGGACACTCAAAATTTCAGAGGGTATAACATAATACCCCGCCACTCTTTTGGTGGCAGGGCATCAAAATTCAGTAAGACTTTCACAATAAGTAATAGCATTAACATCATGACCTTGAGTGATCTTGAAAAATTCGGTAGTTTCGAAAAATAAACGTTTGAATCACAGCCTTTCTACTGTATGACACAAATGTTGACCAACCAACAGTATAAGCATAGCTTTAGATAAGAGGGGGGAGGGGGCAGGGGTGGGATGATCATGTAAATATTTTTCTTATTTCTGTATGAAAATGTATGTCGTGGGAAGGAGGGGTGTTATCAGGTAAATATTTTTTGTACGAAAATGCAGGTTGTGGGTACACATTAGAAGCGCCTGGCCGAAATTCGTGCAGAAATAAGAAAAATATTTTAAAAATTTTGTTTGAAGGAAGCTCCTTATCTGAAGCTATGTATAAGAACCTTTTCTATCCAAGTGGCACAAACAGCCAACCAAGAAACCAAAAATAAGGGAAATGGCTTTTTGATATCTTGGACAAATTAGATTCTGACAATCTTATAAAGCTACTGCTCCAGACTAATTTAAACCTTTGGCATTCTTAAGGTGATTAACCAAACAAATGTGTGACAGCTATCTTTCTTTTATCAGAAAATATAGCTAGCATTCCAGTCAAATAATCTTCTCAGGAGAATAACTGAAAGTAATGTCAGTCTCTATTCTCTAAGAAAAAAAATAAGAGAAAAATATCCCCGAATTTTACCTGCTAATATTTCTAATCAACATAGATAAGCTGCTTTATTCAAGATATTTTACTATTTCTCCATAAAAAAACGTAATTCATAGCTCTTGATGAGGTGCTTTTTCAACCAAAAAGTATCTATATTTTTCTTGTTTCTCGACAAAAACATATGTTGTGGGTACTCATTAGAAGTGCCTCACTAAGTTGCTTCTAATGAGTACCCACAACATATGTTTTTGTCGAGAAATAAGAAAACTACTTACCTGATACCCACTCTTATCTAGACCTATGACATATGCTGTGGTACTCAATGGGGCACTTCTAATGATAGACATAATGTCTGACGAGATGCAAAATTTTATTCATAATGATATCTTTTAGTAAATAATATGAATAAATGTACCCTTCCTCTCAATCACTATATTTCTCCTTCAGCTATCTCATCTGTAGATGTCGGAGTCAGCATAAAATAAAATCTTGCATGACATGGTGGCATAGGATAAAATGTGGCATTATAGGTGTTGCATGGTATCAAAACTAACATCTACAACTGATATCGGTCTATTCCTATGAGTACTCACAATATATGATGTGCAATGCATGGGACTGGCCCTTATGCAATTTGCAGACAGTGCAGGCCCTGATCAGCCTGTGCATAAGTGCAGGCTGATCAGGGCCTTCATTGTCCGCTTACAGAATCAATGGATACTGACTTTCTGTTTGGCTGTTCTGCATATCAATATCCTTCTCAATTGTCTGTCTCCCTTGAAAGCTGGTATCATCTTTTAGCCCTTAAAGTGCCAATCACAACTATTGTCGTCTGCTTTGTCATCTGCTTGAGATTTTAAAAGTCATTTTTGCAAACAGAGTGGACCCAGATCAGACTGCTCCTTTAGGTTTGAAAAGTCTGCAAGAATATTCAGCAGACGACATAAACAGACGACAGTTTCAGATGCACTTTTTTCTTGGCGCTTTAAGGGTTAGTGTATCGTCTCCAAAGGAGTTTTACATGTAATTTCATCCTTTTTTTTTTTTTTTTTAAACGAGGTGTAAAATTCTCTCTAAACTTATTCACCCTTATGGTCTAAATTTTTCATTTAGATGCTAAAAATGAAGAAAAAGTGCAGAAAACCTCATTTGCCCTGCCTTAAAATTTACTCTCAAAAGCGAGCGGGCGAGTGGAATTTTACATTCCTGCTGATGACATACACAGATACATTTTAAGAGGGTAACTATACATTTTCATGGGAGGTAACTCTTGTCTGTCTCTCTTCTGAAAAGGGGTCTGCTCTAAAGAAACAGTCTCCTCCCAAGGGGAGCAAATTCATTACTTTAAGATTCAACTCCTTTTCAGAAGGGCCTTGCAGGAAAAGCAAACAGGAAGTGAAAAAAGTTGTTTCTCTTGTCAAAAAATGGCAGAAAATCTACCAAGTGTATCCAGTCAATATAATGCATGTTGTTGGGGGGGGTTTTTTGAGGGTTTTTTTGTGTTTTATTTTATTTTTTTTTTTTTTTTTGTTTTTTGTTTGTTTGTTTTTTTTTCTAACAATCTGTATTAATGCTCCATTCAACAAGTGACACTTTTTTTTTTTTTTCAAAGATATATGGTTTGACATTTCGTAAGACTTTACATTTTCATGTGAATCATCTGCTTCACATGAAATGTAAAGTCTTCCGTTTTTGTGGCAAAATAGAAATATTATGTGGAAAGACCCTTTTAGCTGGGGGAAATGGCTTTCAGGAATATTTTCTTCTATGGAGGAGTATTATTTTCTCCTGACATGATTCAACTAAATTATTCCAAAGCAGGAAACCAAACCAGTAAATGGGAATTTATGGTGGAAATCACTTTGGGACAATTAATGTGGAAATCACATGGGGTGGATCTACCATATTTACCCTAATCTAGAAATGTGTTCATAAAACACTATTCCCCGCAACTATGTGCTTGTCCACGCAAAATACCAAAGTTGGATAGGGGAATAACTCTGCCAAATTATTCATTTTTTTTTTTTTTTTTTTTCCAAAAATTAATCAGGTGATATACTCTTCATACCCAATAAGCTCACCAAGTTTCAAGGCCATAGCTCAAATAATTTTCGGGATGTCTTGCTCACAAGATTTCATTTTGTCCCATAGGCTAACAAAGCAGGAGTCAAAAAAGGGGCATAACTCTGTAAAAACAGGTCCAATTGAATACAGAAAAATGGGGATCCAGTTATTTCCCTTCCTTATTCAATATATAAAATTTCCCCTGTAAAAACAAGTCCAATTGAATACAGAAAAGTAGGGATCCGGTTACTTTCTTTCCTTATTCAACATTAAAAAACAACACGCCTACTCAAATATATTGAAAATTTTACCACCCAAAACTGAAAGTTTTTAGATAAAAATTTTGATATTTTTCATATTTCTGCTCAAAACTTAGATTGTGGGTCCACATTAGAACTGCCTCGCCGAGGAGGTTCTAACGAGTACCCACAATCATGTTTTTGAGCAGAAATAAGAAAAATAATGTATACCCTTGTAAACCCCAGTTTTACTACATAAAGTGGGGTTTAAGGGGGTCCAAATTATATAGATATGTTTCCCTGATGATGCATAAAATTTCAAGATCCTATCTCTAGACTAATGTTCTTGACCATGCACATGACGAAGGAACGGATGAACTGACAACCACCAAAAGCAATATGTCCTTCCAACTTTTTTTGAAGTTAGGGGCATAAAAATGGGACAACTTAATTTCTTACCATACTTATTGTAAAATTTGTACAAGTCCATCTTACTACCTTTTGGTGTGTCTTAAAAAGCTGGATGAGTGGCAAACAGTGTAGACAATGATCAGACATCAGATTTTGTACAATCTTATCTGGGTTTACACTGTTCTCCCTGGCCTGTCCATTCCAATACTCAGCGTAAACAGGGTACCTCAGTCACGCTGCTTTTAAATCAATTGCAGACAAACATTTTTGCTAAATCAATAAGTTTTGTCTAATGAAACCTTGTCATATTAACCTTTACCCCCCTCTGGGCTTATTCAGCAGATGACAAATTGGTGATATTTTTCTGATTTTTTTCCAGAAAACAGGATTTGATATTTCATGCAAATTGTCTCTGTTGGAGACAATTTACAAAATGTCAAATCTTGTTTTCTGGGAAAACGATTCTAAAATGTTGTCTGTTGAAAATTTAACCATGCATGCTAAGCGTTAAAGATACCTGCATCAGGAAGGTAATCTATATGATGTGCGCTGCAAGAATGACGCCAGCCAACTGTGCAGATGCGAAGTCTAATCAGAGCCTTTTTTTTTTGTCAACATATTCTTCTGTATCCACAGATTCTGCATAGCTCCAGATTAAGAGGGATATTCAGATAGTCTTCCTATTTCTCCAGAAAAGCATATGTTATGGGCACTCATTAGAAGAGCTTCTGCAAGGTACTTCTAATGAGTACCACGGGTAAAAAAAAAAGTGCCATATCTAGAGGTATAATTCTTTAAGAAGATCAGACTGCATAAATCCACAGATTGATCTGGGCCTTCACTGCACACCTTTTCTTGCACTGGATATAATATATGAGGCGCAACGCAATGACTGCGCAAGCTGACCTGACTCTTTGCTGGGCACACGTCAGAAGGTATCTTTTCTCGTCTTGCGGATCACACAACTTTCTAAAAATATTACAGTTCCCAGAAGATAAGGCTCCACATTTCACTGTGTGTAATCCCTTTAGCAACATGATAATAAGGAAACAATTGTTATGCACTATTTTCGCTGATAAATCAGCACCAACCTGAGAAAATGTACCTTTGGACCTGTGTGTCCACAGACTAAGATCAGCCTGCACATTTCTGCAGTTTGATCATTCTTTGCCAAGTGCTCTCTGGACAGCCAAGGACTCTAGGTTTCACTTATATTTTTCTAGAGGCAAAAAGAAGAAACTCACAGTTCCAGATAAAGTGCATTTTTCAACTAAAAATTGTTGATATTTTTCTTATTTCTACACAAAAACAGAGGCCCTTCTAATGAGTACCCACAATATATGTTTTCATGGAGTAATAAGAAAAATATCAACAATTTTTGGATGAAAAAAATTGCCGTATCTGGAGCTATGAGTCTGATCTGATTCTTTGCTGGCCCCACGTCATAAGGTACATTTTCTAGTGTTGTGCCTCAAAAGAGAAAAGTTTTAAGAAATGACCCTATTTGTTTCCTAACCTTGCCTTCAGGTTGTCAAGCTCTAATGAATATTACATAACTCCAGATAAGGCACTCTTTTTTTTTAACTGAAACATACTAATATTTTTCTTATTTCTCCACGGAAACATATGTTGTGGGTACTCAATTAGAAGCAATTTGGTGAGGCGCTTCTAATGAGTACCCACAAAACATTTTTGGTGGAGAAATAAGAAAAATATTTTGTGGATTCCCCACCTTCCTCCCTTATCTGGAGCTATGATACTGGCCATATCAAGCTAAAACCTGACTTAATCAAGGAACAGTGGAGAGCTAAACCAGCCTGCTTAGTTGCAATCTTGTCAGGACTTTCACAGATCACTTTTAAGTTCTAAATTCTGCATTGTAATTATCTTTACTGCTCAATCATGGCGTAAGCTAATAATTTTATTGTGCAGTCTAGTATTTTAGAACAGGCTTGACCAAATTGCTTTAGGCTAATACCTGATATTAATTCTAAGAAAATGGATTGAATATTTCCTAAACAAATTCATCACAGGCCAGTCCTCTTTTATGCTGGCAGTTGCTTCCTTTGAAGAAGGAAAAGAAGCAATTAATTCTTCTTCCTTAACAGCTACATACTTATACAAATAAACTGAACATTCTGGCCTGTGCAAACACTTTAGATCCAGATAACTGCTCTTAAAGAACAGTTTGATGGGAGTTTGCCATTTAGAGCAGTATGTATTTGATCTTATATATAGTTTTTAAGCTTTTGCCCTCTATAGGCTATATCATTAAATAAAAAAAAATGTTTTTTCTTATTTTTAACAGAAAAGGCGGCTCGACATTTGATTCAAAAGAGATTCAGGAAGAAAGTGTCCTATCTGGTGTTACGGGTAAGCACAAGTAGCGTTCTTATATGCCATTTGGTAAGCAGAATATCAAGTATGGAAGAGAGGGAGTCACAGTAGGCCTCCACAATAACAGTTACGGACTGGATTCAATACTGCCACATAAGGTTGTCCTGCTGAACCCGGATATGTCCTGCCTTTGCAAGCAGTGCAGATTCAGACCAGCTGGCTTCTGAGGAAGCCAACTGATCTAGATCTCCATTGTTTAGCATTTGGTATGTGAATTTATATCAAACATCTGGATCAAGTAATTTGATTGGCTGAAAATTCCAAATGGGCATGGCACCTGAATTTATTTAGTATGGCAAGGTTAAGGATAATTTCTATTCTGTATCAAATAAAACATGTAAAGGCTGCCCTTGGAAACCAAGAACACTTAACCCTTGTCCTGCTGAATAAATTAAGATGCCATGCCAACTTCTAATTTTCAGCCAATCAGATTACTTGATCCAGATTTTTGCTATGAATTCACATACTTAATGGCAAACAGTGCAGATCCAGAACTGATCTAGATCTACACTGTTTGCAAAGGCAGGGTATATCCAGGTTCAGCAGGACAAGGGTTAAAAAACAAAATTCAAAGTCTCAATTTAATTGATGTGCTTCATATGACAGCAATGTAGATTTCAAGGCCACATATGCCTCCTAGCACCATATCTTGTTTCTTATTGCAATGGCCTCACAGAGACAATTCCAATGAGTAATCTCATGATCTGCTTTGGTGCTAACGTAACTTAAACCATTTTTGGACTATGACACTTATCTGGAGGTATGAAAATAATAAATACAGGTTTGACTATGATACCTTGTTAGAGTCGAGATCTACCAGCCAGATATCTTCTGGGAAAGTGAAGTCTTTCTTGTAGAGGAAAAAACTGGCAGGAACACCTATCAGGAAAGGCGTTGGTGCTAATAATAGCTGAAATAAATGACAGTTACATTAACCCATTTTATACTGGAAAGACTCCCTCCACACTAAATATTGGAAGAGTCCAATTTCAATTTTAGGTATGTGTCAGGCTATGAAATTTAGATATTCCTAGAGAAAAATGACTAAACTATTTGCAAACAGTGGAGACCCTTATCAAATGCCGCATTCTGCGGCATCTGATCTGGGTCTCCACTGTTTGCCAATTACCATTTTACGGGTATCCGGACTACAATGGGTTAAAGGGAAAGGCAAGGTTTGCATAGAATGGTATCTAAAATGAAAGAGCTTCATAAATCATCCATTTTGTTGCAAACTTTACTGAAAGCAGATGAAAAACAATAAAGTTCTCTAGGTTTGAATTGCTCTTATGAGTGCTGCCATTTTGAATATTTAACCCATTGTAGGCTGAATGAACTCTCCCACACTATATATTGGAAGCTTCTAATTTCGATTTTAGGTATGTCAGGTTATGTGATGTAGATATTCCTGGAGAATTTCTGCATTTAATCTGGGTCTGCACTGTGTGCCAATTACCCTTTTAGGAGTCTCCAGACTAAAATGGGTTAATCAGAATTTATGATGTCATTAAACCTTAAGTAAATATGCAAAACCTAAAAAAAAAAGATTTGCAACAATACACATGTAACCTCTCTATTTGTGTATATAGCTACTCCTCTAGACATACATTGATTTTTCTTGAAACCCTTATCATGTTCTGTCAGAAAGACAACTTTATTTAATATTTTGAAATATCTATAATCTCATTAAGTATTCAAAATGGTAGTGCCCTTGACAAAAATATTGGAATCTATAAACAACATTAGCATTCTTATTTTTTATTTGATTTTTATTAAATTTGCATTAAAATGTATGCTTTATCATAATCTTTCTTCTCAGAAACATTCTTTGTTTGTTTGTGTTGAGGTTTTACAGCCCAGTCAACCCTTTGGGTTTATGTCGAGCACAGGCAGTTTACCTAACCACACTTTTACTGGGCAGGCTTAGTCCGCTAAGCTGTTAACCAGTATTGTACATATTCTTTCGCCAGAAACTGAAGACTGCTCTTCTTGAATCAGCTGGAGAGAAAGAATGACCTTAGAAAATATTTTATGATCAATCTTCATGAAAGAATGTTGCTGACATGATCAATCTCTGTGAAAGAATGTTGCTGAACCGGCAGGGATTGAAACTTGCACCCTCCTGATCACCACTGAGTCGGACACGCATCCAACTGAGACATTGAGGCTGGCAAACATTCTTTGTGTACGCTGCCTTTCCCTTTATAAATGAGCTGCGATGCGAGAAAACCTACCTTCTGAAGTGTGCTCAAGAAAGACTTAAATCAGCTTGAGCATCTTGTCAGTCTGATCAGAGTCGAAGTTGTTCATATAAAGAAACTTTGCATCGTCTATCCAAAATATGCCTGGTGAAGATTTGGATCAGTCTGCACGAATGCACAGGCTGATCTGAATCTTTGCTAGGCCCACATGTCCAAATGTACGTTTTCTGACGTTGCAGCTTAAATAAGATCAGACACATATTTAGAGTTCTAGATAAGGTGATTTCACCAACCCAAAAAGTATTGCTGCAAGTATTTTTTCTTATTTCTCCATGAAAACATGAGGGTACTCATAAGGAGCACCGCGATTCAAACACAAAGAGTATTGTTATTTTTCTCATTTCTCTACTAAAATGTATGGGTCATGTCGAGAGAAAAAGTGCCTTTGAACATGCGCAAAATGTGCAGATACAGATCAGCCTGTGCAAGCGCAAAGTTTAAGAATCAACCAACCTTTGGTTGTTATTCATACATTCTATAGAATCCAACAATTCAGTAAGCGGACAGTGAAAGCCCTGATCAGACTGCGCGGATGCGCAGGCTGATCTGGGCCTTCACTGTCCGCATATGCCCAAAGACATGTTTTTGCATGGTATGGTCCATATGTTGTGGGTACTGATTAAAAGTGCCTCACAGAGGTACTTCTAATGAGTATCCATAACTTAGTTTCCTTGAGAAATGAAAAATATATTTACCTACAAGCACCTCTTATCTACAGTTTTGAAAAACATAACTGTGGCTCAGTTAAGGTGGGGAGACCATCTGCATTCATGCAGTCTTGCCAGAGAACTGGATGTCTAACTAAATAATAATTTAGAATGACATATCTAGATAAAATGCTCTTTTCAAACACAACATATCAATATTTTCTTGTCTAGCCATAAAAAAACTATTTTGTGGTCCTCACTGAAATTCCCTTGAAGACAACTCCCAACGTCTTGTGGAAGGATGTTATGCATAATTTGAATTACGTATGGAAATTATTAATCATTTGAATTGTGACTTTATGTGCGTGTATATCATGAATAAAATGAATTCAGACATAACAAGAGTGGATATTTTGTATTTAGGTATAGACATCATGTAGGAGGATACATTTGCAGAACTTGTGTGTGTGTGTGTGTGTGTGTGTGTGTGTGTGTGTGTGCGTGTGTGTGTGTGTGTGTGTGTGTCCATCTGTCAGAGGGAGGAGGGCTGAAAATTATTTTTAATAATTATTAGTCATATGGTGTGACAGGGAGTTCAATCCCTTCTTCTATAGTGCTACCTCACTGAAATATAACACTCCTGACAAAGGATATGATATTTAACTCAAAGTCTATTTTCTCTGAAAAATAACAAAATCAGAGTGTTGTCTGCTTTGACTTCTCTTAAAGCACTTTAGAACCCAATTTATTTGTTCTTACCTGCTCCGCTGAGGACATACAAGTTGGCAACAAGGGAATCACAGGAAACATATATTCCATCGGGTACAACATAGACACAAACGCCATCACAGACATTGTTAGAGCATTATAGTCTCGAGATTGCATCACAACCTAGGGAAAAACAGAAATATGCTGAAATAACAATTATCATGTTATAGGCAGATTCAGCAGATGACAAATTGATATTTTTCTGATTTTTCCCATTTAACATTTCATGCAATTTTTTAGGAGACAATCTGCATGAAGTGTCAAAGCCTATTTTCTGGAAAAAATAAGAAAAATATTTCAAAATGTTGTGCACTGAAATTTTTACCCAGCATGCAAAGTGTTAGGACGTCAGTTATTATAATTTGGAGGTGGGGGTGGGGGGTGGGGTGGGGTGGGGGGGGTGGGCGGGGGGTTGGGGGAGTGGGGTTTACCACACTAAAATACATATACTGTACAAAAACCATACAAATTTTTTTCATGGCATTTTTTTTTTTTTTTTGTAACATAAACAAACAAAACATATGAAATTCGCAAAAAATGGACAGAAAAGAAACAAAGAAACAAAACAGATATTAATATTTCAGGAAGAACGCTGTTTCGAAGAAGTTCGAAATGGATAAATTTGTCTCATTCTGTTTCACCTTGTTCTTTATTGAAAACTGTTATTGGTTTGCTTTGTTCAGTTTCAGTCTATTTCAGAGTTTTCCTTACACAGGGGTGAGGGAGATACTGTATAAAAGTATGGATCAACATCTACCAACAGGCCAGCTATGAACTAAATTGGACAAACGGTTTGGATAATATGAACTTTTAAAATCTTTAACCCATTGTACACTGAATAACTCCCCAACACTATATATTGGAAGATTCTAATTTTGACTCTAGGTGTGTCAGACTATTTGATTTAGATATTCCTAGAAAAAAATGGTTGAACTATTTACGAACAGTGGAGATCCTGATCAGACCTGCATTCTGTTGCATCTGATCTGGGACTGCACTGTTTGCCAATTACCCTTTTAGGAGTCTTCAGTCTAAAATGGGTTAACGTAAGACTTAAACCCATTTACTTTGAGTGAACTCTACTACCACAACGCTTTGGACTGTTCTATTTCCAATAGCAGGGTGTCTGGTTAGTATTCATTATTAATATGTTTTTTTTAGAAATTTCTGTATTTAATGCAAACTGTGTAGACTGATCTCACTGTTTGCCAATTACCCTTTTTGGGGTGTCAAATTATCCGTGGGTGCAAATTCTAATGACAAGGTGTGGGGCTAATGCATAGCTCTTCCTGTACTTTCATACATGCAAGCTAATGAGAGATGGGTGGCCTTTCAATAAATACTTAAACATTTAAAAGCTCTTCCTATACTTCCATACATGCAAGCTAATAAGAGATGGGTGGCCTTTCAATAATACTTAAACATTTAAAGGAAGTAAAGCTGACATCAAATTGGTTTTTAAATGCCATCACTGTAGCCAGATTTCTAAACTTCACTTTACAGACAGTACCACAAGACCAGATTTCGGAAAAAACTCAGCATTCTGAAATAACCTAGTAGTTTACTATTTTAACCCTGACTTGTCAACAGTAATTGTTTTCTTGCATTTTAAACTGCTAATGTGGTAGATAAATTATTTTATAATACACTCTCTCCCGAGCCTAGTTGGTTTATGGAATCGCTATTTTGCGGGCATGCGGGCTGCGGGCATGCGGGTTGCGGGCATGCGGGCTGCGGGCATGCGGGTTGCGGGCATGCCGGCTGCGGGCATGCGGGCCACAGGTTGCCAGCAATAGTATATGTTAAGCCAAAAATTTGTGATCAATGTTGTTTTTCTTATTACCCACTCCCCACTGCCGCCTACTCCAATAAAAAAGGAAAGAAAGAACAATGTACAATTATTAATACCATGTGCATTGTAGTACAGAATCTATATGCACTATATGTGCAACTATCTGAGCCTCTGAACAGCCTGTACACCCTCACAACCTTATCAAAGCTTGTGCCAGACAAAACTGACAAGATCTCTAATCAGACTTGGTAAATATGCAGGTCCCAGGCTGGGTCTTTGCAGAGGTGGGGTGGGGGTGGTGGGGACACATCATGAGAAACATATATTTTCTCATGACACAGCTTATCTGGCATTCAGGACCAAAACAAAGTTCAAGATGCTGACAGGTGAAAAAAGGCAGACCTGCAATAATTTAACTTAATTTGAAAGATTTGTCCTGATGAACCAGTCAATAGGCCAGGCTTATTGAATAATTTGTTTTGCAGTTGCCAGCCTATGAATGTTCCTGGGAGTAGATAGGCAAAAATATTTTCCTTTCTTAAAATACAATTCCATGAGAAAAAAAAGTTCAGTACATGTACCAGTAAGTATCCTAAAAATTGAAAAAAAAAAAAAAAAAACATCTGGAGGTGTAATGAAATATGTATGCAGTAAACAGTGAAGACACTGATCAGACTCTCCATAGCTGTTTTTCCATTGGTCCTGATATATAAATGAAATATAGTAAGGTACAAAGAAGGAAGAACAAAGGACTCTGCACAGTGATACAATTTTTAGCTCGCCTGTACGAAGTACAAGGAGAGCTATTGTAGTCACCCCGGTCGTCCGCGTTTGCGTTCCCGTTCCCGTCACACTGCGTTAAAGTTTTTCAAATGCTTATATCTCAACAGTCACTTATATCATAACAGTCACTCCTCACAGAGGCATCAAATTTGGAACTTAGGTACCTTGGAGGGTCTTCTGAGATTCCAAGAGAACAAACCCCTGGGTTCATGCCCCTGGGTGGGGCTAGGGGTCAGAATCTAGGACACCTTTGTAATACTGTGTTAAAGTTTTTCAAATTCTTATATCTTGACTTTCACTCCTCATAGAGCATTCATATTTAGAATTTGGGTACCTGGAGGAGTCTTCTGAGATTCCAAAAGAACATACCCCTGGGTTCATACCTCAGGGTGGGCCTTGGAGTGGGGCTAGGGGTCAAAATCTTGGACACATTTGAAAAATCTTATATGCCTACATGTTATAGGCACAACTGGTTATACATCAGCTAACTATGTGAAATCGGTTTAAGTGTAAGAGAGTGAAGGTCATGGTGACCTACATTTTACGGTCCAGGTCACCTAGATTTCACTGTCCAGTGATTTTGCCTTATATCTTGAATACTATTTGTTGGATAAATGTCACACCTGGGATATTACTTCCATGTGACCCAATGAATGACCACTTACTATATCTAGGTCATTGTGACCTATATTTCATGGTTCAGTGATTTTGCCTTATATCTTGAATACTATTTGTTGGATAAATGTCACACCTGGGATATTAGTTCCTTGTGACCCAATTATTGACGTCAAAATATATCTCTGTTGGTGTGACCTGTATTTCATGGTTCAGTGATTCTGCCTTATATCTTGAATACTATTTGTTGGATAAATGTCACACCTGGGATATTAGTTCCATGTGACCCAATGAATGACCACTTACTATATCTAGGTCATTGTGACCTATATTTCATGCTTCAGTGATTTTGCCTTTTATTTTTATTACTATTTCATGGAGAATTGTCATACCTGGATTATTATATCTATGTGACAAAATGATTTACATACAAATACATCTAGGTCAGTGTGACCTATATTATATGGTTGAATGATTTCACCATATAACTTGAAAATTATTTCATAGAAATATGTCATACCCATTTGACTTAATCATTCTAGGACACTGTGACCTATATTTCATGGTTCACTGATTTTCCCTTATAAAGGAAGACAGTGTGATGCAGAAATATCATACCTGGATTATAATTTCCATCTGACCCGAAGGAGCAAGAACTCATGATGAGTTTGTGTTTTATTATTATTATACATTTTGAATTTCTTAATGATAAAAATGTTACAATATAAAATGTACCCAGCAGGCGAGCTACGCTGTCCTACGACAGCTCTTGTTTGTTTTGTCTTATTAATGGAGGAATCGGGGTAGGTGTTAGTAGGCAATTACAAACAAACAAAAATTACTTTCGACCTTAACAACATTTCCAGTGTTTGAAGCGAAACACTATAAAAAAAAATGTTGAAGAATATAAAAATATGGTTTAAAAGGATTTTTTCCCCCTTAAACCTCCACTTCCTTACATATGTTGTTAAAGCTCAAGGAAAGATTGCTGTAAACATACTGCAGTTTTTCTTTTGCTATCTCATTTTTTTGGTCTTGTTAGTCATCTTTTCTTTTGCAATTTTGAAAGAAAAAGATAATGTAATTATAATGGAAATTTAACAATCTAACATTGTAAATACAATGTAGTACCTTGTGCTTTAATAATAAAAGCATCGCAAACACTGCATGATACCCTGCCACTGTGGGGCAGTATAACTCAGAGCAAAGATGACTAAGTTTTGATGGCCGGCCTCGGTGGCTCAGTTGGATGCGCCGTCCGACTGGAGACCAGGAGGTCGCAGGTTCAACCCCCGCCGAGGTCGGCAACATTCTTTCGTGGAGATTGATCATGAAATATTTTCTACAGTCATTCTCTCCCTTCCGCTGATTCAAGAAGGGCAGTTGTCAGTTTCTGGCGAAAGAATGTGCACAATACTGGTTAACCGCTTAGAGGACTAAGCCTGCCCAGTAAATGTGTGGTTAGGTAAACTGACTGCGCTTGACATGACCCTATTGGGTTGACTGGGCCATAAAACCTCAACACAAACAAACTAAGTTTTGATAAAAGTTAATTTTGTTTAAACAATAGTCTATCCAAGAATAGACAATACAAGCATGAATGTCAGAAACTTACTAATTATTTGTCTGAAGCATGCAAAGTGAATTTTGCAGAAGAGTCAAGGGCAAATAACTCTTGTACAAAAGCAATCAGAGTTGTGGCTTTTGTGCTAGTATGTAACCTTTGATCCTTTATATATCCATGAAGTTCCATTCAGATAGTTCCAGAAGTAAAGGAACTAAGGGCCAAAAACCAATTTTCAGAAACTAAAAAGGGCCATAACTCATTAATTAACAAATTTCACTCATTCACAATCCCATATTACTCATTACTCATTCCCAATACTAATATATTAGGAATAAAAATGAAATTCATGAAGAAATACTTTAGTAATTGGTCATGCCCATGATCTTAAGGTCAAGGTCACAGACTTTGAAAGTTTACAAATAAAATATTATGTTAAAGTTTTTAAAGAGCTCATATTTTCCAAACCATATGATGGATTTCCTTCATATTTGTTATGATGATAGATATAATGGTCCAAAGTTTCTTTCAGCAATACCCCAGCCCATGCCCATAATCTTAAGGTCAAGGTTACTGACTTTGAAATTTTACAAATAAAGTATTACGTTAAAGTTTTTAAGAGCTCATACTTTCCAAACCAAATGATGGATGCGATTCAGATTTTGCATGATGACAGATAGAGGTCCAAAGTTTTATCGAGCAATACCCTGTCTATGCCCATGCATTTAAGGTAAAGGTCACAGACTGAAATTTCATGTTTTAAGATTTTTTTGAGGTCACAATTTCAAAACTATATGATTGATTTGGTTTATATTCGGTATGATGATGGTTATAGGTCCAGAGGTTTTATTCAGCTATACCCCTACCTATGACTATGGCTGAAAGGTCAAGGTCACAGACAAATTTTACGCTAAAGTTTTAGGTTAAAACTTTTTAAAAGCTCAAATTTCAAAACCATATGATGGATTTCAATTTGGTTCATGTTCAGTCTGATTATAGGTATGGGTCCAAAGTTTTATTCAGCAGCACAGTTGACAATTATGACCTCCTTCCCCCCACCCCCTCCCCCCAATAAGCCAAAGGGGTATTTAGCCCTTACATCCAGCGAGCATTTGCTGTCTGCTGACAGCTCTTGTTAGTAAACTTTCATAGGTTTAATTTGTCTGAAAGTTTTTTCATAGAATGATAAACCTTGTAAAATTAGTGTTTGCATTGTTTCATTCAGCTATATCTGGGCAGTATTTTGAGAAAATATACCTTTAAGATGATTTGCGATAAGTCAAGTCATATCAGACTGTTCATCTGTGCAGGCTGATCAGAGCAGAGTTTTTGATGATGGCATACAGTAGCTACTTGGCCTGGCTATCCACAGCGCATACAAGTAAGACTGATCCGTATTTCCTTTAAGTGCATGTCACATGTTTCCAAGGGGACACTTTCTCATGAAGCGGCCAGTAAAAGCCACATGTCCTGATAATAACCTATTCCAAAGAATTATGGCATTGCTATCTTGCTATCTATCAGTTTCATACAGACATACATGTGCATGTATTCAATGATCATATTCTGTTGATGTATTATACACAAAACAAAAAAAAAAGTATAAATTTAATCATTTCAGTTTTCTTGTGTAATGACCTTATTACAAGGCAGCAGTTATATATGGCCCGCAGCCCGCAACCCGCAACCCGCAGCCCGCAGAATAGTCAATTTGGTTGGTTTATACTAACTTATTGTGTACTTGCTGGCAGATTAAAGGAATATTAGCATGGAAGAAAAAGAACCCAGGGTTCATAGAACTTACTTTATTTTATTTTAGCATTCTACAATGATAATAATAGAACAAATAAGCAACACTGTTGGACATGATTGCAAATTCAATACTGGCATATCATGAGAGAGACCATCGTATTTATCCCAAATAGTTGGACACCTTTACTTCTTTACCATACATATCCTAAAATTATAACAAGTTAAATTTACTACCTGTTGATGGGTCTAAAAACTGCTGGAGTAGCAGACAGTGTAACCTTGATCAGATGCCGTATTATGCTGCATCTGATCTGGGTTGACACTGTTTGTTCAAGCCTGTCTTTCCAAAATCTTAGGGTAAGCGTGGTATATTATGGCATGTCTCGCAGCATAGATTCAGATCAGTCTGTGCATCCATGTTGCTGTATACGCTGATCATAGGATCTGACCAAGGACAACCAGCACTGTTTTTTATTTAAACACTATTTTATTTGTATAAACCTTTACAGAAAATACATAACAGAATGATTGGATTCCGATCGGTACAATTTTAGCTATTTTTGATCTACAAGTTGCCCCCATACTTCCTACCAAGTTTCAAGTCAGTTGTCATTTCCGTTCAGGAGAGATTTTCATGATGGTAGCCATGATGGCCAGCTTGGATTTCCGATCAAAAAAGTATTTTAGCTATTTTTAGCTCACCTGTCACATTGTGACAAGGTGAGTTTTTGTGAGCACATTTTGTCTGTCATGCGTGCGTGCCTGCATCCGACCACCGCTCTGACGAATGTTTACTTGTGTGTTTTAAAATAATGGACACTTCAGGGATTTATTCCGTATACATGGGATTTATTCTGTAGACACAAACTGACTGATTTCCGTGCGTCCGTCCGTAAACAATTTCTTCAAACGACCTCTCCTCCTAAACCACTGATTGGCTTTTGACCAAACTTAAAAGGAATGATCCTTGGTTGGTCCTCTTTCAAAGTTGTTGAAACGGTTCTGATCCATTGCATATCTAGGTCACAGGAACTAAAATAGATTTGTTTAACTGAAAACTGAACAAAAATCTCCTTATCTGAAACCAGAAGGCCCAGGTCTTTGATATTTGGTATATAGCTTCATCTAATGAACCTCTACCAAAGTTGTTAATTATAGCCCTGGGTTCAAAATTGGCTCCGCGTCGGGGGTCACTTGTTTTACATAGACCTATACAGGGAAAAACTTTAAAAATCTTGTCTGAAAACATAAAGCTCAGGCCTCTGATATAGCTTCAGCTAGTGGACCTCTACCAAGATCGTTCAAGTTATCACCCTCCCACCCTGGGGCCGACATGTTTTACACAGACTTATATAGAGACAACCTCGAAAAATCGTATCTGAAACCAGAAGGCCTGGGTCTTTGATATTTGGTACATAGCTTCACCTAATAGACCACTGCCAAATTTGTTCAAATTATAGCCCTGAGGCCAAAAGTGGCTTATACAGGAAAAAAACTTTAAAAATCGTCTTGTCTAAAAGTGCCTTTGATATTTGGTATGTAGCATTGCCTAAAGGTCTTCTAATAAGAGTGTTCCAATTATGACCCTGGGGTGAAAAGAGGCCCCACCCAGGAGTGGGGTTGGGGATGGGGGCTAAGGTCACTTGTTTTACATAGAGCAAAAGGCCATTGGCAATGATTAAGCCTAGGGCTACCAAACAAATAGGGAGGATGGGCCTGAAGAGTAGGTGACCTTTAAGTCAAAGGTCAAGGTCACTTGACCTTTAGTATCAAAAAGGCTTATAATTCTGCAATGCTTATGGTTAGGACCCTCAAACTTAGTAGACATGTTGGTCCCCACCAGTAGATGATCCTGAGGGCAAAATCCAATGTCACCAGGACCTTTAGTACTTAAAAGCTTGATAACTTGACAATGCTTGGGGCTAGGACCCACAAACTTAGAAGGGATGTTGGTCCTCACCAGTAGATGGCACCGAGGACAAGGTTATGGTCATGGTCACTATAACCTTTAATACTAAAAAGTTAATAATTCAGCAGTGCTAGAGGCTAGAACCCTTGAACAGATGGGATGTTGGTCCTGACCAGTAGATGACCCTAATGGCAAAGGTCATGATCACAGTAACCTCTAGTACTAAACAAGCTTATAACTCAGCAGTGCTTTAGGCTAGGACCCTAAATTCTAGTAAGGATGTTTATTCTGACCAGAAGATGACCCTGAGGGCAAAGGTCATGGACAGGGTCACCATGACCTTCAGAACCGCATCCCTGTTAGCAATGCTATGTATAACATGATTCAGGTCAGAGATATAGGGCCATGATGGCCCTCTTGTTGATCTACAAGTCACCAGATGCTTCCTACCAAATTTCGAGTCAGCTGCCCTTTCTGTTCAGGAGAAGAAGCCCAAACTAGATTTGCAAGATGACCGTGAGGGAAAATGTCATGGTCAGGGTCACCATGACCTTAAGAACCGCATCCCTGATAGCAATGCTAGCTATGTATAACATGATTCAGGTCAGGGATATAGAGCCATGATGGCCCTCTTGTTGATCTTCGAGTCACCCAGATGCTTCCTACCAAATTTCCAGTCAATTGGCTTTTCTGTTCAGGAGAAGAAGCGAAAAATATATTTTCAAATGGTGGTCAAGACATGATGGAGGCCATCTTTGGTTTCCGATCGGAACAATTTAAACTATTTTTTGTTCTACAGTTTCACCCAGATACTTCCTACCAAGTATCTGGTCAATTGGCCGAGGGGTGAAGGCAATCTTTTTGATGTTTAGTTCAAAACAAATTGTTGATGACGCGCGACGGACATTGACTGACCACAGTAGCTTACACTGATCACTGGTGAGCTAAAACGCGAATGTACGAGGGGTGATCCAAAATAATTGCTCACTGTGTCATTGCTGGATATCGACGTGCAACTTGAAACAAATCAATGCATACTTGTATAGCGCTATTTAATACCTACACAATAAATCTGATTGAAAGATAAACAGTTTGCCATTTCAATACACGCAATTTTCAACTACTATAACAAAACATGCTTGGTAAAAGTGTTGCCAAGAAGGAGAAAAGACAGGCCTTTATAGCTCTAAGATAGGTTGTTCATTGACACAAATATTTGCTGAAATTTCTGTTGTTTATGGATCTACTAATGTGTCTCATGACGCAGTTCGTAGATGGAAAAAGAAATTAGATTCTGGGTTAGAGTTGATCGAAAATGCACCCAAATCAGAAATGCCAAAGTTTACATCTTGTGACGAAATTTTATCTAAAGTAAAAGAAATTGTTAAAAGATAAGCTAGGTATACATTACGTGATAAACCAACTTGAATGTTTTTGGTATCTCGCCATCAAGAGTCCACTACATTCTTAAGAATATTTAGAATTTTAGAAAGATTTCTGCTAGGTGGGCGCCTCATTTGTTGACTGACGGTCAAACGAAGCAGAGAGATAAAATAGCCAAACAACTGCTCAAAATATTACTAAACTTTGATGAAAAGAAGTTTGCAAATGTTGTCACTGGCGGTGAAATTTGGGTTCATTATTCTGAACCTGTTAGGAAGGTTAGCAATAAAATATGTGCCACCAACAGCTAAAGACTAGTAATTGCTAGACGCAAATTAAGTCCAAAGAATGTTTTGTACACAATCTTCTTCTCTGGTGAATGTGATGTAATATAGGTGCCAGTGAAAAAGGGTAATAGCATTACTGGAAAATACTAAAAAGCTGTGGTATTGAAGAAATTGAAACAATACTATCGGATATGGTGCAAGTAAAGAGTTCCAAACTGTCCGACTTCAACATGATAATGCACCGTCTTCATTTTTTTTGTCCCTCGCCTTTTTGAAGAAAAGCGGAGGGACACTGTTTTTTGGTTTTCCGTGGGGCGTGGTGCCGAATATTTAGTAGGTACTTTGTCCCCCTAACTCCTCCCACAGTTTTTGTCCGATCCTTTTGAAACTTTACAGGTGTTTTAAGGATGGTCTGAAGATGTGCATGTGTTTTTTTTCAGAATCATGAAATTATTTTTTATCACTTTTTACACATTTTGAACTTAGACATTTTTTTAGTTCTAATATTACAGAAGTCTATAGGAAGTAGGTACCTTGTCCCCTTAACTCCTCCCACAGTTTTTGTCCGATCTTTTTGAAACTTTACATGGGCTTTTGGGATGGCCTGAAGATATGCATGTGTTTTTTTTCAGAATCCTGAAGTAATTTTTATTACTTTTTCCGCATTTTTAACTTAGACATTTTTTTAGTTCTAAGACTACAGAAGTGTATAGGGAGCAGGTACCTTGTCCCCTTAACTCCTCCCACAGTTTTTGGCCGATCCTTTTGAAACTTTACAAGTGCTTTAAGAATGGTCTGAAAATATGCATGTGTTTTTTTCAGAATCTTGAAATTATTTTTTATTACTTTTTACATGTTTTGAACTTAGACATTTTTTGAGTTCTAATATTACAGAAGTCTATAGGGAGTAGGTACCTTGTCCCCTTAACTCCTCCCACAGTTTTTGGCCGATACTTTTGAAACTTTACGTGGGCTTTTAGGATGGCCTGAAAATATGCAGGTGGATTTTTCAAAATCCTGAAATAAATTTTTATTACTTTTTCCGCATTTTTAACTTAGACATTTTTTGAGTTCTAATGTTACAGAAGTGTATAGGGTGCAGGTACCTTGTCCCCTTAACTCCTCCCACAGTTTTTGTCCGATCCTTTAAAAACTTTATAAGGGCTTTTAGGATGGCCTGAAGATATGCATGTGTTTTTTCAGAATCCTGAAATAATTTTTTATCACTTTTTCCACATTTTTAACTTAGACATTTTTTGAGTTCTAATACTACAGAAGCGTATAGGGAGCAGGTACCTTGACCCCGTAACTCCTACCACAGTTTTTAGCCGATCCTTTTGAAACTTTACAGGTGCTTTAAGGATGGTCTGAAGATATGCATGTGTTTTTTTCAGAATCTTGTGAAATTATTTTTTATCACAGGTCTCCTGCTTCAATACTTAGGTAAGTGATACAGGACCAATGGTCCTCTGGTTAACTTTACCATTTTTAACACCTCAAATAAAAATAAGGCGGGGGACATAAATTCCCCATGGAATTTGCTTGTTGTTGTTTTTTTTTTTTTTGTTGTTTTTTTTTCGCTAAAAAAGTAGGTAACAGTTTTACCAAACCTCCTTTATTCAAGGAAAGTGTTTTTTCTTATTCACCTGATCTTGCCCCTTGTGACTTCTTTCTTTTTTCCGAAACTGAAATCAGGGTATGCGTCACCGTTAAGCCAGTGCTAGGGGGCATATGCAATCTTACAAACAACAGTGCTGTAAAGTCTTGATAAAACCGAGTTTGTGATTTTCATTCTTTTATGTGTTCTTTGTTTTCCAAAGGCAACATTTTATTTTTTATTCAAGGCAGGAAACTAGATATCTAATATGAACTAAGGTCTTGTAGGGTATAAAAATCCCTGCAGTCACAATCAGAATAAGCAGAAAAAACACTCACTAGAAATGACAATTAATTTTATTACTATTATTATTATTATTATAAATGATTCCTCTTTCTTCTATTGCGTCTTCTTATTTCTAATACTATTATTATCCATATTTGTTAAAACAATGCCACAAGAAAAGGGTTTTGTCATATAATTATGTGAAATCAAGGCCCAGACCACCTTGAACTTCTGCACAGTCTGATCTGGGCCATACACTGATCCACTTGTAGAATTGTAGAGACTGTAGATTATACCAACAAAACAAGATTGTCCTGATGAGTATGTACTGATCCTTCGCTCTTCGCATATATGAAAAAAAATGTTTTCATTGCCTAGCTACTTTCTTATTGTGATAAAAATTATCAGCATTAATAAATGAAATATAGTTAGGCCTAAAATAAACAAGAGGCCCATGGGCCATGATTCGCTCACCTGAGCAAATCGGCCATTGCATATCTGCAGATGCCATGCAAAATTCTTCCAGTATTGCCACAGCAAGAGGACAGGAATTTGACTGTGCCCTTAAAAGGTTGAACGTCATCCTAGGATCATCATTTGAATATATTTGGTAGACCTTGCGTCCCTGATGAAAGTCATCCGAGGATCATCATTTGAATATATTTGGTAGACCTTGCGTCCCCGATGCTATATACCAAGACTCAGCCTCATAGCTTTCTTGATTCTGGAGAACAGGATTTTTAAGAAATGACATCATGGTGCCCATCTTGTTTAATAGTGCAGAACTATTTGAACAAAATTGCCATACCCCTTTGACAGAAAGCCAATGTGAAGTCTGGTGAAAATTGGTCAGAGGAAAAGACATTTAAAGATCACACGAGTTTATACATGTATATACTAGCCCAGAGGCAAGGCAGATAACTGCCCCCTACCCCCATGGTAAGTTCCAGCCGTTAGTCTTTAATACGTTTTGAAACAATGATGTTTCAAAAATCTGCTTGGAGATACAAATTAGACCTTGCCAGAAAAAAGTCATTCAAAGATCACCATCTGATCAAATTTGGTAGACCTAGTCTCTGATGCTATATCCAAAGATTCAGCCTCAAAGCTTTCTTAGTTCTGGAGAGAAAAAAGTTGTTTTTTTATCATATATGGGCATGATGGCCATCTAGTATAATGATGGAACCATTGAACAAATTGACAAGAGCTCTTCAACAGAAGGCCCCATGTGAAATTGGTGAAAATTGGGCAAATAGTTTCAGAGAAGAAGACCTTTAAAGAGTACAGAATTTTATTCTTGGATATAGCCCAGTGGCAAGGGCAGATAATTCACGGAGGATGAAATTTTGATCCTTACTAAAAAGTTTTACTTCATTGAAAATTTCAGCCAATAGTCTTTAATACATTTTGAGAAGACGATTTTTCAACATTTTCCCCATACAAAAGTATGGGAACACAAATTTGACCTTACAAAGGTCAAAGATAATACTAGGATCATCATTGAACAAACTTGGTAGACCTTGAGTCCCTGATGCTATATGATGATTCAGCCTCAAAGCTTGCTTGATTCTGTAGAAGAAGTTTTTTAAGTGTTTTTTACCTTATATGGGCATGGCGGACATCTTACTTAACGGACTGTGACCATTTGTATAAATTTTCAATTCCCTTTTAACATAAGGGTCCGCATATAGTTTGAAAAAAAAATGCCAAATGGTTTCAGGGAAGAAGACGTTTAAAGACGCTTCTACCGATATTTCCTTCGTTCAGGCCCATGGGCATGGTGGGCGAAGCTTGCTTACCAAGTAATGCTTACTATCCGCGGACGCCTGATTACACCCTTTGTTCTGGGGTCCATGTCTGTTGGTCTGAACATTCTGATTCGTCATTCGTTTATGGATTTATGATTTTGGATTACGGCTTTGGTACCATGACCGCAACTACTTTATGCATGTATATAGCCCAGGGACAAGGGCAAATAGTCCTAGGGGACAACAGTTTCATTATAACTACAAGGATTTGCTATTTTGATCATACATTGTCAGCCATTAGCCATTAAAACATTTTTGTTTCAATATTTTCCCACAGGGACGCAATTTTTACCTGGCTATAGAAAGATCAAAGGTCAACCTAGGGTCATTATTAGAACAAATTTGGTAGCCATTGAGTCCTCAATGCAACATACCGAAATTCAGCGTCAAAGCTTTCATGGTTCTAGAAAAGAAGAGTTTTAAGTGTTTTGCCCATATATGGGCATGGCGGCCATCTTACTTAACTGGTCATGACCATTTGCATAAATTTTCAAACCCCCTTCAAGACAAGACTCTACATAAAGTTTGAGGAAAATTGGCCCAGCAGTTTTAGAGAAGAAGACATTTCAAGATTAAACGATTTTATACATGTATATAGCCCAGGGGAAAGGACAGATAATCCTGGGGGGCAAAACTTTTTTATTGTAACTGAAAGGGTTTGCTACTTTGATTATAAAGTGTAAGTTTCAGCCATTAGTCTTCAACAGATTTTGAGAAAATCATGTTTCAATATTTTAACCATACAAATTAATGCACAGGTAGGCAAATTTCATCTTGCCGTAAAAAGGTCAATAGTCAGCCTAGGGTCATCATTTGAACAAACTTGATAGACCTTGAGTTCCCGATGCTATACTCCAAGATTTTTAAGTGTTTTTACCATATATGGGCATGGCGGCCATCTTACTTAATGGACCATGACCATTTGTACAAATTTTCAATCCCCCCTTAATTTAAGGCTCCGCATGAAGTGTGAAGAAATTTGGCCCAGGGGTTTCAGAGGAGAAGTTGTTCAAAGATGTGGACGGACAGACGGACTGACAGGTCACAGACAGAGAGTGATCACAATAGCTCATCCTGAGCCTTAGGCTCAGGTGAGCTAAAAAGTGTGTATTTCAAGTAACCCAACTGTGCCTAATTTTTCACCACCGACCCTAAAGTTTTTAGATTTTGGGGGTGTCATATTGTTTTCCTATTTACTTCATATAAAAACTTTTAACAAAATAAAACTACAATGTATTTTCCAACAGGTCTACCGTCCTTATTTTAAAATTCCATGTAACCTGAAACACACATTTTTTTTTATTAGGCTTAATATAATGATAATAATAAAAAAGACTTTACTATTACTATAATTATTATTATTATTATTATTATTATTATTAATTTAATTATTTTAAAATATTTTTATTATTATTATTAGTAGTAGTTGTTGTTGTAGTAGTGTTGGTGTCATCATGTGCTGCCAAATTCATTAAAAATAAATTGTGCAGACATCATGTTTTCTTTTTTTTTCCCCTTTCCACTTACTTGGCCCCAAATCACACAAAATCACAAGTGAAAAAACAACAACAACAACAACAACAAAAAAAAAACAAAAAAAAAAAAAACACACACACACACACACAATAAGAAGAAATTGGAATAACTTAATTATAAACTCTGTACACCATGAAAATATTTTCTGTACCAGCAAGTATATACAGCTCCATATAGAATTGAGGGGGAAAGTTGACATTTGATATAGCTTGATGAGAGATTTAATGGTTTTTAGCAGAGCCTTTTGTTTTGATTTAATTATCAAAGGTGATAAGGCAGCAAGAGATGCTTGTGCAGAAATTTCACCATTTTTTGGTCTTGTGGTAAGGACTGTTTAAGCAGAAATCAATACAGAAATACAAAAACAATTATTCTCTGTTAGACTGTCATTAAAACTAAAGCATAGCTCCAGATAAGGCGCTTTTTTCAACCTACTGATATTTTTCTTATTTCTTCTTGAAAACATATGTTGTAGCACTCATTAGAAACACTTGGCATATAAAAAATATTTAAAATATTTACCTGATACCCCTCTTACCTGTAGCTATGCAAAAGTATCCTCCTAATATTCTTAACCCTTGTCATGCTGAATAAATTAAGATGCGCCACCCACTTCTAATTTTCAGCCAATCAGATTCCTTGATACACATTGTTGACATAAATTCAAATACTCAATGGCAAACAGTGCAGATCCAGATCAGTTGACTTCTTCAGAAGTCAACTGATCTGGATCTACACTGTTTGCAAAGGCAGAGTATATCCGGGTTCAGCAGGACAAGGGTTAAGTGACAAGGTCATGGATCTAGATATAAAGATGCCTTATTTTCAATAAAAAAAGTTGATATTTTCCTCGTATCTCCATAAAAATGTATGTTGTGAGGTGATTCTAGTGAGTACTCACACGTTCACAACATATAATTTCATGTAGAAAAAATAAAAAAAAATAATTAGAGTAAATGTCCTAAAATTTCAAACATTTTATTCTATACTTATTTTTGTTTTTGGCATAATTTTTGCGTTTAATGCTCCTTCAGGATCAATCTGATCTAGGTCTACATCATTTGCATATGACATTTTGTCAGACATTTTATTTGGTGTATCAAATTTTAGGACATTTAGCGTAAAGCACACCTCTTTGCTGGTGCTGTGTAAGTACAAAACTTTTAAATGTCAATATTGTAGCTAGAATTCTAATTTTCATTTAAGAAGAAATCCAAAAAAGAAATAAAAAAAATCTCTGTCATTGAAAAAAAGGAAGCATCTAATATGTACTAAAGTGACAAGGCCATAGTTCTTGACAGCAAAGATGCTTTTATACTTCAGTCATAGCTCCAGATAAGAGAAGCTATCCATATATAACAATGGATTTTCTAAATATGGAATCTGACTTTTAATATGGAACTTTGCATAGGCCATTCCAAATAAGTACCAGGGCCCAGTTGTACAAAGCATCGTTAGCTTAACGAGCTTCTTATGGGTCATTTCGTTAACTGTTTTAGCGGATTCAATATACAATATTCTGATATTTTTTGCTGAAAAAATGTGAGTAGCTTTTGCAGTGCAAAAGCTACTCACATTTTTTCAGCAAAAATTTCAGCATATTTGTGTATCACTGGATGTAAATTTTAACGAATCGTTTGCTAACGACATCGTTAGCTTTGAACAACTGGACCCAGAAGAATATGATGTTTGGTGCAAAACTACACAAACTAGTAACAGTGTTTTCAGAGAAAACAGAATGTCCCCCACCATGAATTTCCAGTTTTTCTACTGCTATGACCTTAAAAATTAGGTCAAGGTCACCATAATCTAATCATGAAACTCTGTTAAGACTCCAACCACTGGTTCACATGATATTGTGCAGACAACAAAGTGTCATGCTGATGCCAACACAAATGCTGACACCAACTGAATCCACACCAAAAACAATAAGCCCCCCTTCCCCTTGGTAGGGGGACATAAAAAACTTTAACTGGATATGGGCAGTGTCTTTTGAGCACATGAAGACACTGAAGGCCTAGGTCAGCATCGACACAATCCATGTCCGCCTACCTAATCAAAGGATAGTGTATTTATCCTAAGTATTCAGACACCTCAACTCCTTATCACACTTGTTCTAAAATTTGAACAAGTACAATTTACTACCTTATGTTGTGTCTAAATTTGCTGGATGAGTGGCAAACAGTGTAGACCCTAATGAGATGCCACATTCTGTGCATCTTATATGGGTCTACACTGTTTGCTCAGGCCTGTCTGTCCAAATATGGTACTACAAAATATCAAACATACCTGTCCTAAAACATGAACACCTTAACGCCTTGCCATACTTGTTCTAAAATTTGAACAAGTCATTCAAGTCAATTGTACTAGGTGTTCACGTGTCTAAAAAATGCTGGATGAATGGCAAACAGTGTAGATCTTGATCAGATGCCGCATTTTGCACCGTCTTCACTGTTTGCTCAGGCTTAGGTGTCCGAATACTAAGGATAAATCTAGTACTCCCCTTATCTGCACACATAAGCTGCTATGTAACAAAGTTGACACAGGAAAACCAGGTGATGTGGAGGACATCAGTATGCTAAAGCTCATACTTACTTTGAATTCTAGCATTATGGCAGTAAGAACTTTGAGACAGGTCTCGACGCCCAGTAGCTCAAGTGGCAGATGAAGAGGAAAGTCAACAAGAGAAAAACGGGTATGGTCTGGCAGGGCAAACAGCAGTGGTGGCTGAAGTTCTTTTGGTAAAACAGACACCTGAAAATAAGCGAACAATTCAGTAAACATAGCTCCACATAGGTCTGAAGAAAATATTTCTCCACAAAAACATACATTGTGGGTACCCATTGCCCACTGTACAGTGAATGAACTCTCCCACACTATCTATTGGAAGCTTCTAATTTTGATTTAAGGTATGTCAGGCTAGGTGATTTAGATATTCCTAGAGAAAAATTATTTAACTATTTGCAAACAGTGGAGACCCTGATCAGACGCCACATTCTGCAGCGTCTGATCTGGGTCTGCACTGTTTGCCAATTACCCTTTTAAGGGTTTCCAGACTACAATAGGTTAGAAGCACCTTACTAACGGACAGTCTGAATTTTCTGAAAAACTGCATCCAAAAACTATTGCTATTTTTTCTTATTTCTCCACAAAAATATATGTTGTGGGTACCCATTAGAAGTGCCTTGGTTAGGCATTTCTAATGAGTGCATACAACATATGTTTTTATGGAGAAGTACAAAAATATCTCTGGATACAACTCTTTTACAGAGTGATTATGATGACGATGATGAGTTGGCATTTTACATCCCTTTCAAGATTATTTAAGTCACATCAAGATGATGGAAAAAATTATAATAAAAGGCTCTGTGCAAAAAAAGCATCATACAGTCATGAGCTGAATTCTGCCTCCAGTGGGATTCAAACCCGGGACCTCCTGATCCAAAGTCAAGAGTGCTTACCACACGTTCACCCAGACACTTCTACAGAGTTGTGAAAATTAAGAAAACTAGAGCAAGTGCCCATAGGGTCAAGAATACCCCCCAGCCGGCATCATTTCTTAATTATAAAAATAAAACTTAAATGCAAAACTTTGACAGAGATGTTAACTGAAGGATGGACGGACAAAGGTACATAAAAAAGAAGAAACAAATGAACAGACAAACGGAAAGACGAAAACTATATACATGTACTCTACATGTCATATGCTGGCTGGTATAAAAATACAATATTTCCAAGATCACAACTTATCTGGAGCCCTGGTCAGCCCTAGTCAGACATTGTCATGTCCAATGACATGAAATGAATATAAAATTCTTCTGGTAAAGCCTTGGGCTTTCTGTGTGTATAGTGTACCAATTTCATTTGCCAATGGCTTCACATAGCTCTAGACAAAAGAGCCTATTGCTCAAGATAAGGCCCTTTTTACAACAAAAAGTACCGTATTTACTCTAAGTATTCGGACGCCCCAACTCCTTACCATACAGCCTAAAACTTGAATAAGAACAATTTACTACCCAATATGTTGTGTCCAAAAACTGCTGGATGAGAGGCAAACAGTGTAGACCCTGATGAGATGCCACATTTTGTGGCATCTCATCTGGGTCTACAATGTTTGCTCAGGCCTGTCTGTCCGAATACATATGGTAAATATAGCACGGATATGTTTCTTACTTCTCCATATTGTATGTCGTAGGTATGCATACTCAATAGAAGTGCCTCAGTAAGATACTTCTACTGAATACCCAGAACATCTGTTTTTCTGGAGAAATAAGAAAAAATATTCCATGGATACCCCCTCTTATCTAGAGCTATGCAAAAGACTATCCAAATAAGTATTTTTCTTAGTTCTCCAAGGGAACATAAGTTGTGGGTACCTATCAGAAGTGCCACACACACTTTTCCAGGACAGGCTTAGTCTTGTGCACATACTTTTACCAGAAAATGACAACTGCCCTTCTTGAATCAGCCGAAGGGGGAGAATGACCATAAAAATGATTTCATGATCAATCTCAACAAAAGTTATGTGGCCGAGCTGGGATTTGAATTTGTGAGCCCTAGATCTGCAGTCTTTGTTTGTTTGTTTGATTTGGGCTTAACCTCGCTTTCAACAATCTTTAGTCATATCGCGACGGTGTCTGGTTGTGACAGGGAGCTCAATGCTCACTTTTAGAGTGCTGTCTCACTGAAATATCATGCCCCAGACACTTTGACATGATATTCCACCCAGTCACATTATACTGACACTGAGATGACCAGTTCTGATTCCAAGCTCTACTTTCTTGATGCTGAGCGCCAAGCGAAAGAGCAGCTAGTACCATTTTTAAAATCTTTGGTATGACCCGGCCGGGGATCGAACCCGCAACCTCCCGGTCACAAAGCGGACGCTCTACCACTGAGCCACTGTGCCGGTCCCTAGATCTGCAGTCAGACATGCTGCTGACTGCACTGTTGTGCCCGGCAAGGGTCATTTTACACAACCTGTTGGGAGTCTATGAGGCTAAACACAACTAGTTGTGTAGCAAACGGTGTAGACCCTGATCAGATGCCACATTCTATGGCATCTGATCTGGGTCTACACTGTTTGCCCAGGCCTTTCTGTCTGAATACTTGGGGTAAATCAGTAGTTCTAATAAAGAATTTCAGATTTAAGCAGTGATATGAAGCATAAAATCTATTTCAAAGAATAATCATTACGGCACAATGCCTCAGACAATCCCTTTGAGGGGTTAACAATAGTGGAAGTCTTGCTTCCAAAGAATCACTAATAGCACTGCACTTTATCTGCTCAGCAAAAATTAGACCCCATATAGGAAAGCTTCTTCTTTTTCTATCTTTATTTAACAAAATGTAAAATAGACATTTAGCTCATTTCTCTATAACATATGCCAGTGGTGTATAGGGCAAATATGAGCCACAATGTGCACCCAGCAAAGATTCAGATCAGCCTGCACATTTGAACAGTCTGATCAGAATCTTCCCTGGGTGCATTTTGGATAGCCAAGGGTGCAAAGTTTCTTCATGAGAACAATGAAGACTGATCAGACTACTAGGATGCCCAGGCTGATTTCAGTCTCATTGGTGGCACATGTCTGAAAGTACCTATTCTCATATAGCAGCTCACATACATACACCTATATCAGAAAAGCCTTTTTTAACACTTTGCATGCTTGGCAAAAATTTCAGCAGACGACGTTTTGAACTATTCTTACTTCTTATTTTTCCTAGAAAATAGGATTTGACATTTCATACAAATTGGTCCCCTTATTAAAGACGACAAGACAATTTACATGAACTGTCAGATTCTATTTTCTAGGAAACTATCACAGTTTGTGGGTCTGCTTGTGGGGGGGGGGGGGGGGGAGGGGGGGGGGAACATATGTTCTAAGATCTTGATGTATAACAAATAAAATGTGCATCATTTTTCCACTAAATATTCAGACAGAGAGGCCAGAGCAAACAGTGCACACCCAGATAGGTTGCTCCAAAGCCTTACTTTTAATTTTCAGCCAATTAGATTACTTGATCCAGGTTGTCAATACAATTTCACACACACCACAACCTCTTTATAACACTATTGTTGGGGTCCATAGCATAAACCATGTTAGTTAAACAACCGTGTTATATCCAAACTAAAACGTATAGATTATATTGAAAAATGACCATTTATGGTATGGTCATTTTTCAATATAATCTATACATTTTGGAATCCATCTTTGAACCGTGTTATATCCAAAACTGTGTTATAACAAACCGTGTTATACAGAGGCTGTAGTGTATTAATGACAAACAGTGCAGATCCAGATCAGATGGCTTCTTCAGAAGCCAACTGATCTGGATCTACACTGTTTTCAAAAAAAAGGACATATCTGGGTTCAGCAGGACAAGGGTTAAGATTTATCACAAGATAGTCAAATGGACTTATTCAAATTGTAGAATAAGTACGAAAGGAATTAAGTGTACGAATGTTTTGCTTAAATATGGATATTGATCTTTTTAATTTCTAAAATCACAACTTGTCTGGAGGGCTTCTGAAATGCCTGGAAGCATAAACTGATCAAAGCTCTAGACTGAAAAAAATGCTTCATGTCTCTGCTGACAGAATATCAATTCTGAAAATATTGTGTGTCTAAGTCTAACACTCTGAAAGCTGGGTAAAAATTTCAGCAGGTGACATTCTGAAAACAGAGTTTGACATAAAATGTCAAAACTTATTTTCTGGATAAAATGAGAAATCATTAAGTCATTTATCATCTGCTGAATTAAGCTGAATGGTGCAAAATGTTTTTAAACTGACATGCCACGTTGACCCTAAATATTGGAACATATTAACTCCTTACCATACTTCTTGTATCTTTTGAACAAGTTGATTTTACTGCTTGTGTAAAAATAGACAGCTGGAAGAGTGGCAAACAGTGTGAACCATGACCACATACTGCATTCTGTTGTGTCTGATCTTAGTCTACTCTGTTCGCTCAGGTCTGTCTGTCCCAATACTTAGGGTAAATAAGGTATTGTGAATAAAGAAATAAAATAATTTGGATACCCCTTTTATCTTCACAGGACTATTGGGTTGAGAAGAAATAAAATTTTAATCCTTTAAGTGTGAATCAAAATTACAGCAGACAACATTCTAAACTTTTTTTTTTACATGTAATTACTTTTCAGAGACAATAAGACATGGCATTTTATGCAGATGACTCACATGAAATATCAAGCCTTATTTTCTCAAAAAATAAAAAAAAATAAAAAATAAAAATGACATCTGCTGCAGTTGTGATTAGTACTTTAAGGATAATTTTCAAAACCACAAAATAACTGCATGCTTACCTCCACTCTGGTCTTGCCTGGCACTGGTACAGGTGCACTGAGAAGATGTAGGATCCATGTCTCGATCTCTCGCACCTCGTGGACCACAAGACTGGACACATTCTCTCCTCCCTGACCTGTCAGTACTCCCCACACGGTTTCCCTGAAAAATCAACCAAAACAATGATTGCAGCTTCTCAAAGTGAAATGTCCAAATCAGGGCTGTGGAAATACCATGCTCAACTTGTCCCATTTCCCTGAGGACAAGTAAGAAATTTCAATTTACACACCCCGGGACAAAAACTTCATACCTCTAGTTGAGGAGAGTATCCAGATTATGAGATATACATGTATATTATTCTTTTTTCTCGAAGACAACATTATATTGTGGGTACTCATTGCCAAGGTGCTTCTCATGAGTACCCACAACATATGTTTTCTTTGAAAAATAAAAAAAATGTCAATTTTCTGGCAAGTAAATCTTCGTTGGACAAGTGGATCTATGGTTAGTAATAAAATTTGATAATTCCATTACCCTGTCTAAACATAGCTCCAGATAAGAGGGCCTATCAGGTAAATATTTTTCTTATTTCTCCAAGAAAACATGTATGTATGTACTCACAAGAACCACCTCAGTGAGGCCTAAATTCATGAGATCTTATATCTATTATATATTCTTATCAATCAAAGAGTTGTAATCAATTTTGAAGCAGGTGGCATTTACCACCTTCATTGTCTTTTACTAAATTACTAACTTTCCTAAAAGAACGCTTCATGATTTTCTTTTTTCAAATTTTGATTTTTCTGTTTAACACTTACCATGTTATGGGCAAATTCAGCAGACGACAAACTGATATTTTTCTAATTTTTCCTAGAAAACAGGATCAGACACTTCATGCAAAATGTCTCCATTGAAGACAATCTGCATGAAATGTCAAATCCTGTTTTCTGGGAATAATAAGAAAAATATGTCAAAATGTCTGCTGAAATTTTTAACCCAACATGCAAAGTGTTAAATTTTTAGAACATTTACCACACTCTAAAATCTAATTAAATATCTAATCATGTGACACACACACATGCTGGTAGAATGCAATTACCATATTCGACCTAATTACCGCAGTGAGCATAGGTTTTCTCAAAAATACTAGGACATTTTGTGGTAAAATATGTACCTACCTATACTAAGGGTAAGCTAAAAAAAAATCTGGAAAGATCATCAAATGATGCTGATGTGATGTTTTTGCAGTTGTTTTTCTGATTTTCTTTATAAAAGCGTATGTTGTTGGTGCTCATTTGAATTGCATCGACAAGTCGATGCAATTCAAATGAGTACCCACAACATATGCCTTTATAAAGAAGTAGACAAAAAGTACACTGGCTGTGATCTAAAGACTATGGAATTGCTTGACTGTGCGCTTACAGGGGTATGTGCGGTAATTAGACTGAATATGGTATATGTCTGAAAACTTCAATGACTCCAACACTGATGGCTCATGTACCATGGCTGATTCAAACTCATTTTCGAGTCCACTGGAAATTCTTCAGAAAGCTCAAGAAAACAATAATATTTATGGATATTTTAGGCAAATTTTCTTTTTTTATCATGAAAATGTATGTTGTGTGTATTCATTAGAATCATCTCATTGAGGCAATACTATTGAGTAAACTCAACATAACATTGATAGAAGATTGACAAGATGGATTTCCATAGTCCCAAAGATGTTTTAGCCATTGAAGTTTGACTGTATGTATGGTATATACAGAATATTGTGCATTGTTCAACAGGACTATAGCTTCAGTTTGTTTGTTTGTGTTGAGATTTTATGGCCCAGTCAACCCACTGGGGTCATGTTGAGTGTGTTTGGTTTGCCTAACCACACTTTTACTGTACAGGTTTAGTCCTCTTAGCGGTTAACCAGAAAGATTGTGCACGTGCACATTCTTTCCTCAGAAAGTGTAGTTGATAATTAACCCTTTAAGCACCAATTACAACTGCAACAGGCGATATTTTGATTTTTTTTTTTTTTTTTTTTCCAAAAAAGAAGTATTCACATGAATGTCAAGATTTATTATTTTCTTTGAAAAACAAAAAACAACGCATAAAAAATTAAAATGCAGTTGTGAATGGCCCTTTCACCCATTGTAATCTGGAGGGGCCTAAAAAGGTAATTGGCAAACAGTGCAGACCAGATTAGACACTGCAGAATGCGGCATCTGATCAGGGTCTCCACTGTCTGCAAATAGTTCAAACTTTTTCTCCAGACATATCTAAATCCCACAGCCTTACATACCTAAAATCAAAATTAGAATTTTTCAATATATAGTGTGGGGGAGTTCATTCAGTCTACAATGGGTTCAGGGTGATCCATCTTCAATAAAATACCGTGTTTACCCTCACTACTGGGATATTGTAACTCCTTACCATACCGGTCTTAAAATTTGATAACCTGCTGAGCTGTCTAAAAGGGCTGGATGAGCAGCAAACAGTGTAGACTTTGATCATATGTCACCATCTGACACATCTGATCTGGGGTCACACTGTTTGCTCAGATCTGTCCCTCTTATACTTTTGCTGAATATGGCAGCTACGAAAAAAAGAAAAATCTCAGACGACCAATATTTTAAATGAATACTACCACCTACGCAAAAAGTCGATAAAACTAATCTTTACCCACTCTCTGGGCAAATTGGGCAAATGTCAAACTGATTATATTTTTCTCATTTTTTTTTTTTTTTTTTCAAGAAAATAGGCTCTTACCTTTCATGCAAAGGAGACAATTTGCATGAAATGTCAGTCTATTTTCTAAAAAAAATAAGAAAATTATTTCAAAAAATGTTGTCTGCAAATTTTTTTACCCATCATGCTAAGCGTTTAATGCCATGCAAGGAATAATATCAGAAGAAGCCTCTGATCCCAAGAGAAATGACAGATCAAGATGTCACCAGAAATGTAGCTAGAATTGATTGGATAAAGTGGCAGAATTCTAGATAAAATATTTGCTGTTTTTGTGCTTTTCCCTTAGTCCTACTGAACCCCAATATACCCTGCTTTTGCAAACAGTTTGTCATTAAGAATGTGAACTGTTTGTCATTAAGAATGTGAATTTGTATCAATAACCTGGATCAAGGAAATTGATTAGCTGACAGTTAGAAGCCGGCCTTAATTTATTCAGCATGACAAGGGTTAACACCCATCAAAATTATTTTGATCACTTTAGTACTTGTGTGATAATATATAGCTATATCTGTCAGAGCAGCAGTAAGACTAACATCAGAATGTCTTCCAATATTTAGAATAAACGAAGAGCATGTATTTACCAATGATTCCAAAGTATATTTTCAGTGCAAAAGATATCAAAATTTATCCTATATCTATCATCTTAGTATGCATGTTGTCTGAAGCCAGGGGTCAGGCTAGAGGGCGACTGGGGCGAAATAGTCGCCCCTGAGGGCTCTAAATCGCCCTAGGAAACCCTGAGGGCGACAAAAACTTCGCCCTCGATTTTTGCAACTTTTGAAAAAGCTAGTACTTGTGCAAAACGAACGTTTTGTTAGGAGAAATCCAGTAAAAATTGAGCAAATATACAAAGGTAAAATTCTTTTGAAAAAAGTTGTTAGATGTATCAGAAATGCCACAGAATAAAAGTCTGATGTGGTTTAACAAGTTTTGGAGGAAAAATGTTTGCCCACTAAGTGAACAAAAGATCGTTTTCGTCAATGTCATTAGTTTTCGTGGGTGTCCGTTTTTTCATAAATGAACCATTTACGAGCTGAAAATGGGTCAGAAACATCATTAAAAATGCTAAAAACTAAGTTTAAAAGCTGACAGACATTTTAGTTCACAAATTTCTTTTTATCATTATGTTTATAGCTTATCCACAGATCTTGATGTTTTGACTGGATCTACTGAGAAGCTCAATTTCCAAAAAGATATGGGTCCAGATATGATGCATTTGCCATACTCATGTCTGTGTTTCTGTGGCTCATTTAATTGGTTTAGAAGTAAGAATGAACAGGTCTATAGTAAAAATTGTTTCCTTTTTTTTGTTTATCCCCAAGACAATGTGGTAAAGCGAGTCGAGAGAGTCCTTAAGTGTCATTTTTTCAGTAAAATGATAGGTTGACCGAGTCTTGACTTCTCCCTCATCCTATCAAACTTCTCCCTCTTTTGTCTGGAGGGAGAAGTCACTTCTCCCTAAATTTCTGAGCCAGCTTGACCCCTGTGAAGCTACAAGTTGCATGAATAATTTTTCTTATTTCTCCACAAAGAGAGCAGTCTGGCCAACCCTAAATTCTGAACAATTCCAATGACATTATCACTTGTCTCTAAACTACCGTATTCACCCCACCAAACCTCCAGACAAGGCGAGTTTCTTCAACCAGAAAGTATTGATATTTGTCTTATTTCTCCACAACAGCATATGTCGAGGGCAGGCATTAGAAGACTGGAAGCTTCTGGCTGAGTCACTTCTCATTACGAAAACATGCCTATTCAAATATACTGGAAATTTTACCACCAAAAAATGAAAATTTTCAGATAAAAAATTCTGATATTTTTCATATTTCTACTCAAAACATAGATTGTGGGTACTCGTTATACCGCTTTGGCAAGGCGGTTCTAATGAGTACCCATAATCTATGTTTTTTAGCAAAATAATGTATACCCTGTAAACCCCAGTTTTACTATACAAAGTGGGGTTTAAGGAGGTCAAAATTTAATATAGACATGTCTTCATGATGTAAGTACACACAACATATGATTTTGTAGAGAAATAAAAAATATTTCCCTGATACCCTAATCTTTATATCTGAAGCTATGCCCTAAATACAGGAACATCTCAAAAACAGACATTTTTTATCCTAGAAAGGTTTATTAAATTGAAATATGGTATTAATACGATCATATGGCATCTGACAGCCTGTAAAATTTCAGTTAGTCTCTCGTTTTTGAACTGGATCAAAATGCAATGATTTTTTATCCTATCTCTGAATTAATTATATTTTTCTTAGGCATGTTACTCACATGTGTAATGTGCGTAATGAGCACTATGCACATGATATGGCTTCTGAGTTAAGGAACCGCTACCTGGTGCGACATTTTATAATTGTAATAATACCATATATCAATTTATAAAAGCTTTCTTGGATAATAAAATGTCCACTTTTGAGGAATATGGAGCCTTTAACTCCTTACTATACTTGTCCTAAAACTTGAACCAGTCCATTTAACCCTTGTCATGCTGAAAAAAATTAAGATGCCACACACACTTCTAATTTTCAGCCAGTCAAATTACTTGATCCAAGTTGTTCATGTTGGCTTCTTCAGAAGCCAACTGATCTGGATCTATACTGTTTTCAAAGGCAGGGTATATCCGTGTTCAGCAGGACAAGGGTTAACTCCTTTAACTACCTACTGATGTGTCTAGAAACTGAAGGATGAGGGGCAAACAGTGTAGACCCAAATCAAAGACCATATTCTGCAGCATCTGATCTGGGTTTACATAATCTGCTTAGGCCTATCTGTCCCAATTCTTAGTGTAAATACTTTGCATCATGAAAACATGCCTATAAAATTTTGACCCCCTTAAACCCCACTTTTGTATAGTAAAACTGGGGTTTACAGGGGTATACATTATTTTTCATTATTTCTGTTCAAAAACATAGATTGTGGGTACTCGTTAGAACCGCCTCATCGAGGCAGTTCTAACGAGTACCCACAATCTATGTTTTGAACAGAAATATGAAAATTATAAGAATTTTTTATCTGAAAATTTTCATTTTTTGGTATTAAAATTTTCAGTATATTTGAATAGGCATGTTTTCGTAATGTTTGTATAAATTAACATAGTTTTGTGCCACATCATATAGAAAAAAAAAAAAATGGAGAGATATTATTTAAAATTGATTTTTTTTATCTTTTTAAATCTATTTTTTGCAATATCTTTTTATATATGAATTTATGAAACATATTCCCTATTAAATGAAAATTATTCATGTGAATGACCATCAACTTCTTACAAGATGGACTTTCATACTGGAATTTTGGCCTCGTTAGATGAAGATATCCCAAATTATCACTTTTTGAGCATAAACTTAAGATTGGTTCTTTCAGTCATACCATTCAAAAGTTACCACATGAACAGCCTTCTTCAAATCTTGTCCATATATTGAAGAAAACTCACAAGATATGTTTTTGTGAAGAAAAAGGAAAAAATATCATGCCAATACCCGCTTTTAAAAAAAAAAATCTTCCCTACACTTAATCAACACCTCTGCATACCCTGAAGTGAGACATTATGGCTAAAAGCAAATTTACAGTGTCATAGCTAAGACATTTTTTTTTTTTTCAAGGGAAAAGGTACTGCTATTTTCTTAATCTCTCCACAAAAACATATATTGTGGCTCCTCATTAGAAGCATCTCACTGCAGTGCTTCTAATGAGTACCTGGCCTTATGCTTTTGTGGAGATATAAGAAAAATATTTTGCGGATACCCCACTTATCTGGGGCTACGTATGGTATTTGGACCATGCATGATAAATCAAAAAAATATATAACTTATCACAAAGCTCTGTATAAGAGTGGTATTGTAACAAAAAAAAAAAACAAAACAACTTGTTTCAACATACAAAGATATGAAGTGGATACTAGAATACTAGAAATATGTTTCTAAAACATATAATATGTCCCAAACTATATTTTAACAGGAAACGTTTGCCTGACATTTTAATTCAGTGAAATCTATATTTGATTTTCTTTCTCATAAAATATTTCAAGTTCTTCATAAAGAGATTGATTGATTGTGTTGGGGTTTAACGACACGTCAACCCTTGTGGGTCATTTTGTGTTGTCTCCCAGAGAAAGGGAGAAAAGAGACAGAAGAGATAGTAGAAGAGATGAAAGAGAGGACAGGAAAGAAAGAGGAACAGGAGTGAAAGTGAAGAAACAGAGGAAATAAAAACATTCCCCTTCTACCCTTACCTGCTACAAGGATAGCAGGCCTTGCCCAACTGTAAGCCAGTATCAAATGGACGCCCCGGTGCCATGAGGTACAGGACACCTTCGCACCACCCGACCATCCCCCTCTTCATAAAGATAAAACGTCTCATTCCTAAACAGTAGGCCAAATCATAACAGCTGGTAAATAGGGCCCAGTTGTCCAAACTAACCAATTGTCATTAGTTACATATCGTTAAATCTTTCATCATTTAAATATGGCATATACTCTAATATTTTTACTGAAAAAAAAAACAACAAAAAATGTGAGTAGCTTTTGCATTTGCAACAGCTGCTCACATTTTTTCAGCAAAAATACCTGTGGATTAGATATTGTAGTTACAAAAACAGTTAACAGTTTGATCATTAACCAGCTTGTTAAGCTAACGATGCTTTGAACAACTCTCCAGGGCCCAGATGTACATTATAAGCACATAAACAAAAATACTGTTTTGCCATCTTAATTGTTGGAAAAAGATTAAGCTCTCATATCATCTAATATTTATATTAAGTGACTTTGCTAAATGTATGCATTATTGGATCCCTTCCTTACAAAAGATACTAACTAAATAATTCATTCACTGGTATATGTGAATACTGCAAGTGTTAATTGTGAATATGTCAATCGTTTTATGAGGATAGTTTGGTCAAATAATTCTGTTAACAGTCCAGTCTTAAGTGACAGGACTCAAAGAATATACAAATTTGGCTGGTTTGTAAGTTTGGTTGCTAAGAGACGACCAGTTTGACTGCGACCCAAAAAATTAAGATAGAAGGCCATGTGATGAGTTGAAATCTTGCACTTGGACTGACAAGTTTCAGTTTGGTTTTATAATATAAAGATTTTAGATTGTGTATGGACACTGAAATAGGTAATGTTACAAGTTTCAGATTAAGGCAGTGCCCTGTTTGCCATTGCCATGAACATTTTCCACTTGTAGGAATTATCTGTAAAAATTGTATTATATTTGTGGAAAAATACCAAGAAAAAAATTCCAAAAAAATGTGGAAAGTGTAACATGGACTTGTCAGTTTTGAGATATTAGTTATCCATTATCGAGGTTATCTCAATCAGCTGTTGATACAAATTCAAATATTGAATGGTAAACAGTGCAGATCCAGATCAGTTAGCCTGATCTGGATCTACACTGTTTGCAAAGGTAGGACATAGATCTGGGTTCAGAAGGACAAGGGTTAATGCTTGGCATGCTGGGTTAAAAATTTCAGCAGAAGATACTTTGAAATATTTTTCTATTTTTCCCAGAAAATAGACTCTGAAATTACATGCAAGCTGTCTCCAAAGTAGACAATTTGCATGAAATGTCAAAGTCTATATTATGGGTAAAAAAGGAAAAATATAAATTTGTTGTCTGCTGAATTTGCCCAGAGAGTGATGAAGGTTTATCTAAAACCATGAATAATTTATAACAACAACCATATCTAAAATGGTAAATGTCCTAAAATTTTGTACACTAATGTTGCTGACAAATGGCATATTCAAACAATGCAGACTGATATCAGACTGCTTCTGAAGGAGAAGTCTGATCAGGTTCTACTGTTTGCAATTCCACTATTTTAAGAAAGAACTGCATAAAAAGCAAAACAAATTAGGCCAACAAAGTATGGAATAAAGTGTTCAAGTTTTACAACATTTGAGGTAAAACTCAACTAACAGTATCCGTATCAGCTTTATAAGCTTATTCAATGAATTAAACAAACAAATTTCAAGGAAAAGTGTCTTTTTTTTTTTTCTCTGAATCTGGATATCTGACACTAGAGGAAATCTACATAAACATTATCATGAAATCATATATAGTGCATAGCTCCAGATAAGTGGGCGTATCCACATAATATTTTTCTTATTTCTGTTCAATTGTGGGTACTCACTAGTGAGGAGCTGCTAATGAGAACCCACAATATATGTTTCACAGAGAAATAAGAAAACAAAAAAAAAATCAATATTTTTCGGCTGAAAAAAGTGCCTTCTGGGGCAATGGCAGTGGCTAATAAATGCTGCATCCAGGTTACCATATTTACCCTATTGGGACACCTTATCTACTTACTATATTTGTCTTAAAATTTATAATAGTCCATTCCACTACCACTTGAAGTGTGTAAAATAGTGCTGTATGTTTGGCAAACAGTGTAGACCCTGATCAGATGCCACATACTGCAGCATCTGATCTGGGTCTACACTCTTTGCAAATGCCTATCTGTCCCAATACTTAGGGTTACTACGATGGTTTTTTTTCTTTTAAGCATGTTGAATAAACATCGGTTTGTCATGTGACTCACTATCACATGACAGTAACATGGTCATGACTGATCAACTTACAGTAAGTGGTACACCATATGGGAGAGTATGATTAAATTGATGAAAAATGTGGGTGCATGAAAAAACATATTTCTGGAACCCAAGAGTGATCTTTTATGTCTCTGTCAACATAATTTAAGCCATGTCAACACAATGAAGGGGTGATAATGAAAGGTTTTGTGCAAAAAAGCATTGCAACATTCATGTATTAAATATTTGATTCAAATCACAGAAATTATGAATTGGGAATGATTTTATTATATACATACTGAACTCCATTGCAAATGTCCGAGAAATAAATGACATATGTACCTCCTTCCCACTCCCCCACCCCCACCTCCCAAGGAAAACCATTCCCTATATTGAAGTCAGGAGCGCTATCAACTTCTCAGTACCCAGATATACTTAAAACTCTTCGACGTCAGTTCTGATACTCCAATATTCAGATTCACAGCAATCTGTTTCCCAGCAATATTACCCTTTAAAACCCTAAGCAATTTCATAGCAGACAACATTTTAAAACAGATTTTGTTATTTTTTAGAGAAAAAAAGACCTGTCATTTCATGTAAATGGTCTGCTTAGCAGATGTTTCACATGAAATTTTAAGGAAATTCCATGCAAATTGGAGACAATTTGCAAGAAATGTCAAATCCTATTTTCTGAGGAAAATAAGAAAAATTATTCAAAATAATATGAACATATTGTCTGCTTAAAATTTTACCCAGGGTGCTAAGTGTTAAGGGTTAATGAATTGCATTGTTTCCATAATAGGATGTCATTCTATTGCCAATTTCCAAAAACAAATTGTATTCCTGGAGCTTCACAAATGAGATTAATGCTTAACACTCTGTGTAAACATGTCAACAGACGACAATTTGAAAAAGAAAATTTTCTTATATTTTCCAGAAAATAGGCTTTAACACTTCATGAAAACTGTCTCCTAAGGCAGAAAATAGGCTTTGACACTTCATGCAAATTGTCTCCTTAGGAGACAATTTGCATGAAGTGTCAAAACCTATTTTCTGGAGAAAAAAAATGAGAATAATATCATTCATTTGTCATCTACTAAATTTGTCCAAAGAGTGGTAAAGGTTAAATTCTGCAAATGGTAGTTTGAACAAAATATTTCCTTCGGCTTCACGAATTCAAGTCAGGGTTTGAAATAAGCTGATAAACATTTTCTTGTATTTCTTCAAAACAATTTGAATTGTCTCATTGAGATATATTCATGCCATGGCTCCAGATAAGATGCTTTTTCCATCAAAAAGTATCCATATTACCGGTAAAGTTATCTTACTTTACTGTGATTTTAAAACATATGATATAGGAGCTAATTAGAAGCGCTTTACTAAGAGGCAACTAATGAGCACATTGTCAAGAGTCGTGCACATTAATCCTTAAAGCGCCAATCACAACTATTGTCGTCTGCTTTGTCATCTGCTTGTGATTTTAAAAGTCATTTTTGCAAACAGTGTGGACCCAGATCAGACTGCTCCTTCAGGAGCAGTCTGATCTGGGTCCACACTGTTTGCCTGTATGCAAAAATAGGTTTGAAAAGTTTGCAAGAATATTCAGCAGACGACATAAACAGAGGACATTTTCAGATGCAGATTTTCTTGGCGCTTTAAGGGATAATGATGAAGCCAATGCCTGGATTGTCAAAGTTAGTGTAGCATTTGGCCGACTATGTTGTACTGTTTGGGATCTAAGTGGAATCAGGCTTGACACAAAGCTGAAAGTCTACAGAGCTGTGAGCTGCCAACACTATTGTATGCATGCGAAATATGGACAGTTTACCAACGGCACGCCAAAAGACTGAACCACTTCCATACAAGCTGTCTTAGAAAACTTTTAAAGATTAAGTGTCAAGACAGGATTCCAGATACAAAAATCCTGAAAAGGGCAGGAATGCAGAGTGTACATACTCTTCTGAAACTGGCACAGTTAAGATGGACAGGCCAGTTGTTACCAGGATGCCTAAGGAACTTTTGCCAAAGAAAACCCTCTATGGAGAACTAGAAATGGGCAAATGTTCTCTTGGTCGTCAGAAGGAGCGATACAAAGACACCCTCACAGCCTCCCTCAAAGACAAACATACCAACAGAGTCGTGAGAACAAATTGCACAGGACCAAGCAAAGTGGCTAGGCCGTTGCTAGTGAATATGAGGCAAAAACAATCAGCGAAGCCCAGTAGAAATGTGTACAGCGCAAAGCCAGAGCTAAGGCATCACCAACAGAGCTGTCTTGCTCTGACCTCTGTCGTTCCACCTGCAACAGACAGTTTAGAGCCAGATTTGGTCTAATCAGCCATCTTAAAACATAGAAGCAGTATAGCATTTCTCAATGTGATTAAGACTAGTCATTGTAAGTAACGACAGACAAACTATTATTATTACTAATGAGAACCCACAACATGTTTTTACAGTGAAATAAAAAAAAATTATTTATTGAAAGGTGTTTCTAATGAGTACTCAGAACCAGGGGTTTCACCAACCTGTTGGGCATTCAGGTGTTAACCCTTTCAGTCCGGCAGACCAAAAAAGATACCTGTGCAAACAGTGTAGATCCTAATGAGCTGTCTTACTAGCCATCATATCAGATTGATTGTGTTGGGGTTTAACGACACGTCAACCCTTGTGGGTCATTTTGTGTCGTCTCCCAGAGAAAGGGAGAAGAGTGATAGAAGAGATAGTCAAAGAGATGAAAGAGAGGAACAGGGAAGAAAGAGGAACAGGAATGAAAGTGAAGAAACAGAAGAAATAAAAACATTCCCCCTCTACCCTTACCTGCTACAAGGATAGCAGGCCTTGCCCAACTGTAAGCCAATATCAGTTGGACGCCCCGGTGACATAAGATACACGACACCTTCGCACCACCCGACCACCCCCACCATCATATCAGGATTTACACTGTTTGCCATTCTGTTTTTGAGTTTAGACTCAAACCCCTATTTACAGCAGAGGGCATGTCCAAATTCAAAGATGGAAGAGTCCAGGAGCTTAGTGATAAAGGGTTAAGGCAAAAAAGGCAGGGGATTTTCTATGTTTCTTCTATTAGCCCCATATAAATTTATCAAAAGCAGCCAGAATATGCCCAATTTTGACAAAAGTGGATGGGAGCCCCACTTCAAATTGAGCCCCCTTGCACAACATATTATGTTTCTGTGGAGACCTAAGAAAAAACAAATACTGTTTGGTTTGAAAAAAGTGCATTATGTAGAGCTATGAATGTATTTCCTTCATTTTTAGGAAATGACAGAAAGACCAGAAAAATAAATTAACTCTCATCATCATCACCATCATCATCAACAGATTTTTGATTAATGTGCAGGTACAAGGGCAACATCCACATCAGTGGGCCCCTTTTCAGGTAGCTGGCTTGCTGCACGTATGGCAGATCTCACACCAGATCTCCTGGTATGTCTATCATGAGGGTCGATAGCCGAGAGCTTCCAGTCTCTGCAATCCCTCTCTGTCAACTGCTTCCATGTCATCTTTGGCCTCCCAGGCCCAGGCTTTCCATCAACCTGTAGGTCAAAGGCTGTCTTGACTGCACTATTGGAGCGTTCCACATGCATGTCCATACCAGCGAAACCTTCTCTCCTTCAGAATGAGGTCCAGATCCTCGATGCCAAGCCGCGCAATTAGCTCATTGGTTTGGTGGTGACAATGTCTTGCGGCTTAACATTGCAGATCTGTCTGATCAGTGCCCTGTCATTTCGCTGCAGAAGTTGGAGGTTTGGCTTTGTCAATGGCCAAGTCTCACTGGTATGGAGCACTGCACACAAGAGCTGTACACGTGGCCACGTGTCTTGAAAGAGAGGTGTGGGAAGAGAGAACTGGTGGTAGCTTCTTGAACTTCTTCCAGGCGGTTTTCACATGTGTCATGCTGAATAAATTAAGATCCCACGCCCACTTCTAACTTTCAGCCAATTAGATTATTTGATCCAGATTGTTCATACAAATTTAAATATTGAATGGCAAACAGTGCAGATCCAAATCAGTTGGCTTCATCATTGGCTTCTGAAGAAGCCAACTGATCTGGATCTACACTATTTGCTAAGGCAGGGCATATCCCAGTTCAGCAGGACAAGGGTTAAAACATATCTGAATAATTTCCCCAAAGAAAATAGGTTTCACAAATTATGGTTACCAAATTTAGACTTCTCAATATGGACAAGTATATTTTTAGCCATCTATCACAATTACTGTATGTTGTTAATTTTCCCCTAAGTGACTTCATACTATCAGCTGCAACATTAGAAAAGGTACTTTTGGACATATTTGCCCAACAAAGACTCAATAAGCCTGAGCATCTATGCAGTCTGATCAGAGTCTTCGCTATCCACAAGAAGAAACTTTGCATCCTTGGGCTTCCAAAATCAGCCCAGTGAAGATTTTGATCAGCCTGGACAACTGCAAAGGCTGATCTGAACCTTTGCTGAGCGCATTTCAGAAGGTACATTTTCAGGCTGCACCTCTATGGTAAATGGAATTTTCAGGGCTCCAGAAAAGTTATTTTGGAAGTAAAATACTGATATTCTTCTCAGAAACTGATTCCACGAAAACATATTCTGCGGGACATCAGAATCATCTCACTGGTGATTCTAATGACATCCCATAACGGAAATTTTGGAAAAACATGAAAATGTATTACAACAAATTATCAACGACCCATCTAGAGCCAGATCCCTGCCTGTGCTGCTATTCATTGATTGTAAGCCATAATTTGTTCATTGATCTAAGCTCTCAAACAAATCTACCAGAATACAACCTCCTATTGATTTCCTTTCCAAGCTTGTGCTCACAGAAATCCCTGGAAATGTGTTCCACTTGAATATTATGTTGTATTCGGCTTTATTCCCTCACTGATTCCTAAAGAAATTTAATCATAGCTGCGGATAAGACTTTTTATGTCCAAAATGTTTTGATATTTTTCTTATTTCTCCAAGAAACATATATTATAGGTACTCAATGGAATTGCCTCAGTGACATGACTCCATTGAGACCCACAACATATGAATAAGTGCATGACAAAACCTACAAAATGGCATGTGCGCCCAGCAAAGACTCAGATCAGACTGGGCATCCGCTCAGTCTGATTAGAGTCTTCGCTGTCCGCATGAAGAAAGCTTGGGTCTTTAGCTATCCATTGACTGCACAGCAAAGAGTCTGATCAGACTGCACTGATACCCAGGCTGATCTGAGTGTTCGCCAGGCGCACAAGCCATTTTCAGGGCCAACAACCTATGCCACCAATCTTTTGATATGTACATAGCCACAACTGTAACATTTGTTCGAATTTATGTCAAAACCACGAAGAGTGCATGATGCAGCAGCAAATCACAGAGGGCAGAAAACATGTATTTTTTAGTACTGCATTTTACCAAAAATGCATACTCCATATATATTCTAGTTATTTTAGAAACTTTGACCAATTATGCTTAAATTATTAGTGCTATTGAATGTCTACATTGATGGCGAACTGTCTGACTTTCTATTCCGCTTAAGAAGCCCAATTTTTCAAGACAGACAGTCCATATCACAGTGAATTTGGTGCACTAAACAAATATTCAGAATTTCATAAAACCCTGGTTAGTTCACCTGGATTCCGTAAAACATCGTTATGATGTAGGTTGTTAGGGTGATTTTGTAGGTTTTTTCATGCGCTGGCTCATATGTTTTCTAAGGCTGGCTAATCATAGCTGAAAAGATAATTGATTATCAGTCCTGCCATTATGATTGATTATCGATTAGCAATTGCTGAAGATTTGGTCATAGTTTTACCTGTCAATACTGTCAATACATGACACTTCCATATGTTATACTTTATTGTATGTATTTGGCCTGAGCAAACAGTGTAGACCCAGATGAGACTCCGCAAATGTGGCGTCTCATCAGTGTCTACACTGTTTGCCACTCATTCAGCTATTTTAGACACAACAGTGTGCAGTACATTGTACTTGTTCAAATTTTAGATTAAGTATGATGAGGTGTCTGAATATTAAGTTTAAAGACAGTACCGGTAATATAACAAATATAGAAATTAAATGATCGATTATTAACAAATCTGTAATGATAATCATTTTTGAGGAATTTATCCATCAATTAATTGATTATTTGATTAATTGTGCCAGCCTTAATGTTTTCATAGACAACTAAGAAAAATATTTATATGGATACCCCTCTTATCTAAGGTTATGGATTTTTTTCTTGGCACACCAAAGCAACAACCGAAGCAACAATTATTATCTAAGACTTGTACTTTTCCTTCTCCAAATACGACATAACATATTTACCATAAGTAATCAGGCAGACAGGCCTGTCGCAAACTATGTAGACCCAGACAACTGAAAGTATTAACCCATTTTAGTTGGAAAATCCACAAAATGGCAACTGGCAAAACAGTGCATACCCAGATATCAGATGCCACAGACTGTGATCACTAAAGCTCGTCCTGAGCACAGGTGAGCTTACCAGATGCCCTGCTATTGGAAATAGACCGTCCAACGGATTGTGGTAGAAGAATTCACTTGACTTAAACAGGTTAACCACACATCACCAACTTAAAATAAAGTATCAGACAAATACAAGCAAATAAAGTGCTAACTTTAATCCTGTTGCTTTTCCTTCTGATGGGTCTATGGAAGGAGTCCCTTACCTAAGCACCCATTATTTCGTTCTTTTTCCCTGATTTTACTCAGATTCGCATACGTGGTGTACCAAAAGACAAGCTTATATTTAAGAATCCCGTGACCAATGTGGGTACTGCAGGAAGGATTCATGTACCATTTGTATACATATTCAGTGTTCAAGCCAGGAATTTCAGTTTTGGGGCCCAGGGGCCCCTACCTTCCAAAAAGTTGCGGACATATGAAAAACTCTGAGGACAGTACAGTTAACGATCAACATTTTATAGAAAATGTACCTGAACACATGTACAATCCAGGTTAACAACAGGGTTGTCAATAAGAAATGGAACAACAGATGAACATAAGAAATCTATAGATTAGGCAGGGTGTCCAGGGGCCTGCCATTGTTTTTTTTTTTGTTGTTTTTTTTTGTTGTTCTTTTTTATAAGTGAGCTGCCTATCTGAGTGTTGATAATACTATGGAGATAAAGGGAATAATCATAACTAGATATTGTGAATGGATGTAAAAGCTGAAAATAACATAAAATATATAACAAATCATTTTGAATTAGTTCTTTGTAACACTGCTTCAAATTCATGAGCTGGATGATCTCTTTTGGATCAGTCTTCTTCTAGTTTCAACAGGACTGACCTTCACCCAAAATGAATACCTTTCCTTTAATCAACAAGTAAGACAATCTGTCAAACATATTGTTACCCAATCATTCAGTCAATCAGATTGTGAAAAGAAAGACAACTTCCAGCAGTAATACTTTCTGATAGTGATGTACTAACAGTGTCCACTCAAGCTACCCCTCAGTGAGGTGACCCCAGAATTTATAAATGAGCATTGAACCAACAGTCACAGCATGAGCATTGCACCAATAGTCACAGCAAAAAAAAAAAAAAAAAAAAAACAAGAGGAAAAAAATGGCCGCCACCAATGCTAGAAATAACATCAAAAATGCATGATCTACAGCAAAAGTCAACCAGATTGTCTGTTTAAATGTATTTTCTTCATTATTTTACAGTTTTCTTTGCATTTCAAAATAATTTCTATGCCTATTTACAGTGAATTGAAGTGAACCATAAGTAAAAGCAACTGATCACAACACATTTTCAGCGGATATTGCAATAAATTTTCTGCACTCAGATGGCACAAGAACTTATTTTTGATGCGCCAAAACATGACAATATGCATCAATGGCGCAGCATGGCTTGAACACTGATTATCACAGAAATTGTCAAGATACAGTCCCTGTGGTTGGCACAAGATCCTATTTGATCGCACTGAGTGACACAAAAAAAAAAAAAGAAGAAAAATCAGAAAACAGTTAAAAGAATTTCACATACTGGCCTTGAATGAAGACATGCAAATATTAGTCAAGGAAAAAGACTAACAGAAGTTGCCCTAGCTCCTAAATATTTGGCTGGGCCCCCTAACTTTTCAGAGAAAATACCTATACCCCTAATATTAAATACACAATTTTGGCAGTCTTGGCCCCTAAATCAAAGTCTTTAAGTCAGAAAACTTAGAACCAAGGAATGAATCTTGTTTCTGGAGGTCTTGATATGCACTCAAATAGGCCTATCCCACAAAAGCATAAAAAGGTGTAAACAGCAGGATATGGGTCAACAGAACTTTAACACAAATGTTAACAGAATCTATTTATTAAATCCGTGACCCTGACACTTGGTCAGACGAAGCTGCAGCAGGAGGTGATTACTGTATTTACCCTAAATATTCGGACACTTCAACTCCTTACCATATGTCCTAAAATTTGAACAAGTACAATTTAAATTGATGCCATCCAGTGATTTTTTTACCTGCGCATCCCGAGTCCCATACTCACATTTTTGCTTTGGGACTCACATTTTAAATCTCACCGAGTCCCAGGACTCACAAAGTTTTAGTGGAAAATTCTGTAATGGACGCAATGGTTTTCTAGTAGGACTCACTTTATATAGCCCAAGCGAGTCCTGGGACACATAGGTATAAAATTGTAAATAAATCACTGGGGCCCATCTAAAAATTGCTGGATGTCTGAGTGGCTAACAGTGGCAAACTACAGCATTTCTTCTGGGTCTACACTGTTTGCTCAGGCATGTACAGTAAATACAGTATCGATTGCTATCAAACCAGCTTCAATACTAAAAAGAAATTGCCACAAAGTGGCCTGTCTGTCCCCTGCCCCACAAAATTTTAGCAAGGACAGATAACTCATGAATCACGACATAAAGAGTTGTCTTTCTTGATAGTGTCACATCATCTCATCAAGCTGACACATCATCCTGATGAGATATATCCATTTGTGAAGTTTCATGACTTAAAGGGTTCAGTAGTTATGGCGTATACATGAATTTTGATCAAGGGCATGCAGATACTTCAAAAACAGAAAAGGTGAGCATTGTCATTCTTGTTCATGACACAGTCCTGATGAGATATATCCATCTGTAAAGTTTCATGACCATATCCCATACAGCTCAGGAGTTATGGCCCAGACATGAATATTGACCAAGGGCAGATAACTCCAAAATGGAAGACGCCAGAATTCTGATTCTTGTTCTTGACACATTGTCCTAATTAGATAAGATCTATGAAATTCAGAAATATAGGCAAAGGAAAAATTTTAACACATAACCAGTGATTTTTTTAGGCGTGCGTCCTGCATCCTGTACGCATAATTTCGCCAGAGGACGCAAAAAATTAGCCTCGGTGAGTCCCCTGGACTCATAAAATTCTCAAAGGTACGTACATTTTGCTTCTTGAAATCTACTTTCATTTTCGGAAAAAGCAAATGCGCAAGCGGTGTTTCAGTACAGTATTTGGTAAAAGCCAATACTGAAAGATGTCGTATCTCTACGGTACACTGATTTTACCTATACAGTCAAATAATCAATATCAAGTTGTCCAGTACCGGAGGAAACCGTAGCGGACACTAAAGTATTGGTTTTTAGTCTGCTGAGAACTTTTATCGTAACACTGTTTGACCTTGCAATTGTCAACAGGAAACAGCGATCGTTTTTTGTTTCTTTTTTTTTTTTTTTTTGAAAGAAAAAGATGCACCCTAAAAAGATAATAAAACTAGACCCATTACAGAAAACTCTGTTCGGTCTGCTAGGTCAGCAAATCAGACAACAAAGTCTGTGACTGCCGATGATGGCGATCTCGATAACGAAAACTCCCAGTTCCAAACTGAACCCACAAAGCAACAGACAAAAAAAGTCTCTGCTTTGTATTATGGTCTAGTCAAAACAGACAAAATGTCTGTCCTTAGTTATGTATCACAGGTATTTGATCATCTGTCACAAAAACTGAAGTTTTATGAAAACATTTTCATAAACCTGTAGGTGAAAACATTTTCTAAACACTTCAGTTTTAATAGACAGTGGTACTATAGTTTCATATTTCTCAGGAAGTTTTCTGGAAAGAATTAAAGCAACTCTGTCATCACTATTTACTTTTATTGCACATCCAATTAAAATACTAAGAAAGTAATTATAAAACACTGTTACACAAGTTCAAATGAAAGGTCTAGGACGCAACAAAATATTTCACCACGAGTCCCAGGCTGGATGCATAGTTTGAGTTTGGGATGCATGAATTCTGGACCTAGCGAGTCCCAGGACCCATAAAGGCAACATTGTAAAAAAATCACTGATAACTTTAACGCACATATGTTAACCCTTGTCCTACTGAACCTGGATATACCCTGCCTTTGCAAACAGTGTAGATCCAGATCAGTTGGCTTCTGAAGAAGCCAACTGATCTGGATCTGCACTGTTTGCCATTCAGTATATGAATTTATATCAACAATCTGGATCAAGGAATCTGTTTGGCTGACAATTAGAAGTGGGCATAACATCTTAATTTATTCAGCATGACAAGTGTTAACAAAATTTCTAAGTAAATAAGGCATTAAGGTGAGCTAAAACTGATACCATGTTTGAACAGGGGTCTAGAATCTTTACCCATCTCCAAGCAACTTTCCAGGCAATATTAACCCTTGTCCTGCTGAAACCAGATATGTCCTGCCTTTGTAAAAAGTGTAGATCCAGATCAGTTGGTTCTGCACTGGTTGTCATTGTATCAACATTGAACCTGGATCAATTAATCTGATCGGCTGACAATTAGAAGTGGGCATGGCATCTTAATTTATTCCGCAAGACAAAGGTTAATAACCATTTTCCAGAAGTTTTTAACCCCATCTGCCACCCTGCTACAGCCTATCCACCCAGTACAGCCTTTTCCCTGTGCATGTACATACATGTGGAATTTGCTATGACTTGGCTATTTTCTTGGCAGAGAGTGTCATGTATAAAGTAAACAATTTAACTCGCTGGGCTAATTCAGCAGACAACAAACTGACGATACTTTTTCTTATTTTTCCCAGAAAATAGATTTTGACATTTCATGCAAATTGTCTCCTTAAAAGACAGTTTGCATGAAATGTCAATGTCTGTACTGGGAAAGATAAGAAAAATATGTCAAAATGTTGTCCCCTGAAATTTTTACTCAGTATGCTAAGTGTTAAGTAAACATAATTTGAAATTTGAAATGAGGAGGATTACAACACTTGAATTAATATTATTTAAGGCTTATCTCCAACATAGAAAGACAAGACCTTTATTTATGTATGTGTTATGTAACAATCTTTAGCCTTCTATTGGAAAATTCAGCAGACTGACAAGTTATGTTTCCCCTGAAAAGAGGGTTTGAAATTTTATGCAAATTGTCTCCTTGGTTTGATATTTCATGTTAAATGTCTTCCAAAGAGACAATTTGCATGAAATGTCTAAAACTTTCCTGAGAGAAAAAAAAAGAAAATTTTTCAAAATGTTTGCTGATTTTTTCACCCAGCATAGGTCTAGATAAGAGGGGGTATCCGGTAAATATTTTTCTTATTTCTCCACGAAAAGCGAGGTGCTTCTAATGAGTACCACAACATGTTTTTGTGGAGAAATAAGAAAAATATCAATACTTTTGGATTGAAAAAAGTGCCTTAACTAGTGCTATGACCCAGTATAAGAAGTATTAACCCTTATATTGCTCATCACAACAGCAGCAGACAACATTTTCCACTTTTTTTGTATTTTTCAAAGAAAATAAGTCTTGACATTTCGAAATGAAATGCCAAGCCTTATTTTCTCTAAAACATAATAAACAGTGCTCTAGCTAGCCCTATACAGAGGGGCACACCACCCTTGCCCTTCTTTGGCTGCTCTTTGCCTTATTTCAACTCCAGACAAGAAACTCTACATTCTGGTGATAAAATTCATGAAAATCAGATCAAAATTAACCCTTATCCTGCTGAACAATTTAATTAGTCACACCCATTTCTGACTATCAGCCAATCAGATTACATCATAATTTTTTTCCTTCAAATTCACAAATTGAATGACAAACAGTGTAGATCCTGATCAGATGGCTTCTTCAGAAGCCATCTGATCTGGATCTACACTGTTTGCAAAGGTAGGGATTGTCGTGAACAGCAGGATAAGGGTTAAAGAAATTATCAATGTTTAAAGGAAAGTTTTATATGTATTTTAAGCTTGAGGCATTAAATGTGACATAGGATTATATTTTGTAACATGTCTTGATACTAAGCACATTATATGACCATGGTGCCCTTGTTTGACAGCAAAAAAGTGCCCTACCCAGCACCACTCTGCCCTCAAATCCTAGCTGGAGCCCCGATAAAGAAACAATTTGGAATGTCATCTACTACAATTCTATCTTGAGCTTTAAGGGTTAAAATGACAGGTGTTGCTGGCCTTACCTTGACAGTATTTCATGTTGACAAACATTTTCCTTGGCTAAAGGTAGACTGATACTTGATAAAATAATGTAGTACTACTAGTTGACTTTAGACTTTACAGAATTTTATAAATTTAACTCTGAACAAATCTTTGGAGCAGTATTTCACTCCAGTCCTAGCTTCAACTGCCTCCATCAAGTTACTCACAAGATACTGTATTTACTGTATGTATTTGGACAGGGAGGCCTGAGAAACAGAGTAGACCCAGAATGAAGCATCTCATCAGGGCCTACACTGTTTGCCACTCATCTAGCATTTTTTAGACACAACAGCGGGAAGTAAATTGTACTTGTTCAAATGTTAGAACAAGTATGGTAAGGAGCTGAGATGTCCCAATACTTAGGGTAAATATGATAAACATCTTTACCTCACATAAACTTTAACCCTTGTCCTGCTGAACCAGGATATACCCTGCCTTTGCAAACAGTGTAGATCCATATCAGTTGGCTTCTGAAGAAGCCAACTGATCTGGAGCTGCACTGTTTGTCATTCAGTATGTGAATTTATATCAACAATCTTGAATAAGGAATCTGATTGCCATTCAGTATGTGAATTTATATCAACAATCTTGAATAAGGAATCTGAATGGCTGACAATTAGAAGTGGGCGTGCATCTTAATTTATTCAGTAAGGCAAGGGTTAACCCATTTTAGTCTGAAAACTCTCAAAAAAGTAACTGGCAAACAGTGCAGACCCAGATTAGATGCTGCAGATTGCGGTGATCAGTGACTCCATGGCTTGCAAATAGTTTAACCGTTTTTCTCTAGAAATATCTAAATCAAATATCATGCCATAACTAAACTTGAAATCAGACTCTTCCAATATATAGAATGTGGGGAGTTTAATTATCCACGCGCTTTTCGAAGAAAAAGTGGGGATAGTGTTATACTCCAACCCGTCCGTCCGTCCGTCTGTAATGTCACACCATTGCTCCTAGACCATTTAAGCTAGAATCTTAAAACTCTCAAAGGCGATAGCCCTATGGATGAGGACTGGAGGAATGCATTTGGAATTTTGATGTGCATGGAGATATGCGATGGAGCAGGCACGGGGTTATGCGATGGCTCGCCACTGACTTGCTCTAGTTCAGTCTAAAACGGGTTAAGCTTGCAGACTGAGGTGCATGGTCTGACAAATCCATTGGCTGGTTGCCCATGTAAACGTAAATTTTTTGCTGGTGAATTAAATGTTTCTAGCCTGCCCAGAAAAATGAACATATATATATACATATAGGAAAAGGCAATAAATTTCAGCATTTCCCTGCTCAAATACTTACCAGACAAGTAGATTAAATTTTGGTTCAGGCCCTGCAGGCCCTTCATATTCAGAAGAGCTACCTAAGTATCAAAAAGATACAGCCCTTAGATACTGTAACCTAAAACTTAAACATGTAAATTCCACAAATGATCTTAACCTTAATGTCTCAAGGTCACTGGTCACTGTGGGGAGGGGGGGGAGGGGCAGGGGGAGAGGGCGGGGTCATAGTGAAGGAAACTGTTAACCAGTATCTTATATCAATCCAAGTATAAACTAAATCCATGCACGCATTTAGGAGACAGTGATTTTTAAAAATTTTAGCAGAAAACTTTGTCTGTGACTTTGACATCAAGGTCACTGACAGTGCTTCGGCTTCTAGTGAACAAATAGATCTGGACCAGACTCTACGATCCAAGTCCAAGTATGGACTTAATCAATTTAGGTACTCTGGAGATACAGACCTGTAACTGTTAAAACACTACTCACAACTCTAGCAGACTATTTCTTATTTGGCCAAATTACCAATAACCCTCTTTGAACAAATCTTTGAACACTTATATTCCTCATTAATCTGAAATGCATTCATTCACTTACAAAACCTGTTTTACATATCCTGCTTTCAACAAAAAAAAAACAAAAACAAAAAATATTGGTATTTCTCTTGTTTCTCTATGAAAGCATATGTTGTGGAGAAATAAGAAAAATAAAAACAGTAGAATTCTGCTGTTAGCTTTAATAGATTAATATCAATCAGCAGATTTTGCGAGTCCAAAATGGTTTCTTCTTATTATTCTATATTCAATATTAAGACCACACCACTAATCAGACCACTTTTAGGCAGTCCCAAAGAAAGTCTTGATATATGTAGTGGATTTTTACTAACAAATTTGCAAACCTTTCTTATTATAAGGATATGGAATAACTGAAGCATGCGTACTGTATTTATCCTAGAAGTATTGAGACAGAATAATAAGACAGACCAGAATGATATGTCTGATCAGGGCCACTTATCCTGCAGTTTTCAGAAACATCTACATCACTTCAGATTTTTTCAATCAAAGAGTACTGATATTTTTATTTATATTTTTCTGCTAAAAGAGATGTTGTGGATACTCATTAGAAGCGCCTTGGTGAGGCACTTCTAATGAATACCCACAACATATATTTTTATATAGAAATAAGACAAGAATTCCGCGGAAGGCGTCATCGCACCTGCTGGGGCAAAAGTCACAGGAGCCACAATCAGAATGTGGTTATTTAATAAGTTTATTTCATTCTTAGCAGTGCTTAGTTGGAAAACTGGGTTGAAAAAAATGTAGACAAAGTGCCTAGTGGGGCACATATATTCCAGGCCAGTGCCATTCCCTCTAATGGCTATATCTTCAGCACTGACTTTTCGCATTATACAGCCCAATGATAATGGAACGTCAACGTAAAACGTGTAAAAGTTGGAGCGTGAAATATAGGTCAAGTTCATGGGTCAAGGTACCTGCTAATTCAGTACATCAAGGAGAAGCACTATGCAAGGTATGGTGGTTGTATGCCTAATAGTTGAGGAGTTATCAAACATCAACGTAAAATAGGTCATATATAGGTCAAAGTCACCGGGTCAAGGTACCTGCCAAGCCAGTGCAATGAGGTGAAGCACTATGCAAGGTTTAGTGGTTGTAGGTCTTATATTTGAGGAGGAACCGAACATCAACATAAAAAGTGTCAAAGTCACTGGAGTGCAAAATATAGGTCAAGGCCACCAGGTCAAGGTACCTGCCAAGTCAGTACATCGAGAAGAAGCACTATATAAGATTTGGTGGTTGAAGGCCTTACAGTTGAGGACAAATGGAAAGGCGCATAAAAGGTGTAAAAGTGAATGAAGCGTGAAATATAGGTCAAGGTCACCCATTCAAGGTACCTGGGGAGGCCGTACATTGAGGAGAAGCACTATGCAAGGTTTGATGGTTGTAGGCCTTATAGTTGAGGAGATATTGAACGTTGACGTAAAATGTGTAAAAGGCACTGGAGCGCAAAATATAGGTCAAGGTCACCGGGTCAAGATACCTGCCAAGTCAGTACATCTAGGAGAAGCACTATGCAAGGTTTGGTGGCTAGAGGTCTAACACTTGAGAAGATCTGGAATGTTGACGTAAATTATGTCTGAGTCACTGCAGCCAAAATATAGGTCAAGGTCACCAGGTCAAGGTATCTGCCGAGTCAGTACATTGAGAAGAAGCATTTTGCAAGGTTTGATGGTTGTAGGCCTTATAGTTGAGAAGATATCGAACGTTGACGCAAAATGTGTCAAAGTCACTGGAGCGCAAAATATAGGTCAAGGTCACCGGGTCAAGGTACCTGCGGAGTCAGTACATCTAGGAGAAGCACTATGCAAGTTTTGGTAGTTGTACACCTTATAGTTGAGAAGATCTGGAACGTCAACGTAAATTATGTCAGTCAATGGTGCGCAAAATATAGGTCAAGGTCATTGGGTCAATGTACCTGCCAAGTGTACCTATGTACGGGCACCTATGTCGCAAAGTCAGGAGGTCAGGGAGATGTTTCATACAAGGTTTGATGGTTGTTTAGTCTTGTAGTTGATTAGAATACTAACTTTGACATAAATGTCGAACTTCGACATAACAGAACTGTTAACAGACGGACAGACAAACGGACAGACGAATGAAAAAGCGGGCACCTATGTCGCAAAGTCTGGAGGTCAGGGAGATGTTTCATGCAAGGTTTGATGGTTATTTAGTCTTGTAGTTGATTAGAATACTAACTTTGACATAAATGTCGAACTTCGACATAAATGTTGCCAGACGGACAGACGAACGGACAGACGAACGGAAAAGCGGACGCCTATGTCGCAAAGTCAGGAGGTCAGGGAGATGTTTCACGCAAGGTTTGATGGTTGTTTAGTCTTGTAGTTGATTAGAATACTAACACTGACATAAATGTCGAACTTCGACATAAATGTTGACAGACGGATGGACGGAAAATCGGACGCCTTATCGCACCCTGCTACAAGCAGGTGCGATAAAAAATACTCCTTTTATCTGAAAAGTAGAACAAACAGACTGGTACATATTCTATGATGAGTATGGTAAGAAGTGAAGCCAGATGAACGAATATTCGAACATTTGGGGTAAATAAGGTATATACATACCTGGATGCACTTCTCGATCCTCCGATTCTCTTTGTACAACTTCTTTCATGGCAGGCATCTATGAGTCGACGAAGAATAAATAAACATTCACGGAACGTTGAGAAAAATGGATGATGACTAACAATGCATAGTGAAGTTAGTGTGTTATTTCTAACACGACTGGCAGTTTTCAGTTTTCTACTAGTCCGTGGTGACCTTGAGTCAAGATCACACTGTTGAACACCAAGAATATTGCTACCTCCATCATAACTCCCATAGCTCCCATAACTACCACTACTGTACTGTCTGTCCGTCTTTCTCTCACTTTTATGTCTTTCAAATGGGCGGAAGAAATTAACACACATGCCGTAACGCACTTTTCCTGAATCTTTTTCTGTCAGTGTAAAGACAAAGGAAGTTGTCTCCCTCAGACTCATGCGCTTTGGTCCAACGCTGATACAGCCCTCTGGCTGACAGAAGAAAATCACGTCTGTTGGAAGAGGAAAATCAGAGTGATCCTCTAAAGGGTATCGCCGCAACAGTTCTGGAGTCTGTGCAACATTATTGTTGTTGTTCGGGTGACGACTTCCGACAATAACAATGTAATCAAGTAGTCTTGGACAAAGGAATTTTTTATGATATTCAGACATTATACTATCAGTTAACGCACCAATTCGTAAATACTTTACTGGAATGTATCTATAAAATTATCTAACTATAAATAACTGTTAATCTAAAGTTAAGACTAATGGTAGCCTTCTCCTTAACCTGTTGGTATATCGCTTGTACAAAATTCGAAATTTTGATCTCTGTCAATGATATTCTTATAGTTTCCTAAGCTCAGCTGGTCTGTCAGCGCCATGGTACACCATCAGTTCTGTGTACTTGTACTGTCAGTTTGACTGTTCTGTATCATCAGTTGTGTATACTTTGTATCATCAGTCTTGTACCCTGAAATTGCCAGAATTTCAAAGCTGATCATTGGTTTTGTAAAACCAACTGATCATCAACTTCTAGTCGACTTGAAGAAAATATATTCATTCTTATTGTAGCCCTCTTCAAAATACTTTTCCATAGCTCCAGATTGATGGTTACCCACATAATTCTTAATTTTCCTTTCAACATACATGTATTTTGTGATACTCATTAGCAGTGCCTCTGTGAAGTGCTTCTAATGAGTACTCACATGTTTTCAAGGAAAAATAAGAAAAATATCGGTATTTTGTGGTTGAAAAAAAGCCTTATAGGAGATATATGCTTAGTTCAGAATATTTTTATCAAATTCTACTTTTCGGGGGATAAGGTCACCTGTTGGAACGCTGACAGCACCCTTTGGACCTTTTTACAAAAAGCATTGCCCCGTCAGTATACAGTCTGCCACATCTAAATTTTATGAGCATGTAATTCATGATCAGCTGATTGAGCATTTTGATAAAATCTTCAATCTTTCTCTTGCTTCTTTCCAAAAAGGCTTTCGATGCCAGTCTAACCTACTACAGTTGCTGGAGGTGTGGTGCATGGCGCTGGACGGACATGAGTGTGCTGCTGCTATATACTCATGGACTGTCTATGGCAAGGCCTTTGAGTGTCTCCCACATAGGCTCCTGGTGGCGGAGGCATGGACTCTCTATTGGGACAGCTGACCTACTGGTCAGCTATCTCAGTGGTAGGAAGCAGCAGGTTAGACTGGGGTTCAATACAAGAAGCTGGAAAAAGCTGTTTAAAGTAGTTCCTCAGGGTTATATATTAAACCTCTTCTTTTTAACATTTTTTTTATAAATGACATATTTTATTTTGTGGTTAAATCTTTTATATAAAACTATGCCAATGACAATATGGTTTCTTTTATTCATAAAGATTTGTATATGCTGAAAAGTGTCTTAATGCAAGTATTTCTCTCATCAAATGGTTTGGAAATAATTTTATGAAAGCCAACCCATAGAAATTCCAAGCTATATGTGTAAGTAAAAAGGCCTATGAAGGCACAGCCTCTTTTGACATCCAAGGTATCAAAATAAAGTGAAGAGAGTGTTACTTTGTTAGGTATAAACATTGATTATATGCTTAAAACGGACAGACATGTATCAGAAATTTGTCAAAATGCATCAAAACAATTAGCTGTTTTCAAAGAATTGGGAGATTTTTTAACAAAACAAGGTAAAATGACAATAAACAGCTCTCTTATTGTTTTAAAGTTCAATTATTGTCTGAAAGTCTAGTAATTCTGCAGTGCTGTTAGCAAAATCAAAATAGAAAGAATTCAAGAGAGAGTTCTTAGACTTATTAACGACTTTCATCATCACTGAAGACTCCTTTTCAAAAAATGTTTCGAACATTGCACCTCTACAAGTGAAATGTATGCAAACTATGGCTTCTGAAGTGTATAAAATTGTAAATAAACTATCAACAGAATACAGTCGACCCTGTCAATATAAAAGTTTCAAATTGTAATTTCAGGAATGAGAGAATTAAGTACCAAGAGTTCAAACAACAAGATATGGCATCAGGTCATTTCAATATGAGGTAGCCCAGATATGGAACAGCCTCCCGAATGGAATGAGACTTGCAGAGTCCTATCCTCAGTTTGGAAGACTTTGAGAAGGCCTCAGATGCAAGTGTCCTTTATGTACATCCTATTTTATTTTGTTCTGTTACTGTAGTACTGTTTTCTCTTAGTTCTGATTTTAGTTTGTAATTATTTTCTATTTCATTTCAGTTGTGTTCTTATTGTTTTAGGGTTGTTTGACTTTGTATTTGTCTGCATGTGTCAGTAGGGTTCTGATATGGCACATTTGCATACATTTGAAGCTCTCATCTGAGCAAATTCATATAGAAGTTTCATTTTACTGCCTTAAAAATTGCTTTGTGATGTATAGGCTTTCATGTCCACGTAAGGGTTAATGCTACCGTAAGGGCTAATCGGCTAAATGCAAATTTGCTTGTGAGAGCTTCAAATATATGCAAATGTGCCATATCAGAACGCTACTGACACATGCTGTCTCATTTGCAAAACTTTTCATAGTGTTTGGTTGTTTAAATGTAAATCATAAAATGGAATATTTTGAAACAGGTTTGGTCTAAAATCTACATGTTTTTAAATGCATGGCTAATGTTCCCATAAGGAATAATCAGGCCTTGTAATAAGGGATAATCAGGCCTAGTGTAATCAGACATCTGACATTTGGCTTTCTTGTCACTGTAAGGGTTAATGATCCTGTAGGGGTAATCAGCCTTGTAAGTCATATTCGGCACAATTAATTTAGTCCCCCGAACAAATCCTTGGGAAATTTAGCATCATGTATTTCAAAGTAGACATACCTTCACTAAATCTTATTTTATAAGTTAAACAAGTATTATGATTCATAGCCCAGACGGCTGAAAATACCTTCATTTTGCACTGGACAAGAAATCAAAACAGGAATATTGGACTACCCTCCTCAGGGTGAAATTAAATTAAACATTAGCAGCTTATTTTTTCAAGCCCTCACCTATCTTTTCCGATGCAGAAATTAAAGTTGTTGGGAATAGCATTGTCTGATTTTTTAAAAAATATGTCTATGAAATTGACTAAAAATCAATAAATCAGGAGAACTTACCCATTTATTGACATTTGGCGGTCTCGTAAGTCATGGCCGGAAGTTCGCGTAAAGATTTTGTGCATAACTACTTGCTACCCCTTACGAGTTTAATAGGGGGTGGTCGGGTGGTGCGAAGGTGCTGTGTATCTTACATCACCGGGGCGTCCAACTGATATTGGCTTACAGTTGGGCAAGGCCTGCTATCCTTGTAGTGGGTAAGGGTAGAGGGGGAATGTTTTTATTTCTTCTGTTTCTTCACTTTCATTCCTGTTCCTCTTTCTTCCCTGTCCCTCTCTTTCATCTCCTCTACTCTCTCTTCTATCTCTTTTCTCCCTTTCTCTGGGAGACGACACAAAATGACCCTCAAGGGTTGACGTGTCGTTAAACCCCAACACAATAACAATACAAGTTTAATACCAGGTGTGACTGAGCTTCTGCATATTTACGGTTATTTAAAATAATATATATTGGTAGAGGTGGCTATTCGGGTGGCATTTACCTATTTATTAAAATGGATAGTCTAACATTATAAACAATCAGTGACATCACTGTCAACATCCTCCCAGGATAGTAAATACCCTGTGCTCCAGGATACCTGCAAATGTCACATTTCATTTGTTTACCTGGTGGTCAGTCACCCGTGAATGCACAAGTAAAATAAAATTAATGCTGCCGGCAACTATCACGACATTGTGATTTCATTGTCAAATTACACAATTTGATAAATTCCACAAATTTAGTAAGTTCACAATTAGTATTATAATTCAAGCAGCATCAGGAGAAAGTAATCGATTTTTGCTCATATCTGTCAAAATGTGTCTCCATCGTGTGGTTCCAAATGACCGGCTACCCATGCCTTTTTCACATTTATTTCATAAGTTACCATATGTCTCTTTGTAAAACGTTGGTAATATGTAAAAAAAGTAAACAAACTTACCGTAGTCGTTGTCTAGGAAGCTTTCTTTATCATCTGACAGACGTTTATGCTGATTTTTTCTGCGACCAGCTTCCTCCGCTACGCTTTGACGTCAAGTGGGAGTAGAGCGACATCTATCAAATCAATGATATCGATTTTATCAAGGGAAATAACTCTTTCTACAGTGCCTGTTCAGATTGTTTGGGCAGATTTGAAATCAGTAATCTATTCACGCCCCTGAACAGACTGAGATATTATTTGTACAGTGGGAATGGGAATGTTGTTTCAGACACAACTGTTTGTTTGTTTGTTTGTTTTTGTTTTTTTGTTGTTGTTTTTTCAAACTTATTACACCTAACGTGTACAAAACATAAGCGAACGCACACACGCAGCTCCAGTAAAGTTTATTTGCATAACGCTTAGCACTCTGGGCAACAATTTCAGCAGATAACATTTTGAAATATTTTTCTTATTTTCCCCAGAAAACAGAATTTGACATTTCATGCAAAATGTTTCCAATGTAGTCAATTTGCATGAATTGTCAAATTTTGTTTTCTGGTAAAAATAAGAAAAAGTATCATTAATTTGTCGTCTGCTGAATTAGCCAAGAGAGTGGTTGGCCTAAAAGCTAATCATTCAGTGGAGTTATGCCCCAACCAAGCGAGTTTTTTTTGTTCGGAATAGCCCCTTTAAGAAAATAAATGAGCCGCAACGTGAGAAAACCTACCTTCTGACATGAAACCCAACGAACACTCAAAACAGTCTGCGCATGCGCACATTATGATCATTTGCATCCTTGGCTAGCCAAAATTCACTCATGGAACATTCTGTCAGACTGCGCAAATATTTGTGCGAAATGTCAAAGCCTTTTTTCTGGGAAAAATAATAAAAATATTATTTATTTATTTATTATTTTTTTCTGCTGAAGTTGCACAGAGAACATGGAGGATGGAAAGGGGTCTTGTGTATAATTAATGTACTTGTTTGTTATAAACTATAGGCCCTATGAGCCATGCCAGAAGAAAGTGTTCCTTAGGGACACATGCGGACAGCAAATGTCTAGATCTGCCTGCGCATCCGCGCAGTCTGATCAGGACCTTCGCTGACCGCTTATAGGATCTTTTTGGATTCTGTAACTAAATATATTGATGTAGAACTATAAAGTAGAGATCAATAGACGCTTTTCTAACTGTGCCCTGTTTCGCTGGCTGATTGGATCTAGATCTATCTACTATCGAGGCCCTCCCAGGGGGTACCTCTTCCCTTGTTCCCCTGAAATATTTCAGCATTTCCTTTGTTCCCCAAAATCAAAATCTTAATTTTCTATGTTCCATGCTCCCCATATGCAGGAATTCTCGTACTACAGGTACTAATCCGCACCAATCGGTCCACTTTGTGACGTCACAGCCTGTCGCTAGTTCTCAGACAGGTAATAGTGTGGAAATGTATAGAATTATATAGGAGCCCATCATTTAACTAATAAAATCATTAATTTTCAATAATACAAGATATTATTATAACCTCGCAATAGATGGGAAAATGTATCTGCTTCAATTTGATACCAAATTTGTTGAAATAAGATAAATTTTAAAATGGCCCAGATTGTAATGAATGCTACAAGGGTTTTTCCTTATTAAGTATTTGTATTTTACAACAAAAATGAAAAATAGCCTTGATTCAATCGCCCAAAAGTCATATTTTTTAAAATTTCTCCGTTTGTTATAACCTCTCATTCGATAGATCTATTTAATATCTATAGTTAGGTAGTAAAATATTGAATAAATTATTTTATTAAAAATGGCCCACAGGTTGCAGAATGAAAAATGCGGAGCGAGAATGTGTAATGATTACACAGACGCAGGTTTTGTGTACACATGATACTATAGAATGAATTGCAAAAGAGGTTGTAAGAATTGGAAAATAAAAAAGAAATTGGTATCCATTGATAGTATTATAAAGATTATTTAGCTTCAAAAAGGAAAACAAAGATATATATTTATAATAATATAAACTTATTTATTTATTTTTTGTTTATGTCGAATTATGTTTTTATTCGGCAACTTATTGAAGCTTTAAAAAGGGCAAATATAAAGGTTTTAATTCTACTAAATATTTAAGAGCACTTCAGTAAGGAGGTGACTGCCGAAAACCGCATCAAATTATCTTAAACGGTTTCTGAAATATTGCGATTTGAAATTTGATATTTAACATCCAAGAGGATTGAATTCAGGCTGCCTCATTAATATTCATGAGCCTTTTTATGACATCATAAAGGAACAGTAAAATTTTAAACTTTTTTAAATTGCCAATATTTTTTGCTCTTTAATCTGCATCAATTCAGTTTTCATATTGTTTAATTTATTCAGCTCCTTTAAACTAATATACATAGGAATTTAGCTCTTATTTTCCGTTTAAAGTGTTACATTTCAAATTTAAAAATTTCATTTAAATAATTTAAAATCCAGTTACAATGCTTAATAATTAGCCAAAATTGACTTTTTTGTATTCATTTATATGATATACACCCAAAATTCACTATTATTAAAAAAAAACTTACGAAAAATTTAATATTAGTCAAGTTTTAAACATTTAAAAATTTAGCTTAAAGTTTAAATAACAGATTAAATTTTGAGTTAAATTCTCTATTCATGGGCTTATTTGTGGACAGAGACCAATTTCAATAAAGGTTAAGGAGAAAAACTGTGTAGCATATAAGGAAATGCAGAATATTCCTGTTTAAAATTTCAATTTAAAATTTAAGTTCCACTATGACATCACAGAATATTGCATTGTGGGCCTTAATCAATACACAATCCAAGGGAGGTTACTCTAACAGGAAAAAAGGTAGGTATCGTAAATTAATCACCATAACGTTTGATTGGATTGGAATTTTTTGATGGGGTTTTCAACAAAATAATTCTCTTAAAGCATTCTATCAACACCCTGAAAACCAGGAATATTTTAAATTTCTTTATATTTGCCCTTTAATGAAAATTTGATATAATTATTTTTGATCATAGGAAAACTACAAACTGCTTAATTACTTGTTTTTTGTTTGTTTAATAACGAAAACAAAAGTGCTTTGTCGGGATACAAGAAAAATACCTAAATCTCGGACCCATCAATATTGATGGGTCCGAGACCTAAATGCGCGGCCACCCTTGCGATGTTTTCTTAATAACAATTAGCGCTAATGAATGCCAATTATGTCCTTATCTTGACGAAAGAAAACAACGAAATCACTTTCTACATAATTGACATACATGCTTATGCGCAATTTTAATTGCCTAAACAGAATCAAATCCAACATTTGATCTTTTTGCATACACTAGCACTTTAACTGACATGATTTGCTCATTTTTAGATTCCTGTACATAAATAAGGACTAAAGTACATTGTTCATAATCATGGCTTCATCTAAGTGCGTGCGTGTACAAAATAAATTTGACTATAAAAAACTGAATGAGGGTGAGGCTCTCTCTCTCAAACGTTGTTCTCTAAATCTGTGAATAACATGAGTCTCTCCAAATAAAAGCAGCATTAAATATGACGTGCAACCATTGTAGTTCCAGATCAGCATGTGCATACATTTTTTCTCTGATAGAATGTGCAAGCTCTATTCAACATGCGGTGTTAAATATGTATAGCTAATAAATAATTTAAAAAAAATACATTAAAACAAAATGATAATTGATATTATTTTCAGAAATAATTATTGTAGTAATCTTTAGCTACGTAGAAATTGTTTGTATAAATAACACAGAGTTTAAACCCCCCAGTAAACATGTTTAATGCCACATTATTTATATGATATGGATAGTCATGTCTGAATATGTATATATCTGGGCATGTACATAGCTTTTCTTAGTGTAAGTTTTCACAAATGTTTTATTTTTAACAAGTCCTTTATAGTCTCTCATAGCTCTGTACAGAGCGTCTCTTAAATCATATTACGTGATATAAATGTTTTTAATTTATATTTGTTGTATGTAAAAGGGGTGAGACTTTAATAAAATAATTGTATTGTATTGTATGTATTGTATTGTATGGTGTGTTTATCAGAATGCTGAGGTTAAATACTATAAACCACTTTCTCAGTCAGATTCAATAGATTGTTCACACCTTTTCAAACATTACCCTAAAGGCAACTGTTTCAAAAACAAACCTGGGATACCAGATGATTCGATTCTACTCTTTACAACACTTGCCCTATTTTTTTAACAAGGCCATTATAGAACCAACTATTTGTCTAAACATTGCTGGGTAAGTGTAAAATAGTGTAGACCCTGAAAACACAATGCGTAATGTGACATCTGATCTGGGTCTACACTGTTGGCACAGACCTCTCTGTCTAAAAAGTAGGGTAGTAGTAACAGTCATAATCCAAGGAAAACGACATTTTATCCATATTTGCTGACTATCCAACACAGAAATAACACGAGTCTCTCCAAATAAAAGCAGCAACCATTGTAGTTCCAGATCAGCATGTGCATACATTTTTCTCTAATAGATTGTGCAAGCTGTATTCAACATGCAGTACAGACTCTGATCAATATATTTCAGCGGACACACAGACTAATCAGGGTCTACATTGATCGCATAATTCATAAGGTCCATTTTTTTTAAAAGATTCAATCATAATTGTTTCTTATTTTACTTGAAGACACCTCAAAGTTCTTGAAACGATCAACAAAACATTTTACTTTCATTTATATTAGCATTTAAAAAAATGTTTAAACATATATAAATACAAGTTAAATAACAGCACGTTGTTTATTTTCTGGTTCCATTTGTCTACTCTTATTATCATTATCCAGTGGGAACTAGAAGCCTCAGGCCACTGGACAAGTTAATAATAGCTAGATCTATAACTCAATAAAATCAAGGTGGTCAAAACATCAAATAAACATCAACATTTGAAAAGGACCATTATGACTATGATCTAAGAATATGGGCAAACAAAACACCATCTTTAACTGTGTAACTAAAGAAACACTGATTACTGTAGCATATATTGATTAACAGTGAAAATCCTGATCAGAGTGTGCAGATGCGCTGACTGATCTGGATCTTTAGTGTTTGCATAATACATAATTTCCCTTTTTTCATAATCTGGCACAACTGCCCTTTATCTGAGACAGGTCACGGAGTCCTGCAATTCTTAAGATGATAAGATAAAACTTGAAATAGCATATGCTACAGTAATTTTTATGTATTTTATGTAAGTTTTTTGACAGTTTGTCTATTTTTTTTTTTCTTAAGTTTAAATGATTGTTAAACAACGTTCATGCATCAAGGGAAAAGTGATGATGATATTCTTATTTTTTCCCAGAAAGTAGGCTTTGACATGTCATGCGAATTGTCTCCAACAGGGACAGTTTGTATGGACTGTCAAACCTTTTTTTTTTTTCTTTTCTTTTTTTTGTGGGGGTTGGGGATGGGTAAAAAATTTAACCCTTAATCTTTTCCACTCTCTGGGCTAATTCAGCAGCAATAAACTGGTGATATTTGTTGAATTTTCCCCAGAAAATAGGATTTGACATTTTATGCAAATTGTTTACAATGGAGATGCTTTGCATGAAATGTTAAACCATTTCCTTTTTAGGTGTGGGGGTGATATTTGATCCCTTAACATTTATCACTTTCTGGGCTAATTCAGCATGCGATAAAGTAGTTATTGTCTTAGTTTATCCAGAAAATAGGATTTGACAAAATGTCAAATCCTGTTTTGAACATAAAACATACAGAGGAATTGTTCAGGATAAGTATTCGATGATTGTATTTTTTTCTCTCCATAAAAACATAAGTTGTGGGTACTCATTAGATGAGCCTCACCAAGTACTCATTACATGTTTTTGCTTCACCGAGGTGCATCAAATTAATACCTACAACATATGTTTTAATGGAGAACTGGAGAAAATTATCCCATATTTATGTTGTCTGCAAAACTTTTACCCAAAGTGCTAAGGGCTTAACTGATAAGTACTATGCTAATTCGCGCCACCAATGGGTCCTAAGTTTATGAAATAGGATTGTCTTTATGCTTTGAACAAATAGCCCAAAGCTATTTATGTATCTGTCTTGAAAGAAATGTCCTGTTTGTACACCTCTGTCCAGCTGTTGGTCTGTGTGAGCTTTGCAGACTGGTTTCAAACTACTTAATTATCAAATTACCAATAATAATTAAGACCTCTAAATTGACGTGTTTTTTTTTTTTTTTTTTTTGTTCTAATCATGTACTCTTATACTACTAGAAAAGGAAATAATGACTAGCGTTGTTTATACTTTAGACCCAAACCAAACTGTGCTCAGGCACAGAATGACCAGGAGAATTGTTTAGCATAAGCATCTGCACATACTGATCTTAACAATCAGATCTGTAACACACATTAAGCAAAGAGCATAACCTTGCTCAGAAAGCGCAATGGGGTCTTGGCCTACAAAGGGCACATACCTGAAGGTTGCTAAAAACACTGTAATATTTGATATTACTCATTTATGCTAAAAAAGGGACATTGATAAATAGATAAGAACTTAATGCCCGGATCAGACGTCGCATATCATGGTGTCTGGTGAGCATTGATTAAACACACTTGATTGCATTCTGATTAATAGTTTTCTTTAATCTGTGGTGATAGTATTGATGTGAAATAGGTTACATATACCTAGATCACCTTAGAGAGTAGGTATATTTAATTACTGTACTAACAAATGTCTAAGGATAACTTAACTTATTAACGGAGGTATGAAGACTGCCCTTTGAGGTTAAAAAGTGGATGACAAAGGCCTTGCTCCTGTATTCATTATCCATATGCTTCTTTCTTTCTTTCTTTCTTTTGTATTGTAACAACAAATGTCTTAGGATAACTTAATAACGGAGGTACGCAGACTGTCCTATGATGTTAAGAAGTGGATGACATAGGTCTTTCTCCTGTATTCATTATCCATAGGCTTCTTTCTTTCTTTCTTTCTTTCTTCCTTTCTTTTTCTTTCTTTCTTTCTTTCTTTAGTTAATGGTTATCACAAAGTATTTTTTTTATTCATTCATTCATTTGTTTTTAAATTATTTATATTTAATTAAATTTTCCCATTTGTTTTCTCCAGGTGAAATGATCGTTTTTCTTTCAAAAATTGTACCGAACTATCATGAGTAATTAAATACAACCTTAATTAATTAACTCATTTGTTTTTTAGATTAACTATTGTTCTTCATTTTAAAATCTTACTGAATTACCATTCAATAAATATAACACTTTTTTTAATTTATTAATTACTCTTGTTTTCTTAGGTTAAACTATTGAAATTCGTTAAAAAATCATATTGAATTATCTATCACTAAATACAACACTTTTTATTTAATTTGAAATAATAATAATAATAATAATAATAATAATCATAAAAATAATAATAATAATAATAATTGATTTTCATCAATTAATCAATATTTTGTTATTATCATTATTAATTAATTCTTAGGTTAAACTATTGATATTCTTTTGAAAATTTGAATAATCTGCTGAAATTCATTCATTCATTCATCCACTCATTCTAACTCGGACCTAGTCCAGTGTATATTGGGTCCAAGATTCTAAAGAGCATCCATACATGATTTAATCTGAATTATAGTAGTACTGTAGGTGTGTGACACTGGGTTGATTACACACCAGCTACACAGGCAAGACGACACTTACGGGCCTCCGGTCAAAGGGAATTAATCGAAGCCTAACTAAAATGGAATATCGATAATCGAGTGACAGTTCCTGTAGTACGAGAATTCCTGGTAGTGCCAAAATTACATTTGTTCCTCTGTTTCCTTCATTTTTAGACTTGTGTTCTCCTGTACCCGAAATAAATGACATTATTCCCCTGTTCCCCATAACCCCTGGGAAGGCCTCATTACCAGTGACCTATATGATACCTATTGTATAGGTCACTGATAGATTTATAACACTCCTAAGATATTTTCAGTAATTTCTGCGGAGAAATATATAGATCTAGAGGATGTTCATTTTTGTCGTGAATAGCGTTATATCACAATTCTACGATTTCATTTAGTGAAGTGAAAAAAAAATGTATATATTTCAGGAGTAGGCTGTCGCCCATGTAAGAGTAGGATGCATGTCTAATTGGGCGACATGTAGGGTATTTATTATTATTATTATATTTTATTATTTTTTTATTTTGTTATATTTATTTATTTTTATTTATTTATTTATTATTATTTTTTTTTTGTAATAGATTAAAACGCCGCTAGGCGTATGTTAATTGTCGCATAGCAACCTCAGGCATGCGCAAATGGGTTGCTGTTGTTGTAAAGCGGGAACCACTAAAGTGGAATCTATCCAATTTCTCCATAGGCCCGATCCTAAGAATTAAAAAGTCTCCCAACGGCTACAGATCTTAGACCAAATCAGATGATGGCCACTTCAGTCAGCAACAAATTCTGGGATTTTCATGTCCTCTTCACCGCTTCGAAAACACATGACATTGCCCGCCATGTGACGATCTATTCAGGGTCACAAACCGGAATGACCAACCGACAATCCAGCCAAATAGTTCCCTATATAATCTTTTACTTTCTGAAATTCTTCCCCTTCAAGAACTTCATATGACCTTAAATAAACAGAACAATGCATTTTTCACCCGATAAATCTGCTGTATACACCATCTACTCCGTACATTATATTTTTAGTCTGGTTCCATAACTTTGAGGAACTACTTTTTTTCCCCCGCGTTTAACGGTCTAAGGGAAGCAACTCCAAACAGGCAGTTTACGTTTGATGGTCTAAGGGAAGCAACTCCAAATGGGAGTTGTTTCCCTTAGACCATTAAATAGGGATTGAAACGTTATATTTCACAAGTGAAAATATTATTTTTTTATATTATTTTTTACATTTCACTTTTGAAAATATCCCTTTTTGGAAGTCGAAAAATAGAGGATATTCATTTTTAACCAGATCCCGAACTTTCTTACACATTTTTTCGTCGGTGGCATCCAGTGGGCGTCCAGACCTGGCTTCATCTTCTAAAGACGTTCTAGATACCGCGTTTGAATTCCCCTATCCAGAATTTAACCTAAGCATAAAATGGTGCAGAAGACCCATAAACATCGGCTAACTCGCCGTGTATTTCTTTGCCTGTTTTACCTTTTAAGTACAAGTACCGAATTACAGCACGGTACTCAACTTTAGATGAAAAGCATGCCTTTGCATCACTAGCTATGTTTGACATTCAATATTTCATTAAAGAATGACTCGATACGGGTGCAAGTTTGTACACATGTATAAAGCCGGCCTCGGTGGCTCAGTTGGATGCGCCGTCCGACTGGAGACCAGGAGGTCGCGGGTTCAACCCCCGCCGAGGTCGGCAACATTCTTTCGTGGAAATTGATCATGAAATATTTTCTACGGTCATTCTCTCCCTTCTGCTGATTCAAGAAGGGCAGTTGTCAGTTTCTGGCGAAAGAATGTGCACAATACTGGTTAACCGCTTAGAGGACTAAGCCTGCCCAGTAAACGTGTGGTTAGGTAAACTGACCGCGCTCGACATGACCCCATTGGGTTGACTGGGCCGTAAAACCTCAAAACAAACAAACAAAGTACCCATGTATAAAACATATATTGAATAAAAGCATGAAAACGTGACCGTCTCGGTCCATCGGAAATGGGATAGGCTGGTTATTTATTGACACGCCCTCGTATGATGGCCAATTGACTTAGCAACGAATCCCAGGATTTTCATGTCCTCTTCACCTTTTCGAAAACACATGGCATTGCCCGCCATGTGACATCCCAAAAAATCCTATTCAGGTTCACGAACTGGAATGACCGATCGACTCTTTGTAGCACTCCACACAGCCAAATAGTTCAGTACAGAATATTTTACTGTTTGAAATTCTTTTCCTCCAAAGAAACCCCTGTGGCCTTAAAAAATAGAACAATGCAGTCTTTTTATATCCTACAGTAGTATAGTAGAAGTCTGGTTCCATATAACATTAAGGAACGTATTTCTCTCTCTCTCTCTCTCTCTCTCTCTCTCTCTCTCTCTCTCTCTCTCTGTGTGTGTGTTTGTGTGTGTGTGTGTGTGTGTGTGTACATTAATGATCTAAGGGAAGCAACTCCATCATTTATTCACGTTAATGGTTAGGCCAGTTTGAGTTGCTTTCCTTAGACAATTAAATGTGTGTGTGTGTGTGTGTGTGTGTGTGTGTGTGTGTGTGTGTGTGTGTGTGTGTTTTGTTGTTGTTGTTGTTTTTTTGTTTACATTTGATGATCTGAGGCAAGCAAACGTTTAATAGTCTAAGGGAAGCGACTCCCATTTTTAGTTGCTTCCCTTAGGCCATAAAATGTAAAAAGTATTTCCTCTGTTATATTTCACAAGTGAAAATATCTTTCTTTTTTTTTTTTTCTTTTTTATTTCACTTGTGAAATTGTCACTTATTGGAAATTCAAATATGAATTATATTTGCTTAATATTCTTCTATATTTCTTTAATTTGTTTGTTTTGTGGTTTTACGGCCCAGTGAACCCAATGGGGTCATGTCGAGCGTGGTCTGTTTACCTAACCACACGTTTACTGGGCAGGCTTAGTCCTCTATGCGGTTAACCAGTATTGTGCACATTCTTTCGCCAGAAACTGACAACTGCCCTTCTTGAATAAGCGGAAGGGAGAGAATGACCGTACAAAATATTCCATGATCAATCTCCACGAAAGAATGTTGCCGACCTCGGCGGGGGTTGAACCCGCGACCTCCTGGTCTCCAGTCGGACGGCGCATCCAACTGAGCCACCGAGGCCGGCTTCTTTAATTTGTATATAATAGATAAGTTAAGTTAATAGTAGCTATTGTGTGTAAGTGCGTGCGTGCGCGTGTGTTTGTAAATATTACACGAAAGCGTTGGCTTAGCTAACGTTGTTTTGAATAACTGGTTTCAGTTTGTCTTCTTTTGATTATCTCCCACTGACAATAAGCAAGTTTACACGTTTCAACAACAGACGAGTTTTATTGTATCTGAAGTGTTAATGTTAATGCCCTCCCCTTCCCCTTTGTTCACAAGTGGGTAGACAAGGTGATGTATAGTACAATGTATTAGGTGATGTATAGTATTAGAACCGACTAGGCCGTAGCGACGAAGCGCGCGTGTGTGTGTGTGTGTGTGTGTGTGTGTGTGTGTGTGTGTGTGTGTGTGTGCGGGGGTGGGGGTGGGGCGGGGAGGGGGGTCACTCACTATATAAGCATGGGTAGGGATGTGCCGACAAAAGAAGCCTTACCCAGCAGGCACACGATGTTGATACGACGTCATTTTAACGTTTTGTGCCCACTGGGTACTTTTTCAGAGTCTGTCTGGAACGGAAGTGTGTTCATGGTAAAACATCTGAGAAGGGATTCAAATATACCTGTCTAGAAAGGGGGAAAGCGGGTGGTAAACTACCTTGGCCTGGAACGGGGATATCATAAATGGGTTTTTATTAAATATGAAGCGCCAGCGGTAAATGAAGTCTGGTCTGCATAAATGCGCTTCATTCAATCCTTCATTCCAGTTTATAGCATCATTGCGTACACCTGATTACGAGTATTAAAGAATACAATAGTATTACAATTGTATTTGGTAAAAAATAAAACGTATATACCTTAGTTAAATGAGTCTTGTTGTACTTAATATTGATAATATGCAAGTAAATCCTTGTTCAGTTAACTGACTGAGTAAATGAGCATATATTGTTTGTCCACAATGGGGTATATGTTCGTCTTACTTTTGTCTGAAAAAGGGGCCTCAATCATGTCTGGAACTCAGGTCTGGAAAGGGGTAGGGGTCCCGGACTCCTGGCAGCACATCCTGCCCTTTTTGATAGTAAGTGCCCCAACCTCTTTATCCCCCCCCCCTCCCCCCCCCCCCCCCCCCCCCCCCCCCCCCGGCGCCTACCATTCCTCAAGTTGTCAGGCTGTATCTTTATGATTGGTAACCTCCACATACACGGTGCCGTGAAGTTTTGGCATGCATTTTGGAGTCCGGTACCGACTGCGAACTCTGTACATAATTGTATGGCTTTCTATTTTACAGAGAGTTGATCTTCTCACATGAATTGCTCAAATTGACTGACTGAAATGATGTTGATGGGATTTTAAAATACTTAAGTATGACGTAAATCGCTGTAGCATTTACAACTGAGCCGGGACACAGTATTTGTTACAAGATCGAATACGCGCCCAGCGAATACTCAGATCAGCCTGCAAGACACTCTGCGGGTAGCCAAGGATCCAAAGTGTCTTCAAGTCAGGTATACAGCAAAGAATCTGATCAGACTGTGCGGATGCACAAGCTCATCTGAGTAGTCGCTGGGTACACAGGCAATCTTTGTACACATCAAGGGAAACAAAAAATGGAACATTTCCTTTTACGAACAATACGAGTTGCTTCCCTTCGTCAACATATATAAGCGAGGAATGCTGTCTTAACCCTTAAAGCGCCAAGAAAAACTGCATCTGAAAATGTCGTCTGTTTATGTCGTCTGCTGAGTATTCTTGCAGACTTTTCAAACTTATTTTTTGCATACCGGCAAACAGTGTGGACCCAGATCATGACGTTGCATCGACGTTGAGGCGACGTTATATTTACGTCATGTGCCTGCCGGGTGTAAAGAATATATATAGCTAAACGTGAGCCTGCAAGTAATTCAGTAACTAAATGGGCACACAACAGCGCGCCTTTAAATTTCTTTCAAATTCTTCTCTTTTCAGAGTGGACCTATTCTCCGAAGAATTTGATGTGCAGGAAAGCGAAACAGGATGTTACAAAATTTGACCCCTCGCCTTATGAAAATGACAGCACCGAGTATATCCAGTGCTGTTAAAACAGATTGATCCCCCCTCCCCTCCCCCCTCTCTCCTCCCCCCCCCCCCCCCCCCCACACACACACACACACTGAAACCATGATCAGTGGTCCAGCTAGCCTAGTCACTTGACGTTAAAATGAATAATGAATAATTTGCAATAAAATGAACAGTATAATTATTCTAGCTAGTCCAGTTTCCTTTCTTAATTTTAAGTATTATGACAATAATATTATTGGTAGTATAAACTACCAAAAGACGACAATGTTTTCGGTAAAAAATATTTTAAGCACCGTTGTGCGATTCAAGCCGTGCACCTATTGCTCCCAAACCGTTTGAAAACATGAACCTTGTTTTAAGCTGTTTTTGAGATATTATGCTGACATGGTTTTGTTATACTAAATTGCCCAATTCTGCAACATGACTTGTAATAACATGAAAGTTATTGTGTTGTCTGGGCGAAAATTACTCACCAAACTTTCTTGCGTTCTATTGTTGCTGTTATAAATTCCAGATGAACTGCCTCTAAGAACATGTGCGCTCAGCATCCGCTTTTTCTGGTAAAGCCGCCAGTTCCCATGTCATCGATGGGTGCACATACTATGAAACGTTTTCGATTATCATGTCTCGTATAAGGGGCAGGGACATACAATACGGATTTACAAAGTTACTGCTCTCTGGCGTTTTCGAGCACTTGGGAAAACAATGCTCTCCTTTGTTATCAAAGCACAGGTCCAAAATTTTCAAGGGTACCAGTAAGGCTGGCTAATCAGAGCTGAAAAGACAATCGATTATCAGTCCTGCCATTGTGACTGATAATCGATTAGTAATCGCTGAAAATTGGATCATAATTTTACTTATTTAGGCATGACTCTATCATATGTTATACTTTATTTATGTATTTTGTCAGACAGGCCCGAACAAACAGTGTAGACCCACAAACGCGGCGTCTCATCAGGGTCTACAACTGTTTGCCACTAACCCAGCTATTTTAAACACAACATTGGGTAGTAAATTGGCTTGTTCAAATGTTAGATAAAGTATGGTAAGGAGTTGAGGTGTCTGAATACTAAGGATAAATACGGTAAAGTAACTAACACAGAAATGAAATGATCGATTATTAGCAAATCTGTAATGATGGTCATTTTTGTGGAATTTATCGATCAATTAATCGATTATCCGATTAATCGTGCCAGCCTTAGGTACCACTATCGCATTTCAGGACTCCTCGTGTTCGTCCAGTAGCACTAAGCAGTAAAATGCTTTTATTTATTTATTTATTTTTTATTTATTATTTTTTTTATCTATTTTTTTTTTCAAAATATTTATCAAATGGATTTCGTTTCAAATGGTATACAACATGATCAGTTTGCGAAAGCTCGAATCAGTATATAAAAAGCGTAGATTTTTATTTTTGAAAGCGAGAAAAATTTCGTATCAAAAGCGCCGCGAATATTCCGCGGATCCAAGAAGAGCAGTTGTCAGTTTCTGGCGGAAGAATGTGCACAAGTACTGGTCAACTGCTTAGAGGACTAAGCCTGCCCAGTACAAGTGTGGTTAGGTAAACTGACCGGCTCGACATGGCCTTAATAATGTTCAGTGGGTCGTAAAACTCCAACTCAAATAAAAAGCGCGAATGATGTTTAATCAAAAAACGCGAATTTATAACGCGCTTTTGGTGAGAAGAGCTCACGCGCTTTTAAAACGTCATGGTAGGATTTTTTGTGCTTTTGATTTGCGCCCTTAAGCGGGTACCAGAATGGGCTCACAATGACGCAAGGCTAATAAAAACGGCACTATGCCGAAGTACGAAGAGACTTTTTACGGCCGCCATACACTTATTACATTAGCTATAAACGGTGAAGTCAAATAAAATCTATAAACCTGGGCCCAGTTGTTTAAAGCATCTTAGATTAACGAGCTCGTTAGTGGTCAAAATATTAACTGTTCTAATAAGTACAATACCTAATTCACGGGTATTATTGCTGAAAAATATGTGAGTAGCTTTTGCAAATGCCAAAGTTACTCACATTTTTTTCAACAAAAATGTTAGCATATGATCAAAGTTTTAACGATACATTAACTAATGACATCGCTAGTTTTGAACAACTGGGTCCTGTCTATTTTAAAGATGCATCGACATTGGTGTAATTTAAGGTAAACATTTTTGTATACCACGTATCATTTAAAAAGATACTGAATCTTTGGGTGCAGATATTTAAAAAAAAAAAAAATTAACGTAGGTCTCATCCTGCGAATTAGAAGACAATTTATATGAAATATCAATCTATATTTTCTGAGAAAAAATATTAAAAAAAAAAAATCAAACCCAGCAGGTTAACTGAATTAGCCCAGAGAGTGGCAATAGTTAAATATCTGGGCCCAGTTGTTCAAAGCGTCGTTAGCTTAACGAACTCGTTAGTGTTCAAAATGTTAACTGTTCTAGCAAGTACAGTATCAAATCCACAGGTATTTTTGCTGAAAAAATGTGAGTAGCTTTTGCAATTTTTAGCAAAATACCTGTGAATTAGATATTGTACTTACTAGAACAGTTAAAATTTTGACCACTAAGGAGCTCGTTAAGCTAACGACGCTTTGAACAACTGGGCCCTGACCATTGGAGCCGGTTATAAATAGTGTTTGTACAAACGGTTAGAACCTTCCCACCCCAAGTCTTTCTGATATGGCAGTGGTGCCAGATTCATGACTTCAAGTTGAAAATCATAGTAAGACCTCTTGAAATCTTAAATAACCGCTTATCTCGAAGTAAAAAATATGGTCTCTGTTTTAATATGGAAATCTAACAACAGGTATCAAAATATTGTGGAAAAGAGGAGAAATTGCTCCTCAGAAGTAATGTCTCTTCTTTTCCACAATATTTTCAATATATCTCTGACTTCAGGAGTCAAATTTCATATTCATTTGTGAAATGTGGTTGTTCGATTTATTTTTTCCTCAATTCTGCAAATCTGATATCTCGAGGTACGGATATCTCGAAGTATTCCAGAGAGTCCATTGGACTTCGAGATAACGAGGGTCGACTGCATTATAAAACACAGTACGTTGCATTGGTTGTGTATCATATGATATGCGATACTTAGTAATTCTATATGTTAACCCTTAAGACGCCAAATACAACAATTGTCGTCTGCTTTGTCTTCTCCTGAATACTTTAAAAGTCATTGTTGCAAACAGTGTGGACCCAGATCAGACTGCTCCTCTCTAGGAGAAGTCTGATCTGGGTCCACACTGTTTGCCTATATGCAAAAAGTATGTTTGAAAAGTTTGCAAGAAGATGCAGCAGACGACATAAACAGACGACATTTTCAGATGCAGATTGTCTTGGCGCTTTAAGGGTTAACAGTTTCTTTCTGGCAAGAATTGTTAAGTTATTGCTATTTGTTTACATAATTTTAAAACCTGTAAAGTTTACTCGTGTAGGCAACTGGAAATTATCTCTTGTGTTTCGTTTCGGCAAGGGGTGCGACCCCAGTTGCTTACACACAGAGTTATGGTAATATATCAAAGTTTTCTTGAATTTAGTGAGATGCAACTGTATGGGAATTACAGGTCGAAAAATAATATATATACGCCATTTAAATGCATGGGTATAAATCACGAAAACATGCCTATATAATTGTGACCCCCTTAAACCCCACTTTTATATAGTAAAACTGGGGTTTACAGGGGTATACATTATTTTTCTTATTTTTGCTCAAAAACATAGATTGTGGGTACTCGTTAGAACCGCCTCGCCGAGGCGGTTCTAACGAGTACCCACGATCTAAGTTTTGAACAGAAATATGAAAAATATCAGAGTTTTTTTATCTGAAATTTTTCAGTTTTTTGGAGGTGAAATTTTCTATATTTTTGAATAGGTGTGTTAACGTAATGTATGTGAAATTATGTAATACGTGTTACTGTTTCCTTCTGTGTTGCTTATGTTTTTGCCTTGCTCTTGATGGTTATGTGCTCTTTGGTATATATTCGTTTATGTTGTTCTACGACCCTTGTAACGTTACCTTGGAGGAAATAAAGATTCTCGTAGCTACTACATTGAACCCTCGTTACAACGACAGCATTTGTTCCCAAAGACGTTGCCATTAAAATGAGTTTGCTGTTGTACAGAATACTTAATGAGCAGATTGATATGTAAGAAAGGTCTTGTTTTGTTCTTATTTCCTTACAGAACATATGTTTTGGATATTTGTAAGAGGCGATTCTAACAAATATACAAAACATATGTTTCTTAAAATATTTAATACAATACCCTTGCAAAATTTGTGATTAATAGTTACCTCTGAAGCGAAGGTTTCGTGACAGTCAAATTGTCGTTATAACGAATTTTGTCGTTGTATCGAGTGTCGGTATAAAGAGGATTGTCTCTATTATCTTTCACGGAAAATAAGAATTGGCATTTCATGAGACGATTCACATGAAATGCCAATTCTTATTTTCTCTAAAAAAAAGTTGGGATTAGCGGGTTAAAAAATGGAGCATTGGGACCGTAAAAGACGAATACTTGTAGTCAAAACTGGTTGTCATTTGTTACCTTTAACGCTTAGTACTGTGGGTAAATTTTTCAGCAGACGACATATTGAAATATTTTTCCTTATTTTTCCAGAGAACAGGTTTTGACAGTTCATGCAAATTATCACAAATGGAGACAAGTTGCATGCATTGTCAAATACTGTTTTCTGGGAAAAATAAGACAAATATCATCAGTTTGTCGTCTGCTGAATTCCCAGCATTGGTGCAAATAGAAATTGATTTCTTAGACTGTTTTCTGCTCTGTAATTCTCAATTGGATATTTTCAAGATTGGCGACATTATAAATCGTTGCCATGGAAACGGAGTACAGTTTGAGGAATTATTCTTTGTTGATGACAGAGAGGACAACGCCTGATGCCACTTGATTTAGCCCAATATATACTTGACCTGATTTTTTTAACTTTAAGCATGCTCTCGGCAAAGTTAGCAGACGACACATTTTTTTTTTTTTTTTATCAGAAAATAGGTTTTGTCATTTCATGCAAATTGTCTCCTCACACTTAACATCAAATCGAGTCAAACTCTCTTCTCCGAAAGAAAAGATTATGTTTCAAACTGTTGTCTGTTGAATTGTTTTACCCAGCAGTTCATGATCAATCACCATGAAAGTTATGTGGCCAAGCTGGGATTCGAACTTGCCACCCCTGAATCTGCAGTAACCGAGTGCGCCATCACGAAAACATGCCTATATAATTTTGACCTCCTTAAACCCCACTTTTATATAGTAAAACTGGGGTTTACAGGGGTATACATTATTTTTCTTATTTCTGCTCAAAAACATAGATTGTGGGTACTCGTTAGAACCGCCCCGCCTATGTTTTGAGCAGAAATATGAAAAATATCAGAATTTTTATCTGAAAATTTTCATTATTTTTGGTGGTAAAATTTTCAATATATTTGAATAGGCGTGTATAAGTAATGCTATGGAGGCCGGCAGCCAGTGATGAGAGGATATTGGACAGTTTAACCTTTAAAGAGCCAAGCAAAAGTTGCAGTGGACGGCATTTTAATTTTTTTTTATTTTCCAGAGAAAAAAACGTCTTGACATTACATGTGAATCGTCTGCTAAAAGCTAAGCAGACGATTCAGATGAAATGTCAAGACTGTTTTCTCTGAAAAATAAATAAAAAATAAAAATGTTGTCTGCTGCAGTTGTCATTGGCGCTTTAAGGTTTAAATGGCAATTATCTGCTGCTGCCAAGAAAATTTATCAGAACTCAGACTGAGTCCAGCACTTACACGTGAAAAACAAGCTTTACCCATCTGCTGGCAAATTCAGCAGACGTCAAATTCATGATACTTTTGTTATTCCCCCCACCCCCCCCCACCCCCCCCCCCCCCCCCCCAAAAGAAAAAAAAATGAATTTGCATTAAATGCCAAATCCTTTTTTTTTTTTTTTTTTTTTTTGCTCAGGAGACAATTTGTATGAACTGTCAAATCCGGTTTTGTGGGAAAAACAAGAAAATATTTTAAAATGTTGTCTGCTAAAAAGATTACCCAGAGTAGTAAGCATTAAAGAAACATGTAAATTGTAGCAGACATCATTTTTTTTTTTTTTTTTTTAGGAATTTTGTAAAATATGAATCGTTTTTATGCTCATTCAAATATCAGTTAGACGGGAGCCGGTCTAGGGCAAATTCAGCAGATGGCAAACTGGCATCTTTTTATTTATTTTATTTTTTTTTTCTAATTTTCCCAGAAAATAGTATTTGACATTTCCAATTTATATGAAATGTCAAACACTATTTCCTGGGGAAAATAATAAAAAAAAAAACATTTCAGAAAGCCGTCTGCTGAATTTTTACCCAGAACGCTAATCCTAAACCTTCTTAAAGCCAAAAGAGGTATTTGAGGGCGTGCAATTTAACCCTTAAAGAGCCAAGAAAAACTGCATCTGAAAATGTCGTCTGTTTATGTCGTCTGCTGAATATTTTTGCAGACTTTTCAAACCTATTTTTGCATACAGGCAAACAGTGTGGACCCAGATCAGACTGCTCCTAAAGGAGCAGTCTGATCTGGGTCCACACTGTTTGCAGAAGTGACTTTTAAAGTAACCAGCAGAAGACAAAGCAGACGACAATAGTTGTGATTGGCGCTTTAAGGGTTAAATGCACCAACCAGGCTCAGCTTCTGCGACTCTGGTTGTCGTGCATTACCACCATCAATATGTAAGACTTTTATTTTGTTTTGTTGTTTTTATTTTGCTAAATGTTTTCTGGTGCAGAGAATGTTTTTTTTTTTTTTTTTTTTTTTTTTTTTTTTTTTGTTGTTTTTTTCTATCTAAAATTTGAGCTATTTCAAAGAGAGATATGGCTTTCAAAATTGCCCTGAAATTTCATGGGAGTGCTTAATTTGTTTCCATGTGTATATATGCTTGGAATCTATATAATGAAATCAATATTTATTATCTCTCCTAAATTATGAAGCATAAGAATTTTGCAAAGCTGACTTTGCAAAGAATTAAAGTAAATGTCCTAAAAATCCAAACACTTTATCCTATACCCTTTTAGCCCAGTTTTGTTTTGTATGCAATTGCTTCTTAAAATACTTAGTGGAATGCCAAAAGGTTAAGACCCTGATCAGACTGTTCGTGATCTGGGTCTGCACTGTTTGCATAGGCCTTTTTGTTTTCAGAATCTTTGGCGAACGAAATTTTAGAACATGTATAGTAATTTCCTCCCTTTACAAAATTAGTTACTGCCTTTAGAAAGCATGGTTATCTTTTTGAAATTAAGATATCTTTTTAAAATTAAGATTCTAAGGTTTGAATTTTTAGATCATTTCCTGTAATATAGTTTATCATCTTCTTAAAATATTTTCCCACACGATTTTGGATTAATCAAAACATTTTGATATCTATATTTTATCAGTACTTAACCCTTGTCCTGCTGAATAAATTAAGGATGACACACCCACTTCTAATTTTCAGCCAATCAGATTACTTGATCCAGATTATTGCTATAGACTCATAAAGTTAATGGTAAACAGTGCAGATCCAGATCAGTTGGCCAATTGATCTGGATCTACATTGTTTGCAAAAGCAGGGTATATCCGGGTTCAGCAGGACAAGGGTTAATACATATATTAACTACATCAATGTCTATATCGGTCTCTTGAAATTTGTAGCAAAATTGTCTTAACCTTCAGCACTCTGTGGGCAAATTCCGCAGACGACAAACTGGTGATGTTTTTCTTATTTTTTCCCAGAAATAGACTCCGACATCTCATGCAAATTGTCTCCTAAAAGGAGACAATTTGCATGAAATGTCAGTCTATTTTCTGGGAAAAATAATAAAATGTTTCAAAATGCCATCGACTGAAATATTTGCCCAGCACGCTAAGCGTTAAACGATAACGCATTTAAACTGTTTTATTTTCTTTTTTAATTACAAGTACCTGGAATTTATACAGTTGTATGTAGAATGATTTGCTAGTTGGTCATAACACATGGAGAAAACCTACGTCATACAAAACAGTGAAAAATACTTTTGCGAAAAGGGCCGGTTCAAGTCGGTTAGTCGTTTTTATTATTATTTTCCGTTGTTTTGATGAAAATTAGAGTGAGCTCAGAGTATGTACCAAGGACGAAAGTACTTATATTTACAGATTTTATGTATGGCCATCGTTAAGAACACACAGGCACAGTATTTTCATAACCTTATGAGAAATTGTACGCAAGTGCTCTCAACAATGACAATACGCTTATGCATCGAGTTCCTTGTTTCTAGCTACATTCTCTAAGCCGATTTTTGTCAGAACAACGAATTGAAAACGACAGCAAATAGGTGCTTTTCACCACAACTTACAGTCTTTTTCTTTCTATTCTATTCTATGACGTAGGCTTCCCTTTTTATATATATACCGTATTTCACATAATTACTGCACGTAACCTTATAAGCGCACAGTCATGCAATTTCTGAGTCTGAGTCCCTGTGTTTTATACAGTTCTGTATAAACAAATATCTTGTGGGTACTCAGTAGAATAGGCTCCAAAAGTTGAGAGGCGATCCTAATGAATACCCACTGCATATGCTTTTATAAAAACAAATCGGAAAACAGATATTGTATAAGCATCTTTTAATACTCCACTCATGAACTCTCATGCTATCCCAGCGGGCACATGACGTTTATACAACGTCGGCTCAACGTCGATGAAACGTCATGACGTTGCATCGACGTTGAGGCGACGTTGTATTAACTGCATGTGCCTGCTGGGATAATCGTGTCTTTATTAGGTTGATATTTTACTACATTTTTCTTTAGCGAATTTGAAAGTGCAGTGTGGTAAAATTTTAGCCCTTTAAGCCTGGTAGGCCTAAACAAATGCCTATGCAAACAGTGTAGATCCAGATGAGATGGCTCGTTATCACCAGGCTCTACACTGTTTGCCATTCTGTTTTTATGTTAGACTGTAACCCCAATTTGCATTAGAAGACGTGTCCAAATTCCAGGATGGAAGGGTCCACTTCAGATACTCGAGGATGCATGTAGGATGAATAGGATAGTTTACATAATATGAAGAATATGTAACTAATGCAGTTGAACTCTCACAATACTGTAACTGAACGTCTTAACTCCTTGTCATACTTGCCCGGAAATCTGAACTCTCACAATACCGTAATTACCCTGAGAGCGGCTTAACTCCTTGCCCGAAAATCTGAACTCTCACAATACCGTAATTACACTAAGAACGGTTAAACTCCTTGCCATACTTGACCAAACTTTGAAATCTGAACGCTCACAATACCATAATTACCCTAAGAACGTCTTACCACTTGCCATCTGAACACTCATAATATTGTAACTTCCCTAAGAACGTCTTAACTCCTTGCCATACTTGCCCAAAAATCTGAAGTCTTACAGTACCGTAATTACCCTAAGAACGTCTTAACTCCTTGCCATACTTGCCCGAAAATCTGAACTCTCACAATACCGAAATTACCCTAAGAACAGCTTAACTTAACTCCTTGCCATACTTGCCCGAAAATCTGAACACTCACAATACCGTAATTACACTAAGAACGTCTTGCCATACTTGACCAAAAATCTGAACTCTCATAATACCGTAGTTACCCTAAGAATGTCTTAACTCCTTGCCATAAGCTTGACCAAAAATCTGAACTCTCAAAATTCTGTAATTACCCTAAGAACGGCTTAACCCCTTGCCATACTTGATCAAAAATCTGAACGCTCACAATACCGTAATTGCCCTAAGAAAGTCTTAACTCCTTGCCATAACCAAAAATCTGAACTCTCATAATTCCGTAATTACCCTTAGAACGGCTTAACTCCTTGCCATACTTGACCAAAAATCTGAACGCTCACAATACCGTAATTACCCTAAGAATGTCTTAACTCCTTGCCATACTTGCCCTAAAATCTAAACTCTTATAATACCGTAAACATTCTATGAATGTCTTAACTCCTTGCCATACTTGACAAAAAATCTGAACTCTCACAATACCGTAATTAAACTAAGAACGCCTTAACTCCTTGCCATGCTTGACCAAAAATCTGAACTCTCATAATTCCATAATTATCCTAAGAACGTCTTAACTACTTGCCATACTTGCCCGAAAATCTGAACTCTCACAATACCGTAATTACCCTATGAACAGCTTAACTCCTTGCCATACTTGCCCGAAAATCTGAACTCTCACAATACCGTAATTACACTAAGAACGGTTTAACTCCTTGCCATACTTGACCAAATTTTGAAATCTGGACGCTCACAATACTGTGAATTACCCTAAGAACATCTTACCACTTGCCATCTAAACACTCTTAATACTGTAAATACCCTAAGAACGTCTTAACTCCTTGCCATACTTGACCAAAAATCTGAACTCTCATAATACCGTAGTTACCCTAAGAATGTCTTAACTCCTTGCCATAAGCTTGACCAAAAATCTGAACTCTCATAATTCCATAATTACCCTAAGAACGGCTTAACCCCTTGCCATACTTAATCAAAAATCTGAACGCTCACAATACCGTAATTACCCTAATAAAGTCTTAACTCCTTGTCATACTTGACCAAAAATCTGAACTCTCACAATACCGTAATTGCCCTAAGAACGTCTTAACTCCTTGCCATACTTGACCAAAAATCTGAACGCTCACAATACCGTAATTACCCTAAGAACGTATTAACTTCTTGCCATACTTGAACTCTCACAATACCGTAATTACCCTAAGAACGTCTTAACTCCTTGCCATATTTGCCCTAAGATCTCAACTCTTATAATACCGTAAACGTCTTAACTCCTTGCCATACTAAACCAAAATCTGAACTCTCATAATTCCGTAATTACCCTAAAAACATCTTAACTCCTTGCCATACTTGACCAAACATCGGAACTCTCACAATACCGTAATTACCCTAAGAACGTCTTAACTCCTTTCCATACTTGATAAAAGATCTGAATGCTCAGAACACCGTAATTACCCTAAGAACGTCTTAACTCCTTGCCATACTTGACAAAACATCTGAACTCTCACAATACCGTAATTAACCTAAGAACGCCTTAACTCCTTGCCATGCTTGACCAAATATCCGAACTCTCATATTTCCGTAATTACCACCCTAAGAACGTCTTAACTCCTTGCCATACTTGCCCGAAAATCTGAACTCTCACAATACCGTAATTACGCTATGAACAGCTTAACTCCTTGCCATACTTGCCCGAAAATCTGAACTCTCACAATACCGTAATTATACTAAGAACGGTTTAACTCCTTGCCATACCTGACCAAATTTTGAAATTTGGACGCTCACAATACTGTAATTACCCTAAGAACGTCTTACCACTTGCCATCTGAACACTCATAATACTGTAAATACCCTAAGAACGTCTTAACTCCTTGCCATACTTGACCAAAAATCTGAACGCTCACAATACCGTAATTACCATAAGAAAGTCTTAACTCCTTGCCATACTTGACCAAAAATCTGAACTCTCACAATACCGTAATTGCCCTAAGAACGTCTTAACTCCTTGCCATACTTGACCAAAAATCTGAATGCTCACAATACCGTAATTACCCTAAGAACGTCTTAATTTCTTGCCATACTTGACCAAAAATGAACTCTCACAATACCGTAATTACCCTAAGAACGTCTTAACTCTTTGCCATACTTGCCCTAAAATCTCAACTCTTATAATACCGTAAACGTCTTAACTCCTTGCCATACTAGACCAAAATCTGAACTCTCATAATTCCGTAATTACCCTAAAAACATCTTAACTCCTTGCCATACTTGACCAAAAATCGGAACTCTCACAATACCGTAATTACCCTAAGAACGTCTTAACTCCTTTCCATACTTGACAAAAAAATCTGAATGCTCAGAACACCGTAATTACCCTAAGAACGTCTTAACTCCTTGCCATACTTGACAAAACATCTGAACTCTCACAATACCATAATTAACCTAAGAACGCCTTAACTCCTTGCCATGCTTGACCAAAAATCTGATCTCTCATATTCCCGTAATTACCCTAAGAACGGCTTAACCCCTTGCCATACTTGATCAAAAATCTGAACCCTCACAATACCGTAATTACCCTAAGAAAGTCTTAACTCCTTGCCATACTTGACCAAAAATCTGAACTCTCACAATACCGTTATTGCCCTAAGAACGTCTTAACTCCTTGCCATGCTTGCCCAAAAATCTAAACACTCATAATACCGTAAACACTCTAAGAACGTCTTAACTCCTTGCCATACTCGACCAAAAATCTGAACTCTCATAATTCCGTAATTACCCTATGAACGTCTTAACTCCTTGCCATACTTGACCAAAAATTTGACCTCTCACAATACCGTAATTACCCTAAGAACATCTTAACTCCTTGCCATACTTGACAAAAAATCTGAACGCTCAGAATACTGTAATTATCCTAAGAATGCCTTAACTCCTTGCCATGTGTTACGACCGAGCACTCCTACCTTCGATTATCTGCCTTGGCAGATTAAGAATAGCTTGTAGGTATATATTCAATCTCTGGCACCTGACTCAGGGAGTCGACTCTTTGGCTCAGTGGTTAAAGCATTGGATTTTTAACCGGGAGGACCAGATTCGATTCCCACTGCAGGCGTGGGAAATTTTTTCAGCTATGCTTTATTCCTTTGTTACGATTTTCATGTCGTAAGATGGGGGCTCCTCCGGGATTGGATTTTATACACCGAAAATGGCTTCATGTCATCATAAACGATGACTTCCTTGAAAAGGGGTTGTGGGGGGGGGGGGGTCTTACGACCGAGCACTCCTACCTTCGATTATCTGCCTTGGCAGATTACACATAGCTTATAGGTATACATTCAATCTCTGACAACTGCGTCAGGGAGTCGACTCTTTGGCTCAGTGGTTAGAGCATTGGATTTTTAACCGGGAGGATTGGGTTCGATTCCCACGACAGACGGGAAATTTTTTCAGCTATGCTTCATTCCTTGTTACGATTTTCATGTTCGTAAGACATGCTTGACCAAAAATATAAACTATCCCAATACCGTAATTACCCTAAGAACGTCTTCACTCCTTGCCATGCTTGCCCGAAAATCTAAACTCTCATAATACTGTAAATACTCTAAGAACGTCTTAACTCCTTGCCATACTTGTACAAAAATCTGAACTCTCAAAATTCCGTAATTACCCCAAGAACGTCTTAACTCCTTGCCATACTTGACCAAAAATCTGAACTCTCACAATACCGTAATTACCTTAAGAACGTCTTAACTCCTTGCCATACTTGACCAAAAACCTGAACTCTCACAATACCGTTATTACCCTAAGAACGCCTTAACCCCTTGCTATACTTGACCAAAAATCTGAACTCTTACAATACCGTAATTTCCTTAAGAACGTCTTAACTCCTTGCCATACTTGACCAAAAATCTGAACTCTCACAATACTGTAATTACCTTAAGAACGTCTTAGCTCCTTGCTATACTTGACCAAAAATCTGAACTCTCTTAATTCCATAATTACCCTAAGAACATCTTAACTCCTTGCTATACTTGACCAAAAATCTGAACTCTCATAATTCCATATTTACCATATGTATTTGAACTTCTTAACTTCTTTCCAAACTTGCCCAAAATCTTGAACAACAATTTACAACCTGTTGATGTCACAGTGTCTAAATACTACTGGTAGAGTGACAAATAGTGTAGACCCTGATCAGATGTAGCATTCAGTGATATCTGAGCTGGCTCTACATTGTTTGCTGCAGACTTGTCTGTCTGAATACTTTGGGTAAATAAGTTTATTTAATTTTGTGTCTTAAGGGTTAAGCACTTTTTCAATCGAAAGTTTGGCTATTTTCTTACCGTATTTACCCTAAGTATTCGGACATCTCAGCTCCTTTCCATACATGTTCTAAAATATGAACAAGTACAATTTACTACCAGATGTTATGTCTAAAATGTGCTAGAAAATTGCTGGATGAGAGGCAAATAGTGTAGACCCTGATGAGACTGCGGCGTCTCATCTGTTTGCTCAGGCCTATCTGTCAGAATACATACGGTATTGCCCCCAGATCAAGGGCTTCTTGTCAGTACTCATATGTTTTCTCATTGAAATAAAAAAAAAACAAAAAACTATAGGATAACCCTCTAATCTAGCAACCCAGTCAGCATTCTACGTAAATCTATATCGGGCCGTCATCGGCCCGTCAGGGTAGCTGACGGGCCGATGACGGCCCGATGTAGATTTACGTAGAATGCTAGCTGGGAATATGTTTATTAGCAAAAATGTTCGTCATTTTTCAAACCCTAGATATTTTGTTTTACATACTACATTTACCCAAAGTAATGGGACAGACAGGCCTGGGCATAGACTGGCTCCCGTCTGGTTGATTTTGAATCAGCATAAAACTCATTCATATTTTACAAAATTTCTGTCTTTTGGAATGTCTTTCTCTCTGATTTGATTGATCAGTTATGAGTTTCTGACAGATTTTAAAGGGAGATGACGTGTAGAAAAATAGTGAAGGAGGACTATTTTACCTTTGTTAGATTAGAAAACTAAAACTAATAGCATGGGGCCAGACAGGGCTGAGCAGTGTAGGCCCACATCAAATGGCACAGAATGTGGCATCTGATCAGGGTGTACACTGTTTGCCATTTATCCAGCAGTTTTTAAACATACCAACAAGTAGCCATACGGATTTGCTCAAATTTTATGACATGTATGGTAAAGGAGTTACCAAATATTTAGGGAAGATATGGTAGACATATAAGCAAATTTTCTGCCATTCCCACCTTTTGTTTTAACCCTTATCCTGTTGAATAATTTAATTAGCCACACCCATTTCTGACTATCAGCCAATCACATTACATCATATAATGTTTTCGTTCAAATTCACAAACTGAATGATAAACAGTGTATATCCTGATCAGATGGCCACCTGATCTGGATCTACACTGTTTGCAAAGGTAGGGAAGGTCGGTGACAGCAGGATTAGTGTTAATATAACATTTACCACTCTCTGGGTAAATTCAGCAGACTATAAATTGATCATATTGTTGTTGTTGTTTTTTGTTGTTATTTTGTTGTTGTTGTTTGTTTGTTTTTTTGTTGTTGTTTTTTTGTTGTTTTTTTTGTTTTGTTTTGTTTTTTTGTTGTTGTTTGTTGTTGTTTTTCCAGAAAATAGATTTGACATTTCATGCGAAACAATTTACAAGAAATGTCAAATCTTATTTTCTGGGTGAAATAAGAAAAAAATATTTAAAATAATAAAAAAATATTTAAAAATGTCGCTTGTTGATTTTTTTTTTACCCAGCATGTTCAGCGAAAAATAATGATACCAATTTATCTTGGACATTATCCTCCATAAACTTTCCTAAATTCAAATGATTTTTACCATAAAATACACAGGTCCAGATACGGCAATTTTTCAACAGGAAAATATTAATATTTATCTTATTTCTCTTTGAAAACTTATGTTGTGGGTATTCATTAGAAGCGCCTCACCGAGGCGCTTCTAATGAATACCCACAACATATATTTTCATGGAGGAATAAGATATCTGGATACCCCTCTTATCTGAAGCAATGAAATAATAGTGTGTTACATCAGAAAATGTCCCTTATGTCATGTGCATATAGCAAAAGCCCAGATCAGCCTGCGCATCTGGCCAGTCTGATCGTTACCTCTGTTCATCATAAAATTATTCTATAGTATCCACGGATTCCGTGAGCAAGCAACGAAGGTGCTGATCAGACTGCATGAATGCGCACGCCGATCTGGGCCTGTGATGCTACAAAGGGGTATGAAGGCCCTTTTCGTGCAGTGTGCATAAGATAGAATTATTCTAAATTCAATAAAATATACATCAAGTGATACAATGGCATTTTTTATTGGAGCTTCGGAGCATACCAACCTGTCTACTGCTGGCGGTAAATTGATTTTTGATTTACAGAGCACTCTTGATCAATACAAGTCTATTTTCAGTAATATTCCTGTGAATCCTACTAGATATACCATTTTTATCCTAAGTATTGGGACACCTTAACTCCATACCACACTTGTCAAAAATTTAAAGAAAAAGTCTATTTTACAACCTGCTGATGTGTCTAAAATACATGTAGTGCTAGATACGTGGCAAACAATGTAGAACCTGATTAGATGCCTCAAGCTGAGGCGTCTGATTTGGGTCTACACTGTTTGCTTGGGCCTGTCTGTCGCAGTACTTGGGGTTATTACGGTAGATCAGAAAGTAAGATTCCAAGATGATGCTTCAGAAAATAAATACCAGTCACAGAGGACTTTTAGACTGGCTACAGTCTTTAGAGACTAAACCTATTAATGTACATATTTCTCATTGATGTAGACACTAAAATAAACCAACGTCAAAATGCCAACTAGTGACCAGTGCTTCATAATATTAGCATGGTAATGTATTGTCTTGAATTTATTGTAGTATCTCTGTCAAAGAGAATTATAAACACTGAGGAATTTAGTAACTGGGGACGCAAGCCAGTCTAGTGACAAGTGTTTCATAATCTTAGCATGTTAATATTGTCTTGGGTCAAGCCACTTGCTTTGCTTGTGTTTATTTTAGTTTTTTCTATCAAAGAGAATTCCAAGACACTGCTTCAGAAAAAAGACACCAGTCACAGTGGACTTGTAGACTGGCTCCAGCGAATAAACACAATAATGTTTATAATTCTCATTGATATAGACACAAAAAACCATTACAAAAACAAACCTATTCAAATATACTGAAAATTTTACCACCAAAAATTTGAAGTTTCAGATAAAAATTCTTATATATTTCATATTTCTGCTAAAAACATAAATTGTGGGTACTTGTTAGAACCGCCTCGCGGAGGCGGTTCTAACAAGTACCCACAATTTATGTTTTTAGCAGAAATAAGGAAAATAATGTACACCCCTATAAACCCCAGTTTTGCTATACAGAAGTGGGGTTCAAGGGGATCCAAATTATATAGGCATGTTTTCGTGATGAACAACAAACAAAAAAAAACAAAACAAAAAAAAACAAAAAAAAACAACAAAGTCAAGTGACCACTGCTTCATAATTTTAGCATGGTAATATTATCTTGGATATATTAAGTTTCTCTGTCACAGAGAATTATAAACATTGATAAATTTAGTAAATTGGGACTCAAGCCAGTCTTTGAGGTGTATTAGATAATAATTCTGAGAAAAGGTTCTCCAGTTCTCCGCTAAAGAAACATACATTGTTTTTTAAGGAAAATAAGAAAAAAAAATCTAGAATTATGATCAAATGCTCCTGTTTAACAAGTCATCTGGAGTCTCAACATGCGTACATTTGCATCCAGCAAAGACTCAGATTAGCCAGTGCATCTGGGCATCTTTACTATCCCCCTGAAGTCACCTTAGATCCTTTGCTAACCAAAACAGGACCGACAAAAACTTGGATCTGACTGCACGGATGTTCAGGTTGATCTGAGTGTTCACACTGACAGTGCATTAACTCACACCAAGGATCATATGTTCTTTTAACGCTTAGAATGCTGACTAAAATTTTCAGCAGACGACATGTTGAAATAGTTGTCAACGGCAACTGATCAGGATCTACACTTTTATTTTAGAACAAAATGCATTCATTTATTCTGAAGATATTAATGGAAACTAAGGTGATGAGTTCTTGTGGAAACGAATTGACATCAACCAGGCAGATACATGTAGTGGCCGTGACATTTGTTATACTGTTAGAGTATCTGTGTGCCTTTCTGTCTGTCTGTATTGAGAATTAACAACATTTTACCATTTAAACTCTCCAATGTCAATGCCTATCTATACATAGTTTCAAGAAAATTCATAAAAAAAATACTCAAGTAAGAAAGTGAAGCACTAATGGACAGACGAACACACAAACAGCATAACTAATATCCATCATGTGTGACTTAGGTTTAAAAATGAGGAATATATTATAAAATTGTGTATGCTAAATTTCATATTCGGTAGGTATAGGTAAAATTCAACAGATTAAGATTTAAATTATTTTGATACTAAAGTTTGATCTTTAAAAGGTAGGAAAATAATTTGTTTAATTTTCACGACTTTTTCTCAGCCTTGAAACGCCAAATGACTTTCTGACCTCAGTAGTTACCAAAATTACCTTAATTAATAGCATTCTGGGTGAAAGTTTCAGCAGACGACATTTTGAAATATTTTTTCTTAATTTTCCAAAGGAGACATTTTGCATGAAATGTCAAGTCATATTTTCTGAGAAATTAGAAAAAAAAAAATTCAAAATGTCGTCTGCTGAGACTATTATCCAGCATGCTAGGCGTTAAATGTTCAGGCATGTCATATTTTCCCCAAATATACATATGAACCGCAGTGTGATAAAACACACCTAGCTGCAACCGACGAAGACTCAAATAAGCCTGCAAATCCACGCAGTCCAATCAGAAAATTTGATGTCCGCATGAAGAAACTTTGCATTCTTGGCTATTCAAAATACACCCAGTTATTCTGATCAAACTGCTCTGATTTGAGTCTATACTGTTTGCTTTGACATGTAAGTCTACTATTTAGAGCTAATACAGTAATTATTCGGTCTGTTTTGCCAACTAAACATAAATTTAATCCTTAAAGTGCCAAGCCGGCCTCGGAGGCTCAGTTGGATGCGCCGTTCGACTGGAGACCAGGAGGTCGCGGGTTCAACCCCCGCCGAGGTCGGCGACATTCTTTCGTGGAGATTGATCATGAAATATTTTCTACGGTCATTTTCTCCCTTCCGCTGATTCAAGAAGGGCAGTTATCAGTTTCTGGCGAAAGAATGTGCACAATACTGGTTAACCGCTTAGAGGACTAAGCCTGCCCAGTAAACGTGTGGTTAGGTAAACTGACCGCGCTCGACATGACCCCATTGGGTTGACTGGGCCGTAAAACCTCAACACAAAAGTGCCAAGCAAATTTGCAGCAGACGACATTGTCATTTTTTTTTATTATTATTATAATTTTTCAGTGTAAATTAGACTTGACATTTCATGTGAGTCCTCTGCCTAGCAGATGATTCACATGAACTGTCAAGTCTTGTTTACAATGAAAAATACAAAATGCAAACAAAACAAAAATTAAAAAAGGATCGAAATGTCGTGTGCTGTAGTTGTGACTGGTGCTTAAAGGGTAAACGCTTACCGTCCTACGGGCTAATTCAGCAGACAACAAACTGATGATTTTTTTTCTTATTTTTTTTTTTGTTCTAGAAAATAGGATCTGACACTTCATGCCTAAGGAGACAATTTGCATGAAATGTCAAGGCTTATTTTCTAGAAAATAAGTAAAATATTTAAAAATGTCGTCTGCTGATACTTTACACAGCATGCCAAGTGTTAAAAGGAACCCATAACCATTGATTATTGTATGCCTATCTTTTATGTCCGCTTTTTATTACTATTTTAGACTATTGATTCAAACAATCCTACTTGAAATAGAAGAGAATCGATATACTAGATGTTCCGTACAAAACAGGTCTTAAGGTGAATGGATACACCTTCAAGGGAGATCACTCTCACCTGGAGGCATTTACCCCTTTCTCAAAATGTGGCTACAGACTAAAGGAACTTTCCTTTAAGGATACATGGAACTAATTATTTTTCCCATAGAGCTCCATGATTTCCACTCTTTTTAGTGGTAAAAAGTTCTTTTCAGGGTATAACTGGGCTTCCAAACTTTGTTTTATTTTAAATATCATGCTTAGCACAGTAAAATATTTAAGGAAAACCACCACCGATATCGTCAGCACTTTCTGCGGCTTTTTCGGAGGCTGAATGTAGCAAGCCATCAGTTGGCAGCTATCAAAAACTGAAATGATTTCTTCTTTTGATTCCAGCAAACACAAACAGAAACATTTATTTCTTTGAAACAATTTACGAAATTACACAGAAACATTTTTATTTCAAATTAGAATAATAAGTTTCAATTCTTTGTTATTATAAACTAGTCACAAGTCATCTTATATACATTGTTATATAAAATAACTACTCCGGACACCGTTCAGCTGTCATGACACAAATAGTTCCCTGTGCCCTAAAGAGGATGGGATTCATATCACAGGAGGAATACAGTTCTTTTCTGCAAGCGTGGTCTGCTTTTGAGTTGAGAGGCAATATCCCAGCTAGCATTCTTTATAAATCTACAGCGGACCGTTATCGGCCCGTCAGCTACCCTGACGGGCCGATAACGGCCCGCTACAGATTTATGTAGAATGCTTACTGGGATATTCAAGAGTGGTCTCCTTTTGAAAAGAAAGCAAATATACTCAACTTAGAGTGCCCGCCTTTATGAGGAGAGATGCTGTGATGCAGCTTGGAGTGGTCTTCCTTCGAGAAGAGAGCCAAGAAATTCAACTTAAAGTGGTCTCCCTATGAGAAGAGAGGCAATATATTGAACTTAGAGTGACCCCACCCACCTCTATGAAAAGAGAGGCAATATATTGAACAGAGTGACCCCACCCCACCCCTATGAGAAGAGAGGCAATATATACAATTTAGAGTGGTCTCCCTTTGAGAAGAGGGGCAATATATTCAACTTAGAGTGGTCTCCCTTTGAGAAGAGAAGCAATATATTCAACTTAGAGTGGTCTCCCTGTGAGAAGAGCGTCAATATATTCAACATAGTATAGTCACCCTTTGAGAAGGCCAGCAGTTCATATTAGAGTGGTCTCCCTTTGAGAAGAGAGGCAATATATTCGACTTAGAATGATCTTCCTTTGTGAAGAGAGGCAATATATTCAACTTAGTGTCCCTTTGAGAAGGCTGGCAAATAATTCAACTTAGAGTAGTCTGCCTTTAAGAAGCGAGGCAATTAATTCAACTTAGAGTGGTCTTCCTTTGAGACGCGGGGCACTATATTCAACTTAGAGTGGTCTCATCTCCCTTTGAGAAGAGAGGCAATTGATACAACTTAAAGTGGTCTCCCTATAAGAACTGAAGCAATATATTCAACTTAGTGTGGTCTCCCTTTGAGAAGAGAGGCAATAAATTCAACTTAAGAGTGGTCTCTCTTTGAGAAGTGAGGCACTATATTCAACTTAGAGTGATCTCCCTTTGAGAAGAGAGGCAATTAATACAACAAGAGTGGTCTTTCTATGTGAACTGAGGCAATATAGTCAACCTAGTGTGGCTTCCCTTTGAGAAGAGAGGCAATATATATTCAACAGAATTATCTCCCTTTGAGATGAGAGGTTTGAAGTGTATCGATTCACTTTATCATTCACATCATGACATAATCTGTGAAAACCTAGAACAGCATAGAATTCCTAAAGTCTGATCAGAGCCTTTGCGGTCTGCTTAAGGCTTAGCAAGCTGGGTAAAAATTTCAGACGACATTTTGAAATATTACATTACGAAAACACGCCTATTCAAATATACTGAAAGGAAAAAGAAACGCAGGGTAGAGATTTTTCCTTCTTATTTTAACCATTTTTTACGGTGTTTACTATAGCCATACACTTTTACAGATTGTCCTGTGAATGTGAACCGCGGGTATACGAGTCTTTGGTCGATGTGCTATCTACCCAGTGTGTGAAATCATTCAACCGTGCACTACACAGTGCATTGCACGGACAATACGGAAAGCCAAAATTTCATGCAAAACAAGCATATTTAAACCTTCAGCACAAGATTTCCTCACACCATTTGGTACACTTCAATGATACACAACGCTCTTCGATTCTTTTACCAATTTTTCTTTTCATTTTTACGCTACTTTGAACTTTTTTTCAATCATGGTACGATTGACTGATGTTCAGAGGGGTAGGGCAATTGCGTTGCTGATGCAGGGTCAGAGGCAACAGCAAGTTGCCAATCATTTTGGGGTTAACGTCTCAACAATTGAACGTCTTGTTAGACGTTTAAGGGAGACAGGGCATTTAGCAGACCGACCGCGGTCTGGGCGTCCACGCGTGACGTTGCGACGTCAAGACAGGACAATCCGTCTGGCACATTTGCGGAATCGTCATCTCACTGCTACCGAAACTGCCCTTAATACAGTAGGTACGCATAATCGACAAATTTCTCCGAAAACTGTTGGAAGTCGATTGCGTGAGATTGGTCTTCGATCTCGTCGTCCATACGTTGGTCTGCCTCTGACCCAGGCACGTAGGTTGCGTCGTATGGCGTGGTTGACGGCGCATGCGCCCAGGCTATTTCCGCTGAGGCAGTGGAGACGAGTTCTTTTTACGGACGAGTCTAGGTTCACTCTCTATCGCGCAGATGGTAGACTCGTGTGTACCGACGTCGCGGAGAAGGCTTTGCCGACGCCTGTGTTGTCGAACGGGATCGGTTTTGGGGTGGCTCCTTTATGGTCTGGGGAGGCATTGCTCACGGGATAAAATCACAGTTGATTATTGTTGCGGGCAATATGACCGCAGTAAGGTATAGGGATGAGATCTTGCGTCCTGTTGCAGTCCCGCTTGTGCAACAACGTAATCTGATTCTGCAGCAGGACAATGCCCGACCACATGTTGCCCGAGTTTGTCAGGATTTCCTGGCAAACAATAACATCGCACCACTAGCATGGTCACCGTACAGTCCAGATTTGACCCCAATAGAGCACATGTGGGATGAGCTGGACAGAAGGGTTAGGAAGCGCCGAAATCCCCACGCAGCTCTCGCACAACTAAGGAATGCGTTGATCGATGAATGGAATAACATCCCGATGCGAACTGTCAATGCTTTAGTTAACTCTATCCAAAGGAGAATTAGGGCATCAACGGCAGCAAGAGGGGGGCACACCCGATATTGATTTTCAGTTTGATTTTGATTTCAAGATTTGGGGGGTAGCTTCCAATGAACTTCAATAACTCGAGACTTGTTGATCACAAACCAATGAAATTTGGAACTTTTGTTCCATACATGTACCGTTTTGTAATCATAGTAAAATATTTAACAAACTTTTTCAAACTTGAATGAAATTTAGGAATAAAATTTACCCTGCGTTTCTTTTTCCTTTCAGTATATATTAAAAATTTCACCACCAAAAACCGAAAGTTTTCAGGTAAAAATTCTGATATTTTTCATATTTCTGCTCGGAACATAGATTGTGGGTACTCGTTAGAACTGCCTCAACAAGGTGGTTCTAATGAGTACCCACAATCTATGGTTTTGAGCAGAAATAAGAAAAATAATGTATACCCCTGTAAACCCCAGTTTTACTATACAAAAGTGGGGTTAAAGGGGGTCAAAATTATATAGGTATGTTTTCGTGATGTTTCGTATTTTTCCCCCAAAAATAGGCTTTTATATTCCATGCAAATTGTCTGCCTGTTTTGTAGCAAAATAGCATCAATTTGTCGTCTGCTGAATTTGTAAAAAAAAAAAAAAAAAAAAAAAAAAAAAAAAAATGCACTGATTATCATGTAGAATGATCTATCCTTCACTGTTTACATTCTACTGGATGCCTTTTTCATGTAGTGCAGCCGATATTTTAACTGACTCGAATATTGTGACAATAAAACATACCATTCCTGTACAACTCCTGGCAAAATAAACTGCTGCTTATAGATTTTTGGTTAGCACACAGGCAGAAATTGTTATTAACAATTGTAGAATTCGCGCCAGTCGAAACCCTCGCGGGACATTACCGAGGACAGAATGCCTGAATAATCTGACTGAAATGATGAGACCATTGTCCTAGGAGACGGAATTAGTAATGCTGGATCACACAAAATCATGTTTAATTCAAATTTCTGTCTTACGAACTGGGAATATCAGAAAATAAAAACTCAACAGACATTTTGCATCTCTTTATAAATTTACACATCTACCCGGTAAAAAAATCAAAGCATTGACAGTACTGGTGAAGCGATTGTCTTTGAGTGTACGCTGGAAAAATAGTCCTGAACGGGGACTTAAAGCTGTTTCATTTAACCCTTAACTTTCTGTAATTTTAGCAAACAGTGCAGACCCTGATCAGACGCCGCATTCTGATCTGGATCTGCACTGTTTGCCAATGTCCTAGTTCTGATCTTTACACTACACTGTGACGTCACAGCGACAAGAATAGCGCGGCTATAAATAACCGTTATCTGGATTTCGTACAAATGTACAATTTGATTTAATTGGTCAATGATAATCACGAAAACAGCAACTTAAAGGATTTTGTGTGTATGTATACTTTGGATCGATTATAAACAATCGACCCAAAAAGAAATGTTACCGTATTTATTTTTCAAATATTTGGACACAGCAACTTCTTACAAAATTCATCACGAAAACATGCCTATATAATTTTGACCCCTTTAAACCCCACCTTTATACAGTAAAACTGGGGTTAAGAGGGGTATACATTATTTTTCTTATTTCTGCTCAAAAACATAGATTGTGGGTACTCGTTAGAACCGCCTCAGCAAGGCAGTTCTAACGAGTACTGACGATCTATGTTTAGAGCAGATATATGAAAAATATCAGAGTTTTTGTATGTAAAATTTTTTGTTTTTGGAGGCGAAATTTTCTATATATTTGAATAGGCGTGTTTTCGTAATGTGTGCTAAAACTTTGAACAAGTCCACTTCACAATCAGCTGATGGATGAGTGGCAAACATTGTAGACCCTGATCATTTTAACAACTATGTTTCAAATATTCACCCAGTAAGCATTCTTTATAGATCTATAGCGGGCCGTTATCGGCTCGTCAGGGTAACTGACGGGCCGATAACGGCCCGCTGTAGATTTATAAAGAATGCTAGCTGGGTTACGATGAATTAATTGACCATATATACCCTTAGTATTCAGATATACAGGCCGGAACAAACAGTGTAGGCCCAGATCAGACACTGATTCAGTAGTTTTTAGAATCAACCAGGTAATTAACCCATTTATGCCGAGTGGATTCTTCTACCTTAACTCTTTGGACTGGTCCATTTTCCAGTAAAAGGAGTGTCTGGTTAGTTTAATGAAATTCCTGTACTCACTGTACATCCTGATCAGACGCCGCATTCTGCAGCGTCTGATCTGGATCAGCACTGTTTGCCAATGTTCTTTTATGGGACGCTAGGCATGAATGGGCCCGGTAAATGGGTTAAATGCATTTCTTCAAACGTTAAGACAATAATTATATGGAAATAAAGTGCCAATTTACTTAGGTATCTGCGTCTACACTGTTTGCACAGGCCTATTTGTCTGAATATTGGGGAAAATACGGTAAGTATGCAGACATCTTTTTTTAAAAAAAAAAACTCCTTACCATAATTGTCCTAAAATTTGAACAAGATGACTTGGCTTCTTGGTTAGTGGTTTTTAAAAACTGCTGGACGAGTCGCAAACGGTGCAGAGCCTGATCAGATGTTTTGTTGTAATCTACAGCATCTGGTCTGGATCTAAACTATTTGCTCAGTCCCGTCTGTCTGAATCAGTAGGGTAATTAAGGTATTGTTTCAGGAAAAAGGGGTTTGCATTTCATTCATCAAAAAATGACATAATTCTAACAAAATATTAATCCTTATTAATTCTTTCGTGCCAAATTTCAGACGACATTTGTCGTCTGCTTTTTTACTTTAACAAACTATCGCTTGGAAAGACTTTCATATGTAAAGTTGAAAGATTGAATGTCAAACAGCGTAGATTCAGATGAGACGGCTCATATGAGCCGTCTCATCTGGATGTTTGCTGTTTGCAAAAGCCTATTATTACTGCCTGTGGCAGTGAAAGAGTTAAAAAAAAAGTCTGTTGATGTTTATTTCTAACTGTATGAAGTTTAGGATGGAAACCAAGTAAAAGCGCCAAGCAAAATTTGTAGCAGACATTCTATATTTTTTACTTCAGAGAAAACAAGTCTTGACATTTCATGTGAATCATCTGACATGTCCATTTATGCAAGTAGGGATTTCAGTCTACCGGATAACCAGAATAGCAACCACTGTAGATCCTGATGAGATGGCTTGTCATCAGCCGACTCATCTGGATCTACACTGTTTGCACAGGTGTCTGTTTCAATCTACCAGGCTGAAAGGATTAAATCATCAATAATTAATAATCAACCATCAATAATTAACAGATACGATGTGCTAGTAGACATTTTGAATCAGATTCAGAATGTCCACTAAGTCTTGATAGTTCATAATCACATGAAATAACAGACTTGTTTCCTTTGATTTTTTTTTTCTTCAAAATGTCGCCTGCTGCCATTGTGATTGGCGCTTTAAGGGTTAAACACCTGCCATGCATGAATAATTGATCAACTTCAAATTATTAGATGCTGTAGAGATGTGCAGAAAATTAGGATTGCAATGGGTACTGGAGGCAGAGATCCCAGTAGTCACACAATGTTAAAATGACGTCGTATCAACGTCGATGCGACATGATCACATCGCATCGACGTTGATACGACGTCATTTTGATGTTGTGTGCCTGCTGGGATGTGTCTGTTACTCAAGTCAAAATTTTGGGCTTGAACACATGAATTATGGGTAGCAACTTTGTGTTGAGGAGTTTTCTCATAGCATGCTGGGTAAACATTTTAGCATAAGACATTTTGAAATATTTTTTATTTTTCCCAGAAAATAGGCTTTGACATTTCATGCAAAGTATCATTAGGAGACCATTTTCTTGAAATGTCAAAGCCTATTTTCTGGGAAAAAATAAGAAAAAATGTCATTAATTTGTCATCTGCTGAAATTGCCCAGAAAGCCGGTATTCCATCAGTATGCATACATACTTGGTTCGACCTGATCAAAAGAATATACAAACAAGAATTCGGCATGAAACTAGCCATTGTAATTTTGAGTTAACTGTTTTGCAACAATTATCCAGTTGAGAAAGTCTCAGCTTTAAGCCTTAAAGCGCAAAATTCCCAACTGCAGCAGACGACATTTTGAAATATTTTTTATATTATTATTATTTTTCAAAGAAAATAAGTCTTGATATTTCATGTGATTTACCTGCTGCAGCAGATATGTTGAAATATGTATTTTTTTTTCTCAAAGAAAATGTCTTGACATTTCATGAGCTTCATTTGCTTGGCAGACGAGTCACATTAAATGTCAAAACTTATTTTCTCTGAAAAAAAAATTCAAAGTGTCGTCTGTTGCAGTTGTGATTGGCTTTCAAGGGTTAAGAAATAAATGGACTATTACTGAAGTATAACCCATGCTCATGCCCGTTCCTTTCACAATCGAATATTTAAGTCTAGGTTAGGATGTCCAGGCCCCGAGGTTATAAAACTTTTTTTTCATGCTCAACTCAGCTGAGCATGAAAATTTCTCTGCTAATAAATATGATAATGCCAAAGCAGAGAATGTTCATGCTCAGCTATGTTAAGCAAGAGAGAATGTGCAATTGTTAGTAATTTGAGATTTAGCAGAACAAATTTCATGTTCAGCTGAGCTGAGCTAGAAAAAAGTTTCATAACCTCGGGGCCTGTTTGAGTGCTTAAGTGGCCAATGTTGGACCTGTTGCAGCTCTGTATTTGTTGTCCATGTCCTTGCTCTGGAAGCATTTTGTGAAAGGTCGTGGGCTGGTCCAGTACCATTTTCCATGGACTGCTCAACGTTATAAAATGAAGTACAGTCGAACTTTGATAGCTCGAATATCTTTGGGACCATAGAAAATTGTTCGAGACATGGGTAGTTCGAGCCACTGAAGTTAATCATGGTGCCAGGTCAGGAAGCAAATAGCGATAATTTAGGGGTTTTTTTTATTTCCTTCACAGTAATTGTATGTTGTGTACTCATTAGAATCGCCTCGATGAGGCAATTCTAATGAGTACATACAACATACAATTTCGTGATAAAGTAAGAAAATTCACCTAGATATTTGTTTTCTTGAGCTAGTGGAAGAATTTCGTAGGGACTCAAAATGAGTTCGAATTAGCCATGGTAAACGAGGCTATTGAGGTTCGACTGTATCAGCTTTCAAAAAACAGCTTGGTGTACGCTTAGCACACCTTCTGTGCTAAGCGTAGACCAAGCTTTTTGTGAAAGCTAATGCTTGTCTTATATACAGTTTGTTTAGCATTTTACTTCTTTACCTTGTGAAAACTGCAAAGTAATGCATTATTTCTTGGTTTCCGTACATAACACTGTTTTTTCTTTTTTTTTCTGGGTCTGGAGTAAAGTACGAAATCCAGGTGACGGTTATTTATAGCCGCAATATTCTTGTCGCTGTCTGAGCGCTATTCTTGTCGCTGTCAGAGTGCAATATAAAGAGGGCTATCTGTAAAACCTGGACTGGGCTTAGTGCTAGGGCATTGGCAAACAGTGCAGATCTGTTTAAATTACAGGAAATTAAGGGTTAAATGAACATAATGACTTAGAGGGATTAACCCTTAATCCTTAGCATGCTGGAACACACACACACACACACACACACACACACACACACACACACACACACACACACACACACACACAAAAAAAAACACACAACATTGAAATATTTTTCTTACTTTTCCCAGAAAATTGACTTTGACACTTCATGGATATTGTCTCTTTAGGAGAAAAATAATAAAAAAAAAAAATAAAAAATATCATGAATTTGTCATTTGATGAATCTGCCAAGAGACTGATAAAGGTTAAAGCGCCAATCCCGACTGCAGCAGACGCCATTTTGAAATATTTTTGCTTATATTTTGTAAAGCAAGGCACCACATAAGTACGTAAGAAAAATATTATGTGGCTACCCCCAACCCCTCTTATCTGGATCTGTGTAAATACAGGAGCTTTGTTTTAAACCATTTATATTTCTAATGTCCAGACAAGGAAGAAATATGTCTGATTTTAATCAATTTCTGTGGCATTAGACCTATTTATGGTACGATCAATTCCTGACCTGAAGCAAATCTAATTTACGTCCATTTATCTATGATTGCACGTCACTTTCACAAGTTTTTATTCCCACCGAGGTTGCTTGACTCCAGCCGTGGTGAAGAGGAGAAAATTGTTTTCTATATATATCCTTTAAAGTGCCATTCACAAATGCAGCAGACGACACTTTCAAATATCTTGTTATACTATTTTTCATAGACAATAACTCTTGATATTTCTTGTGAATCATCTGCCAAGCGGATGATCCATATGAAATGTCATAACTTATTTTCTGTGTGGAAAAAGAAACAAAAAGAAGATAAAATAGACTGTTGGCTACAACAAATAGTGCTTGTCTCTTTAAGATACCATCAATTAGCTAACAGATTTCATAATTGTGGTCTATGTGAATCACTGTGGAAGTCCAAAAGGGATGAAATATTAAGAATTCTATATCTGCTTTAACGCTTAGCCCTCTGTGTAAAATTTTCAGAAGACTACATATTGAAATATTTTTCTCATTTTTCCCAGAAAACAGGATTTGACATTTCATGCAAATTGTCTCCATTATCCCCCCCCCCCCTTAAAAACAGGATTTGACATTTCCTACAAACTGTCTCCAATGGAATGGAGACAATTTGCATGAAATGTCAAATCCTGTTTTCTGGAAAATATAAGAAAAATATCAATTTATCATCTGCTGAATTAGCCCAGAGAGTGGTAAAGGTTAAAACACTGAACCAAGAAAACACAGCACTGACAGCACTAGTGGATCAATTGTCTCTAAGTGTACCGGTATGCTGGGAAAGTGGTCCTGAAAGGGGACGTGAGACTAATCCTTAACTTCCTGTAATTTAAGCAAACAGTGCAGACCCTGATCAGATGCCACAGAATAAGCAAACAGTGCAGACCCTGATCAGATGCCACATTCTGTGGCATCTGATCTAGGTCTGCACTGTTTGCCAATGTCCCAATCCAGGTTTTACAGACAACCCTCTTTACATTGCTCTCTTACATCACAGCGACAAGAATAGTGCAGCTATAAATAACCCATACCTGGATTTTGTCTTATGCGCGCTTATCATTGGTCAATGATAATCATGTGTACAACTACCTTAAAGAAATTTGGCGTTTGTATACTATGACCCGAATGTAAAAAATCGACCCAAAAATGACTGTGTACAAGAATCCTGTATTACTAAGTAAATGGCTGAAAGGTCCTGTTTAGCCAAGGCTCCAGTGGATGAAAAGTCCTTTGATGGAAAAAAAATCATCGCTTTTACAGCCTGCTCTCTATCAACTCTCCTGGCGAAAAGTGAAGGCACTTTTCCGACTACTGCATTTGCCTTAAGTATTAAGACAGATCTGAGCAACTTGAATAATAAAAGCCCAGATCACCATAGAAAATGACATCTAATCTGAGTCTACACTGTTTACCACTTATCCAGCAGATTTTACACACATCGGCAGAAAGTAGTTCATATTTAATCCTTGTCCTGCTGAATAAATTAAGATGCCAAGCCCACTTCTAATTTCCGGCCAATCAGATTACTAGATCCAGATTGTTGGTATAAATTCACATACTTAATGGCAAACAGTGCAGATCCATACTGTTTGCAAAGGTAGGGTATATCCGGGTTCAGCTTTATCATACGTCACCGGGGCGCCCAACTGATATTGGCTTACAGCTGGGCAAGGCCTGCTATCCTTGTAGCAGGTAAGGGTAGAGGGGGATGTTTTTATTTCTTCTGCTTCTTCACTTTCATTCCTGTTCCTCTTTCTTCCCTGTCCCTCTCTTTCATCTCCTCTACTATCTCTTCTATCTTTTTTCTCCCTTTCTCTGGGAGACGACACAAAATGACCCACAAGGGTTGACGTGTCGTTAAACCCCAACTCAATCAAAATCAGCAGGACAATGGTTAATTAAGGACAAGTATGGTAAGGAATTTAGGTTTCCCAAATTTAGGGTAACTGGCCCTTTTTGAATCGAAAAGTACTGATAATTTTCTTATATCTCCATGAAAACATATGTCATGGGTACTCATTAGAAGCACCTCATTGAGGCACTTCTAATGAGTACCCACAATATATGTTTTCATGGAGATATAAGAAAATGAAAAATATTATGTCAACACCCCCTAGTACATTGTATCTGGAGCTATGTGCATCATTACTAGCGATCAATGTATTTTTCTGTCTCCCAATGTCTTATCTCCATCAAAATGCATTAAATTACAATAAATATTCAGTACAGAAGACATCTGGTGGCCTTCCCTCTATATTCATGCATGCAGTTACAATGCAGAATAAAAAAGATAGACCATATATAATTTATATCAATAAAGCTATAAAGCTGAATGACATGTTAACCCTTGTCCTGCTCTTCATCTCGATTTATGCTTTCATGGGATAGGCCTACTTGAGTGCATCTAAGATGCTCCAGAAGAGAAGGGTCATCCCTTAGTTCTAGGTTTTTTCCAGGGGAGGGGCTCGAGGGAAAGGGATGTGTTTTAACATAAATCTTCTTTTTTGTCTGCAATCAAGGCCAGTCCCTGAAATAATTCTCCAAGATCACGATCAGATTCTCTTCTTTCTGATTTCCCATTTTTTTTTCAATCCCAGCTCTGTCAGATCAAACAGGGTCTTGTGCCAACCAAATGAACTACATGTATACCTAAACAACTATTGGTGATAGTTGTAGATGAGTCAATGCAAGCAATTAAATCCTTTCTGCAATACCCACATTTAGCACCAATATCTTGAAGTTCTTTTTTTTTTTGCCTTTTTCAAGTATGTTAAACAGATATCAGTTTTCATATGACTCACCAAGCACTACAAAGCACCCCACTATTGGTATGTGCTGGAATTAGAAATGACATGCTCAAAAGGCAACATGCATTTAGGAAAAGGCACAGTTGGGAAATTCAGTTGACCACTGTTATAAATGACTGGGTAAAAATCTTGGACAAAGGAGGACAGGTTGACACATTTATTCTGGACTTTGAGAAGGCTTTTGACACCCTGCCTCATGAACTTCTTACAAGAAAATTATTCGGTTATGACACTGGCAGAAAGACACTCAGGTGGATAGATTCCTTTCTTTGCTATAGAACACAACGAGCTGTTGCAAATGGTGAAACTTCGGTGTGGGCTCCAGTTTTGTCAGGCGTCCCACAAGGGACCGTTCTTGATCCATTATTGTTCTCTATGCAATTTTGACATTTTAATGTCAAATCTTGTTTTCTGGGAAAAGTAAGAAAAAATATGAATTTTTCATCACTTAAATTAGCCAGGAAAGTGGTAAAGGTTAAAATTCATTTGTTCAATGAAGCAGTGTCCTTTTGGCATTTTGTTTCATCAATTATTTTCCACAGTTTGACTTAAAAAAATACTGTACTTTAGAAAGAGTAATTATCCTGGGACCTCTAGAATTGCCAATTCTAACACTTACCATACTGAGTAATAAATGCTACAGATGACATTTTAAAATATGTTTGGTTTGAAATGTCAAATCCAATTTTCTGGGAAAAATAAGTTATCATCAATTTGTTGTCTACTGAATTAATCCAGAGAGTGCTAACTATTAATCAAGATCAGTCCCATTTTCTGAAAAAAATAACAAGAAATATCTTTAAAAAAGATAAACGGCGTAAGAGGTACTGGAATATGAATATTGAAACAACTTTGTGGTTCAATATGGAAAGAAGAAGGCCTTTAAAATATAAACTTTATTACAAATTCAAACAGAATCAAGAATGTATAACATTGTATATATTACAAGAGTTGGCAGGAAAGAGAGTGTACTCAGATGTGTAAACATCTGTGCTAAATAATGAAAAGCAATTTAGCATATAAATTTAAAGCATATAATTTTGTGTGTTAATTTGTATACTTTACTAGTATTAGAAATATCCTTGCCAACCATGCATCTTTTTGATAAAGAGCAAAGTGTAACACTGACCATGAAGATTGGCAAAAAACTGGAAAAAACATACATTATGCATTTAATTTGTAATAAGAGGGTCATGATGGCCCTGGATTGCGCTCACGTGGGAAGCAGATTTTTTTAGCCTGGCAGAAGGATATTTTCAAAGCTTTCTGCATATATATATATATATCAGACCCTGCCCTTTGTTGGTGAATTATTTTTTTTTTCTTTTGGTGATACAAATTAATTTAAAAAATTTTGATGGATGGTTAATCCAGTAATGTTTGTGAGTAGTATTGAAATCTAATTAGTTGCTGATTACAAAATGTTCGAAGTGTTCTCGACAGACATATGAGGAACCAACCAAAATAATGTAACGGAATAGTATATATATCACTTCTACAGCCTCGCTGTGGAAGCCGGCTTTTATGGCGACACTGGTAGAGTGATTGGCTTTTTTACGAAGTTAAGCAACGGAGATCGCGGTTAGTACATGGATGGGTGACTGCGGTGCTTGACTCCGTAGAGGACCCGGTTTCACGCTACAATAATTTGAACAAATTTGATAGACATTCACCTATGGAACATTTGTACAAAATTTTTGAAATTGGACCATAGGTTGTGCAGAAGAAGAACTATCAAGTTTACTCTACATAATTCCATATATAATGAAAAGTAACCACGACAACTGGAAGCATATTTTGAGACAGAATTCTTTTAACAAGATTTAAAGACCTTCTACTGAAGAAACATTTCTGTGAAAAAAAATCCAACCAGCCCGTACTAGGTTTGGTTGCTATTACAACAAGAGGGATAACTCTCGGTGCTCCAGCTAGGATTTTAGGGCAGAGGGGTGCTGGGTAGGGCACTTTTGTGCGTGTGGGCAAAAAAATAAGGCACTTTTTTTTTCTTTGAAATGGTCAATTATCAGTACCATTATGATCTATAGTGTACTGTGCAATTCAGCCTCATGTAACATAGATCTATTACTTTATTTTTTATGTAAGAAACAGTAAGAGAAATAAATTAAATGGGGTCTTACAATTTATATTTTTTATTTAGGAATGAACTTTGGGATTACCTCTTTTCAATGAGAGAAAATTCTGTGTATCACAATAGTAGCAGACACTTTTTTTTTCCTTTGTAAAATGTCGACATTTCACGTGAATAGTTTGGCGTAGAATAGTTGAGTGTGTCAATATTTGGATGACTGACTGTTCAGATATTTTAAGCTACAAGCAACTGGTTCCCATAGAGTGACCATTTAGTCACACAATATATTATTGTATCAATTAAATTTCAATTTTTATCGAGTTGTAGATCCTCTTCCTACCAAGTGCTCTAATCTAAACGGATAATCACAGATCGCAGAATAGTGCTTACACCAACAGAAAGACCTTGATTTTCCGCGTACTCTGCGCTTTATTTGAACAAATTCCATTCGGTATGAGAAGAAGTATTCTAAAAAATCCTACCCGAAGCGGAGGCTAAAAATAGTAATATTTCTTTTTCATGTCATTCACGATGCAATAGGCCACTTACACCGTGAATAAATAAAAGGGGTGTTCAACAAACCTATTACCTAGTTAAGAATGAACAATATTATTTATGTTGCCAATATTTCTACCAAGCTTAAGGCATAGTTCCTGTTTATTTATTATATAAAATTAAACCATGCAATTTTACATCCCTTTTGCACATAATACAAGGCACATGATAATTCTGTATATTATGGACACAGTGGAGAGAAGTAAACTTGAACGTTCCTTGTTCGATTAGCGTTTGGGCCGCTTATATCAAACAATTTAGTTACACTGTACAGAATTAAAAGCTCGTCTATAATCATTTATTTCATTGCAACTATTTTATTGGTATTATTTAAATTATGGGTATTTTTGTCCATTGTTTAACATCTGCATGCCATACTGTACAACGTTGAATAGATAAATGTCATAATTAAGTGATTGTTCAGTCACAAATATATTCGTCAAACATCGGTAAATTCTATACTTACCCCTACTTATTTACAGAAGTTTACACATTTTTAACCAATCGCAAATTACTATTTATTCATTTGAGACTAATACCAATAAGTATGTCAAAAGCCAGCTTATACAGCAACGCCGAAAAAAGAAAATACCATTTTCATCCACTGATAAATGAAAACTTGGAACATACATTCATAGGATCAAACGAAAACTTAGGGAGAACCAACATTAGTTTTGGGGAGAAATCATTAAATTCAAAAGGTGAATGTCAAGCCTAGTTATCCACAGATCCACCAAAACAATATCCAGGCCGTTCAGTCAGTCTCTACACTGGTTGCTAATGGATGCACAGGCTGATCGGTCTATGTTGGGTTTGTATGTTATAAGGTTGATTTCTATCCGGAAGGCTTCAAACGTTGTAGATTATTGAACAGTGTCAGTGATAATAAAAGCAGAATGATACTTTCCAAACCCATCATAGGGTCTCTGTTGGCAATTATAGCCAATTTGCAAAAAAGGTTACAATTACAATTATAGTCTGACAAACTGCATATAACATTGTTTTTCTTAACCTTTACCACTCTTTGGGCTAATTCAGCAGATGACAAACTGACAATATTTGTCCTTTTTTTTTTACAGAAAATAGTCTTTGATACTTCATGCAAATTGTAACAATTTGCATGAAATGTCAAACCCTAATTTTCTAGAAAAAATAAGAACAATATTTCAAAATGGCGTCTGCTGCAATTTCACCCAACATGGCCAGCATGCAAGCTAAAATTTTACCCAGCATGTAGTGCGTTAAATTTCTTTTAACCCTGGTCCTTCTGAACCTAGATATATGCCCTGCCTTCGCAAACAGTGTAGATCCAGATCAGTTAGCTTCTGAAGAAGCCAAATGATCTGAATCTGCACTGTTTGTCATTAAGTATGAGAATTTATATCAACAGCGTAGGTAAGTAATCTTAATGGATGAAAATTAGAAGTGGGTGTGGCATCTTAACTTATTCAGCATGACAAGGGTTAAGTTGAAATGGGCCTTCAATATCAGGGGAATATACCAGGACTGTTACCAAAGTCAGTACTTGTTTACATTATGCATGGATCTGCAAGTCTGTTATACCTGTCAGGATCAATGCTAAAATTTCAAAACTAAACCACTTATAATGCCATTAACACTTGCCATGCCCATTTCTAATTGTCAGCCAATCAGATTGTTTGATCTAGGTTGTTGATACAAACTCACATACTAAATGACAAATAGTGCAGATCCAGATCAGTTAGTTTCTTCAGAAGCCAACTGATTTGGATCTGCATAAAGTTTGTAAAGGCAGGCATATCCGAGTTCAGCAGGACCAGGGTTATAAAAAGTTCTTTCAAATTTGGTTCACCATCATCTTTGATGACTATTATATGCCTTTCTGGGGAATGGCTATAATACTTTCAGGAGAGACAACTCTGTTAAAATTGTTTCTGCCCTTCTTCTGAAAATAGGTCTACTCTTAAAGGAAAGAATTTGCTCCCAATGGGAGCAAATTCTTTCTTTTAAGAGTAGATCCCTTTTCCAAAAGGGTTTCATGTGTATGAAACCAATCAGGAAGTCATAAATGTTGTCTCCCTTGTACAAAAGGGCAGAAAATCTAGCAAGTGTATTGTGCCCTTAAGGGGAATGGATATACATTCAAGGGAAATAACTTCTGAAATGAAAATATTTGCCTCCCTTATCACTGAAGGCTACTCAGAAAGGAAAGAATTTGCTGCACAAGGCCCCATTTCTGAAAGGTTTCAAATACCAGAGGGGTTTACCGGTGTCTGCAAATTTGTCTGCTTTTGCAAAATGGTGGGAAAGTCTTCAGGTGGATTGGTTCCCTTCAAACTGCTGCAAAATGAGCCACATTATACAGAGAGGGGATTAGTACATTTGTGAACAGTGCAGGCACTGATCAGCCTGCGTCTCCACACTCACATCTGATCCTTCGCTTTTCACCTGACAATTACGGTAAATGTCCTAAAATTTACTACACCAAAGTGGCCAAAAAAATGGCATACGCGAACAATGCAGACCCAGATCAGACTGCTCTTTCAGGAGCAGTCTGATCAGGGTCTACACTGTTTGCTTCTTCACTATGTATTTTAAGAAATAGTTGCATAAAGAGCAAAATTTGGGCAAAAAAGGTAAGAAATAAAGTGTTTGAAATTTTTGGACATTTACCGTACACAATAATCCACAAACAGCTAAGGACAAGATCAAGCTGTGCTGACACACAGGGCCCAGTTGTTCAAAGCTAAGGATGTCGTTAGTTAACGATTCGTTAAAATTTACATCGAGTGATACGCGAATATGCTGAAATTTTTTGCTGAAAAAATGTGAGTAGCTTTTGCAATGCAAAAGCTACTCACATTTTTTCAGCAAAAAATATCAGAATATTGTGTATTGAATCCGCTAAAACAGTTAACGAAATGACCCTTAACGAGCTCGTTAAGCTAACAACGCTTTGAACAACTGGGTCCAGGCTAATATGAGCTCTTGTTGATCGAAAAATCTACTATGGCACTTTTGTGCATGACTGGGCTAAATAATTACTCTAAGAGTACCTGTAATCAACTTGGCTTCTTACCAGAAGATAAAACTTTTTCTGGTGAACTAATGAAAATAGCTAGTTCACTGCAAGGCTCCAGATAATCACCATTTTCAGATTGGTACATTGTACTGGTATTTTTTTTTCTCAACAAAAAAGCATATAAAAATGTCTCATTGAGACAATTCTAATGTTGTATGGCAATATATGTACTTTTTTGTGGAGAAAAATATCAGTTTGTTTCATCTGCAAAATGTCAACTCATCTGGAGCCCTTTTCCTGAAAATGCAGACTGGTTCTCAAATGTCAAGTGGGCCACACCATGGGAAAATGTGTTGCCGGGTATGTGCGAACAGAAAAAGCCTAGATCAGACTGCATGGACGTGCAGTCTGATCAGGGCCTTGGCTGTCCGCCTATAGAATTATTTGACACTATAGTAAGTATCATTGGAGAGCAAACACCCCAATAAGACTGCGCATGTGAGGGAAGAATCTGAGTCTGTGCATTTTGCAAATACTCGAAGACATCCCTTCATTTGGCATGGCTCAAGTAAAATTGTTTGGTTTTACCTTCAGCCATTTGTAGGAAGGCAGTTTCTAACATACTAGCCTACTTTCAGAAACTGGCACTTTTACTTTCATTTCTCTGCAGGAAAAGAATTTTTTACATACAAGCTTCAATTAGGGCCGTGCCATGCTAAAACGTGTCTTCGGGGATATACGGATGCCTAAGGCCCAGATAAGCCTGTGTATCCATGCAGTCTGATCAGGGCATTTGCTGTCCGCAAACAGAATCATTGGACATTATAGAATGTATCAATGGAGAGCAAATGCCAGGATGAGACTTTGTGCAAAAGCGGTTGAATCTGTGTGCATGCTCGAAGACATGGCTTTCGCCTGGCGCGGCCTAATAATGAAACTTACTAGTACTTTCTTTTTTGTCCTTATACAGTAAAACCTGTCATAGTGGCCACCTCTATTAAGCAAGCAACCTGTATTAAGCAAGCATAACTTCAGTTCCCAAAAAAGGCAAATTTGTTAAATTTCACCTGTATTAAGCAACCACCTGTCTTGAGCTAGCATGTCTGGATTATCTCTTGGATGCTTGCTTAATACAGGTTGGACTGTACATATGCAGAAAAGAAATATCTAACACAATGATCCCCTTTCAGTAACTTTGGCATTTTCTTTTTCTTTCTTTTTTTTTTTTTTTTGGTTTGGAGTTTAATGGCCCAGTAAAACTGTTAAGGTCATTGTTGAGATGGTCAATTTACCATACTGCTCATTTCCTGGGCAGACTTAATCCTATAAGCAGAAAACTAACACTTGTGCACAGTCTTTCACCAGAAACTAACAACAGTTACTGCCCTTCTTGAATCAGAAGAAGGGAGAGAACCACTGCAGAAAATATTTTATAATCATCTCCAGGAAAGAATGCTGCCTGATCCAGCATGGATCGAACATGTGACCATCTGATCACCAGTAGGACATGCATCTGATGAGCCAAAGAGACCTTTTTTTTCTACTGTCAATGTTTTGCAGAGAAGGACTACGGTATTCAACCTAATTACTGCACTGTGCGCTCAGGTTTTTCACAATTACTGGGCAAACTTGTAGTAAAATATGTATCCAACTATATTATTAAAGGGACACTTAAAAAAGATCAGCCAAGGACTTACCTGATGATTCTCATGCGACGTTTTCAACATTGTGTTCTTTTTTATTCTGATGTTCTTTATAAAGCATAATTATGTTATCGGTGCTCATTTGAATTGCATCAAGTCGATGCAATTCAAATGGGTACCCACAACATATGCCTTTATAAAGAAGAAGACAAAAATTACACTGGCTGTAATCTGAAGACTACAGAATTGACTCCTCCGTCAGGCAGTTATAACCAGGCGCACGTGAATTTCCTTAGACAAACTTTGTATTGATATATCTGTGCTTGCCTGTAAAAAGCACATGTTTTGTTTTGTTTGTCTAACCAAAAACATTGACAATTACCTTATTAGCCATTTTGAATGGTCAGTTGTGGGTTGTCAGTTAAGTGGTCAAGTGACTTGACGGAGGAGTCAGTTGCTTGACTGTGCGCTTATAGGAACATGTGAGGCAATTAATTCTACCGTATTTACCATATGTATTTGGACAGACAGGCCTGAGCAAACAGTTTAGACCCAGATGAGATGCCGCAGAACGCGGCGTCTCATCTGGGTCTACACTGTTTGCCACTCATCCAGTAATTTTTAGACACAACATCGGGTAGTGAATTGTATTGGTTCAAATTTTAGAACATATATGGTAAGGAGTTGAGGTGTCCGAATACTAAGGGTAAATACCGTAATATGGTATATCATATACAGTAAAATTTCAATTGGCTCATTTACCGTGGCTGATTAGAGCTCATATTTGCGTCCTTAGTAAATTCTTACAAAAGCTGAGGAAAACAAAATATTTTAGGGGTGTTTTAGGGACATTTTCTTTTTTATCATGAAAATATATGTTGTGAGTACTCATTAGAATTGCCTCAGAGTGGCAATTCTAATGAGTATACTCAATACACCTTTTTTTCATAGATGATCGTAAAGTCATCCTTAAATTATCCTCAATTACTACATGATCTTGCTCTATGATTAGCCCTCAGTGACTCAAACTACCCTAGTCCATATGCAGTGCTTGCACTTAAACTGTCAAAATCAGGAAGTCCCAGGACTTCCTAGCTCCAATATCTGGAAGTCCTGATGATCAAATTTTTTCACTCATTTTCAGTAATTCAACCTCAATATTCTTAAACTCTCATTTATGGAGTAAAACAGCCAGTCGTAAGCTAAATAACACATAAATTCATTCTAAATTTTTGTTATAAATGACTAAATATCTTTGAAAGTAGGGAGTCCCAGACTTCCTGGCATTGATTTTTGGAAGTCCCAGAGCACTGACTCCCAGACTTCCCTTAATGCAAGCACTGCATGATATGCCTCCAACAAACTTCTTTGGTCACAAAAATGTTGAGCCATTAAAGTTCGACTGTACTGGCCTTTAATATCATACTGAAATTTCTTTACTGGTTTTTGTTGCAGAAAAATTTGTGACATATTTCTTATTTTTCCCAGAAAACAGATTTTGACATTTCATACAAAATGTCATCTTAGTTTCCCAGCAAAGCAGATTACTGAAATCCCAGAGACTTATTTTCTGCGTATAGAAAACAATTTCCAGGATGACTGAGCAGGGTCTGATTTGATCAAATTATCATACTTCTTCTACGTGTTTGGGCAGACAGGCCTGAGCAAACAGTGTAGACTCAGATCAGATGCTGCAGAATGTGGCATCTGATCAGGGTCTACACTGTTTGCTACTGATACAGCAATTTTACACATATTCGTCAGTAGTAAAATGGACTTGTTGAAGAAAATTATAAGGTAAAGAGTAAGGGGTGTGAATATTTAGGGCAAATACGGTATCCTAAATTTATCCAAAATTTCCTATAAAAATGAAATTTTGTGTTTCAGTCGACCCCCCAAGCAACCTCCTCTGAACCTGCCCCTGAATAAGAATGTAATCTGCTACAATTCTGTTTAGTACTTGAAGGGTTAACTATTGTCTAAGGATCTTTAAATCTAACAGTTTATTGATGTGCCGCTTATAAATGTCAAGATTTATTAGACTTCCTGGGGAATTATTTCCTGTGAGATGTCCGGATAATGACAAAATTCATACTTCAAGGGATTATGATCAGGCAAAGATGACATATTTCAGGACATTAGATAAGAATGGTGGTACCGTGAATATTTTTCTTATTTCTCCACCACAATATATCAACCGCAACCTGAGAAAACGTATACCTTCTGACATGGGCACCCATCAAAGACGGAAATCAGCCTGTGCATCCATGAAGTCTGCATGAAGAAACTTTGCATCCTTGGCTATTCAGAATGTGCCCAGTGAAGATTCTGATCAGACTGTGCAAATGCACAAGCTGATTTAAATCTATGCTGGGTACACATGTCCTTAGGTACATTTTCTGACATTACAACTCATAAATATTGAAGAGCTCATCAGGAGCTTGACAGGTAGTTTCTAATAGGTATGACCTCAAAACATACATATTATTGGAGAAATAACAAACTTTTTGATACTTTTGCATCCAAAATACAGTCGGACTTCGATGACTCGAACCCCTTTATGACCATGAAAATTTGTTCGAGACAGCGGTAGTTCGGTTACTATTAGTGCCATACCAGGAGGCATAATGGAGATAATTGTGGGATTTCTTTTCGGTGTTCTATATTATAAATGTATGTTGTGTGTACACATTAGAATTGCCTCATTGAGGCAATTCTAATGAGAACTGCCTCATCAAGGCAATTCTAATGAGTGCACACAGCATACATTTGCAAGATAAAAGAAGAAAATGTCCCTAAATTATCCGTATATTGTATTTGGAGGAAATCCCTGCGGACTAAAGAACGTGTTCGACTCATCCATGGTAAACGAGCCATCGGAGTTCGAGCCATTGAAGTTCTACTGTAACTTCTGTAACTCTGCACAAGTCTCCTTATAAGGTCAAGTACAGGCATTTTGAATACTTTTGATAATTGCATCAGCAATTATTGAATCTCGCATGGCAAGAACCACTGAACACATTTGATATAGTCAAGACATGACTGATTCTTTAAATATAAACAATGGCAAACCTTAAGATATACTTGATCATCAAGCTACAACAGAGCCTTCAGACAAACTTGATAATGGTCAGGCAGAAAGACCATCAAGCTGCAACAGAGTCTTTAGACAAACTTGATAATGGTTACGCAGACAGAACAATAAGCTGCAACAGCGCCTGTAGACTTGATAATGGTCAGGCAGACAGACTGCAACAGCCTTTAAACAAACTTGATAATGGTCAGGCAGACAGAACAATAAGCTGCAACAGAACCTTTAGACAAACTTGATAATGGTCAAGCAGACAGAAAAAATATGCTGCAACAGAGCCCTTAGATAAACTTGATAATGGTCAGGCAGACAGAACAGTAAGCTGAAAAGACCCTTTTGACTTAGCATCAAGCTGCAACAAAGCCTTTAGACAAACTCAGTAATGGTCAGGCAGACAGAACAATATGCTGCAACAGAACCTTTAGATAAACTTGATAATGGTCAGGCAGTCTGAGCAATATGCTGTAACAGAGCCTTTAGACAAACTTGATAATGGCTGGGCATACATAGCATCAAGCTGCAACAAAGCCTTTAGATAAACTTGATAATGGTCAGGCAGACAGAACAATAAGCTGCAACAGAGCCTTTAGATAAACTTGATAATGGTCAGGCAGACAGAACCTTAAGCTGCAACAGAACCTTAAGACAAACAAGAACCACAAAACACATTTGATAAGATATGACTGATTCTTTACATGCAAATAATGGGAAACATTTAGATATACTTGATCATCAATCTACAACAGAGTCTTTAGACAAACTTGAAAATGGTCAGGCAGACAGACCATCAAGCTGCAACAGAGTCTTCAGACAAACTTGATAATGGTTACGCAGACAGAACAATAAGCTGCAACAGCGCCTGTAGACTTGATAATGGTCAGGCAGACAGACTGCAACAGAGCCTTTAAACAAACTTGATAATGGTCAGGCAGACAGAACAATAAGCTGCAACAGAACCTTTAGACAAACTTGATAATGGTCAAGCAGACAGAAAAAATATGCTGCAACAGAGCCCTTAGATAAACTTGATAATGGTCAGGCAGACAGAACAGTAAGCTGAAAAGACCCTTTTGACTTAGCATCAAGCTGCAACAAAGCCTTTAGACAAACTCAGTAATGGTCAGGCAGACAGAACAATATGCTGCAACAGAACCTTTAGATAAACTTGATAATGGTCAGGCAGTCTGAGCAATATGCTGTAACAGAGCCTTTAGACAAACTTGATAATGGCTGGGCATACATAGCATCAAGCTGCAACAAAGCCTTTAGATAAACTTGATAATGGTCAGGCAGACAGAACAATAAGCTGCAACAGAGCCTTTAGATAAACTTGATAATGGTCAGGCAGACAGAACCTTAAGCTGCAACAGAACCTTAAGACAAACAAGAACCACAAAACACATTTGATAAGATATGACTGATTCTTTACATGCAAATAATGGGAAACATTTAGATATACTTGATCATCAATCTACAACAGAGTCTTTAGACAAACTTGAAAATGGTCAGGCAGACAGACCATCAAGCTGCAACAGAGTCTTCAGGCAAACTTGATAATGGTCAGGCAGACAGACCATCAAGCTGAAATAGAGCTTTTAGTCAAACTTGATAATGGTCAGGCAAACAGACCATCAAGCTACAACAGAACCTTTAGACAAACTTGATGATGGATAGGCAGACAGACCATCAAGCTGAAACAGAGCCTTTAGACAAACTTGATAATGGTTGGGCAGACAGACCATCAAGGTGCAACAGATCTTTAGACAAACTTGAAAATGGACAAGTATACAACAATAAGCTGCAACAGAGCCTTTAGATAAACTTGATAATGGTCACCAAACAGAACAATAAGCTGCAACAGAGTCTTTAGACAAACTTGATAATGGTCAGGCAGACAGAACAATAAGCTGCAACAGAGCTTTTAGACAAGCTTGATGATTGTCACCAGACAGAACAATAAGCCACAACAGAGCCTTTAGAAAAAAACTTGAGAATGGTCAGGCAGACAGAACATTTAGATATATTTGGTAAAGGTCTAACAATGATAAATCTGTTAAATAACTTGATAATAGATATGCAATGACAGAATCTTAACGCACTTTTGATAATAATCAAGCAATCATAGAATCTTTAAATATACTTAATATACAAGCAATAACAGAACCTTTATGTGTGATGACAAGACCTTTAGATGCACTTGATAATGGTCAAGGAATGATAGAACATTAAGATATATTCGATAATGGTGAGGCAATCATAGAATCTTCAGGTATACAATGTACTTGCTAGTCGTCAAATAATCACAGAAACTTTACACCAGATAATAGTGAAGGCTTGGCAGAACCTTAATATAACCGTTTCACAAACTTGACAATGGTGAAGCTTTGTCAGAACATTTTGGTAGACTAGATAATGGTCAAGCAATAACACAACTCTTGAATACACTTGCACTATTGATCCAACAACGCCTGAACCATGTGATATGCTCTATATAGGCATGGACTACTAGATACTCAGACTACACTTGGAAATGATTAACCCATTTAAATCGTGGACTCTTCTACCACAACTGTTTGGGATGGTCTGTTTCCAAAAGCAGGGTGTCTGGTTAGTTTTTAATATTACTATATTTTATAGAAATTTCTGTATTTATTACAAACAATGTAGACCCTGATCAGATGCCACAGAATGTGGCATCTGATCTATTCTGTGGCATCTAATCTGGGTCTGCCTATTACCCTATGGGAAATTTCTGGACTAAAATGGGTCAAAACTAACAATAGATTTACTTGATCAATTGATTAGAGAACCTTTGGATGTATGCTAACCCATTATGGTCAAACAAAAACAGAAATTTTGGTACATACTTTTCATGGTGATCAAGTTATAATGGAACATTTTGATACACTTGATAATGGTCAATCAAACCCTAAATGATAGAACCTTTAGATACACTTGATAATTGTCATTCAATGAAAGAACCTTTAGATACACCTGATAATGGTCATTCATTGAAAGAACCAGATACATTTGATAATGGTCATTCAATGAAAGAACCTTTAGATACACTTGATAATGGTCATTCAATGAAAGAACCTTTAGATACACTTGCTAATGGTCATTCAATGAAACAACTTAAGATACACTTGATAATGGTCATTCAATGAAACAACTTAAGATACACTTGATAATGGTCATTCAATGAAAGAACCTTTAGATACACTCGATAATTGTCATTCAATGAAAGAATCTGTAGATACACTTGATAATGGTCATTCAATGAAGGAGCCCTTAGATACACTTGATAATTGTCATTCAATGAAAAAAGTTTAGATGCGCTTGCTATGGTCAGTCATGAAAGCTGCTACGTCAGAAAATGAAACTTTGAACATGTTCGTCAAGTAGATTCAGATCAGCCTGCGCATTCATGATGTCTGATCAGAATCTTTACAAGGTACATTTTGAATAGCCAAGGATGCAAGTTTCTTCATGCAGACATTAAAAACTCTGATCTGTCAGTGTGGAAGCGCATGCTGATTTGAGTCTTCATTGAGTCCATATCCTGATGGCAAAGCAGTGACTTAACTTTAGATTTACTTGGTAATAGTCTAATGATTTAGCTATGACTTATACTTGATTCTGGAAACGCCATGATTTGCTTTGAGAGATACAAAATATATTTGAAAATGGTCAAGAAATGGTTTAACTTAAGATATAGCTGACAGTATTTAAGAGGTGGTTTAACTTTAGATATATTTGGCAATGGTCAAACAATGACTTATTTTTAAATATAGTTGATAGTGATCAACTTAGCACACTATGGGCAAATTCAGCAGACAACAAATTGATGATGTCTTTCTTATTTTTCCCTGAAAATAGAAGCTGACATTTTGAATCCTATTTTTTGGGAAAAATATTATCAATATTTCAAAATATCATCTTCAGCATGCTCAGTATTAACCCTTATCCTGCTGAATATTTGAATAAGCCACACCCATTTCTGACTATCAGCCAATCAGATTACATGATATAATGCTTTCGTTCAAATTCACAAACTTGCTTCTTCAGAAGCCATCTGATCTGAATCTACACTGTTTGCAAAGTTAGGGGTTGTCGTGAACAGCAGGATAAGGTTTAACCTCAGAATAGTTTGATTAGTATTCACTTGGAGCTCTGTAGACAGTCAGGGATTCTAAACAAGTACCTACAACATATGTTGTTATGGAGACAGGGAGAAAAATTATCCCAGAATTTATCATCAAATACACCTGACCAAGTCATTCATTACATATCAATATGTTTGTTTTCAAAATGACAGCTCATCTGAAGCCCTGGCCTCCCATCATGCCTCTCATTTAACCCTTAAATGTCAAATTACAACTGCAGCAGATGACATTCTGTTTTTTAATTAGACTTGACATTTTGTGTGAATTGTCTACTTGGCTGACAATTCATATGAAATGTTGCCTTATCTTCTCTGAAAAATACGGAAAAAGAAATTGTCTGCTGCAAATTTGCTGAGCACTCTAAGGAACAAGTAAAACAATTTTGAAGTTTGTGTGCAAAATAATGATTTTAACCCTTGCCCTGCTGAATAAATTAAGATGCTACACCCACTTCTCATTTTTAACCAATCAGGTTACTTGATCCGGATTGTTGATACAAATTCACATACTTAAGACAAACAGTGCAGATCCAGATCAGTTGGCTTCTTCAGAAGCTAACTGATCTGGATCTACACTGGTTGCAAAGGCAGGATACATCCGATTCAGCAGGACAAGGGTTAACTTAAAATCTATTGTCTGGAGAGCCATTAAAACTTAGTTTAATCTTTAAAGTGCCAACCACAACTGTAGCAAACAACATTTTATTTATTTATTTTTTTTTTAATATATTTTTCATGTTAATCATCTGCTTAACAAACCATTCACATGAAATGTCAAGACTTATTTTCCGTTAAAAATAAATAGAAAAAAAATTAGAAATGTTGTCTGCTATAAATTTTGCTTGGCACTTTAAAAGATATTTATGAATTTCAAGAGTGCAGACAAATGCAGCACTTCACTTCAATAACAAGAAAACAACTCTCATGGCATGTGAAAAGTGAAGATGTCCATCAACCCAACTTCTGCATTTACACTTTCTGCTGCACACAAAATATTAATTTTAGACTTACCATATTTACCCTTAGTATTGGGATAACTTATCGAAATTGTAAATCCTTATGTTCTCAGAAAAAAAATATTTTAAAATCTCTTCTGCTACATTTTTATGGGGCTTTAAGATTTTTAAATAACCAATAGAGCCAGATCGTATAGAAGCATAGCTGGTTTGGGCTGTTGCTATTTGTAAATGGTAGAAGATGGTTTTCACAATTACAAAGAAGTCTCTAGGGCAACAAACACAATTTATTTTCCTGCTTATATGCAAAAACGTCACAAAGGTGCAATAACGTTACAAACATTTGAATCATGAAACATAACAAAACTGGCATGTTTCTCTGAATATCTCCATGATAAAGTACAAAGTACTAGAAATAAAAGGGAAGTTTGTGTGTGTGTGTGTGTGTGTGTGTGTGTGTGTGTGTGTGTGTGTGTGTGTGTGTGTGTGTGTGTGTGTTTGTGTGCGTGTGTGTGTGTGTGTGTAATCATGTGAATTTTTCTCCTATTGGGACAATAAATGTATGTAATTGGTGATAATATCAACAATAAAAAAAGAATTTAAAATGTCCTCTTCTAATATTCAAATTCAGCAGATTAATGCTTGGCATTCTGGGCAAAAAAATTAAGCAGACCACATTTTTGTTATAATTTTCTTATTATTTTTTTTACAGAAAATAGGCTTTGACATTTCATGAAAATCTGTTTGCATGAAATGTTAAAGGCTATTTTCTGGAAAAAAGAAACAATTTGCATGAAATGCCATTTTCTCTGATAAAAAAAAAAAAAAAATGAGACAATTTGCAGGAAATGTCAAAGTCAATTTTCTGGGAAAAATAAGACATAGGAAACAATTTGCATGAAATGTCAATATTTTCTGGGAAAAATAAGAAAAATACCATCAGTTTGCCATCTGCTGATTACTAGTCCTGAGAGTGGTAAAGCTGAGCACTCAGCATGCTGGGTAAAATTTTCAACAGATGACACTGACATATTTTTCTTATTTTTTCCAGAAAATAGGATGTGACATTTCATACAAATTTCATTTGCATGAAATGTGAAATCCTGTTTTCTGTGAAAAATTTGGAGACAATTTGCATGAAATGTGAAATCCTATTTCTGTGAAAAATAAGAAAATATCATTTTGTTGTCTGCTGAAATTGCCAAGAGAATGGTAAAGGTCAAAAGATAAGAAGAATTTTTAGCCAGAAGCTACTTCAACCACTGCCAAACTATATTATTACCATATTTATTGTAATTTGGGCAGATTATAGAAAACCTTGCCTGGGTTAATATAGAGTAATATCTCCCACGCTGCCTTCTTTTGCCGATAATTGCATACCTATGAACATTAGTTATAATTGTAAAGGCAAAGGAAGCCAAGGTCTAAAGCATAGCTCCAGATAAGAGGGGTTATTCAGATTTTTTTTTTTTTTCTCCCGAAGCATGTTGTGGGTACTTTTTTAAACCGGGAAGTACTGATATTTTATTTCTCAAAAAAAACAAACAACAACAACAAAAAACATGTTGTAGATCATACTGAGCACAGTCAGTTAGCTAACTCACACTGTTCCAGGCCAGACAGTCCTCTATGCAATTCACCAGTACTTGTGCAGGGTCATACTTTCACCAGTAACTAACAACTGCCCTTCTTGAATCAGCAGAAGGGGGAGAATAGCCACAGAATTCAATTCCTAATCAATCTCCACAAAGTTATCTGGCTGAACTGAGGTTCGAACTCACCACCCCTGGATCTGTGGACAGATGCACTAACAATTACGCTATGGAGCCTGGTGGCTCTGTATCAAACCCTAAGTTGTAGGGTAACAACCCTTGTCCTACTGAACCCGGATATACCCTGCCTTTGAAAACAGTGTAGATCCAGATCAGTTGGCTTCTGAAGAAGCCAACTGATCTGGATCTGCACAGTGTGTCATTAAGTATGTGAATTTATATCAAAATCCAGAATCAAGTAATCTGATTGGCTGAAAATCAGAAGTGGGCGTGTCAGCTTAATTTATTCAGCAGGACAAGGGTTAATAGTAGGCTCATACCTAGAAGTTTGGGATCTATTAATCTATCCAAACATGGCTATTCTTGCTATTATATCTATACTAATATAATATTTTCCATAATGTGCCAGACATGGCATTTTTTTCCAACCAAAAAGTATTGATGTTTTTATTTTATTTCTCCACGAAAACACAATGTTATGGGTACTTGTTAGAAGCAGCTTGGTAAGGCACTTCTAATAAGTACCACAACATTATGTTTTTATGGAGAAATAAGAAAAACATTTACTTGATACCCCCTCTTATCTAGAGCTATATGGCTTTCCATCAATAAGAATCCTATTTAGCCCACATCCATAGTTCCAGATAAGGACAATAATTGGCCAATAAATTAGAATAATATTTATAATTTTTGCACCAAAACATACATAGTGTGTACTCATTAAAATCATCTCAACAAGGAAATTATAATGAGTATACAGTGTATATTTTGCTTCAAAAGTAACCAAAATTGTCCTCGGATTATGTTCTTTATCTCCAGCTGTGGTCGTCCAATAAAATCCATCCTCCACTAGACCAATAATCATACAGTTGGGTAAGTAGAGACTTGTGTCTTCAATAATTCTGATTAATGAATGGACATTGGTGTCTGCCAAACTAAACAATAATATTATCTACCTAAATCAGGCAGGTCTGCTCCTAAGCCCTTGTATCAAAGTAAAGATGAGCCGCAATGAAAGAAAATACCGTATTCAACCAAATTACTGCACATACCCCTATAAGTGCACAGTCAAGCAATTTCGTAGTCTTCAGAATACAGCCAATGTATTTGTACCTACTTTTTTATAAAAGCATATGCTGTGGGTACTTATTTGAATTGCCTCGACTTGTCGAGGCAATTCAAATAAGTACCCACAACATATGCTTTTATAAAGACAATCAGAAACAAATATTGCGTAAGCATCATTAATAATCCTCTCATGAAGTGCTCTGCTAATCTTTCTTTAAGTGTGCCCTTATTAGATGCATATTTTACTAAAAGGTTTTCCCAGTAATTTTGAAAACCCTAAGTGCACGGTGTGGTAATTAGATCGAATGCTGTATACTTTTGGACATGAGCTCACTAGAAAGACTCAAGACATATGTAGCAGTGATATGTAGCCTTGCACAAGCTTAAGGCTTAGAAATATTATATTTCTATAAGCAATGTTCTATTGTTTGTTTGATTTGGGCTTAATGTCGCTTTCAACAGTCTTTCAGTCATATTGCGACAGTGTCTGGATGTGGCAGGGAGCTCAATGCTCACTTTTAGAGTGCTGCCTCATTGAAATATCATGCCCCAGACACTTTGACATGATATTCCACCCAGTCACATTATACTGACACTGAGCTGACCAGTTCTAGCTCTACTTTCTTAATGCTGAGTGTCAAGCGAAAGAGAAGCTAGTACCATTTTTAAAGTCTTTGGTATGACCCAGCCGGGGATCGAACCCGCAACCTCCCGGTCACAAAGCGGATGCTCTACCACTGAGCCACTGTGCCGGTATGCAATGTTCTATTGACAAAATATTCTTTCATATAAAATTATTTTTTTTGACAGCTTCTCTGCTGGACTGGTGCTAACTGCATAAGGTGAGAAAACTGTATTTTTAATGTCAAACCAAGAAAGCCTAAATATCTAAGCCTTGGGCAGAGGCTAGGACATAGCTTTTGATAACTGTTTGCATTCACTATAGGAATTTCTATTAAATATGGAAATACTAAAAACTAACAAGACACCCTGTTATTGTGATAGAAGACTACTAAATATACCAGTAAATGGGTTAAAGAAATTCACCCACACAACCCAGGTCTCTGGATAAGATGAGCATTGAGAATATTTCTTTTTTTTTTAAATTTCTCTTTGAAAACATGGTTTAACCAAGTTTAGTCTGGAGACCCCCAAAAGGAAACAGTACAGACACAGATCAAACACTGCAGAAAATGACATCTGATCAGGGTCTCTACTGTTTGCAAATAGTTTAGCCATTTTTCTGTAGAAATCTTTATATCACACAACCAGACATACCTAAAAGTGACGTTTGGTTTTTCCAGCATGGGGAGAGTTTATTCAGACTAAAATGGGTTAACATATTGGGGTGCATTATAAGGTAGCTTATTAAAACCCTTGTCCTGCTGAATAAATTAAGTTGACATTCCTACTTCTAATTATCAACCAATCATATTTCTTATTTCATATTGTTGTTATAACTTCACATACTTAATGGCAAACAGTGCAGCCAACTGATCTGGATCTAAACTGTTTACAAAGGCAGGGTATATCCAGGTTCAGCAGGACAAGGGTTAACAGTTAACCAGAACCACTCTCTGGGCTAATTCTCGAGATTGAGAGATTGCATAGGTGAGCTCAGGTGAGCTAATAAAACAATGTAGGTATTCATTAGGAGCATCTCTGAGTACCCACAACATATGTTTTTGGATAGAAATATGAAAAAATAACTAGATTTGTTAAAAAAAAAATTGTGTTTTACCTGGAGCTATGAGTTTTTTTTTGTTTTTTTTTTTTGCAATCTGACAACTAAATTGTCCGGATGAGATTGTGCTGATGCACAGGCTGATCTTCCTTTTTTTTTTCTCTTTCTATGTATATTACCATACACCCTCGTGGGCACTCTAGACAGATCTTTCTGGGTAGAAACCAGTACTAAGCAATGGTGATAAAGTGTCTTGCTCAAGGAAACAACACCTGCTGCTAAAGGGCATCAAACCCGCTCTTGATCTCGATGCTTTACCACTGCATGCCAGTGATCAGGGTCTATGATATACATGTATCCTCAAAGACATCCTGTTGCCTGATGCGACCAAAATGACCTACTGTTTGTCCTAAAATTTGAAAAAGGTCTATTTTACTACCAATTTGATGTGTCTAAAATAGTGTTGAATGAGTGGCAAACAGTGTAGACCCTGATCAGATGCCACATTGTGGCATCTGATCTTGGTCTACACTGTTTGCTCATGCCTATCTGTCTCAATATTTAGGGTTATTACACTAAACAGTGTAAGAAAAAGCTAGTATGTCATCAAATAACATTTTTGATATTGACACATAGGCTGCCATATGTTGTCTTGTATTATTATGTAGGCGGCAGTGAATGTTTATATTAACTTGACATGCGACATATGTAACGAGAGAACAGTATGTTTTGAAAATTGAGAAATTAACATCAAATCAACTGAAACAAAATCATAATACATGTACTATATTTTGCAATCAATGAAATATGCAAGGGCGACAAGCTATGTCTTCAAAATAGTGAAACTGTATTATTGGTTCAGATTTATGAAAAAAAAACAAAGAGTGCACAATGCATTTTTGTACTATCTTTCACTAAATTGCAATCTCCATACACATTCTAATTATTGTAGGTACTTTGTCCAACTAGCCTTAAACTGTAACTAAATAAAAGCATAGATTGTCAAAGTGTCACGTGCATTTCAGAAGTGATTTATATAATATATAATGGTTGGTTTCAAGTTTAATGATTCAGTCAACACTGTTAAGGTCATGCCGAGCCGGTCAGTTTACCTACACACTTTTTCTGAACATCCATATAATAGTGAATTTGGTGTCCTAAATATTGTTTGTGTTGAGGTTTTACGGCCCAGTCAACCCAATGGGGTCATGTCGAGCGCGGTCAGTTTACCTAACCACACGTTTACTGGGCAGGCTTAGTCCTCTAAGCGGTTAACCAGTATTGTGCACATTCTTTCGCCAGAAACTGACAACTGCCCTTCTTGAATCAGCGGAAGGGAGAGAATGACCGTAGAAAATATTTCATGATCAATCTCCACGAAAGAATGTTGCCGACCTCGGCGGGGGTTGAACCCGCGACCTCCTGGTCTCCAGTCGGACGGCGCATCCAACTGAGCCACCGAGGCCGGCTTAGGTGTCCTAAATAAATACATTGAACCCTCGTTACAATGACAACATTTGTTCCCAAAGATGTTGCCATTAAAATGAATTTGCTGTTGTACAGAATACTTAATGAGCAGAATGATATGAAAGAAAGGTCTTGTTTTGTTCTTATTTCCTTATAGAACATAATTATGTTATGGATATCACCGAGGCTATTCTAACAAATATCCAAAACATATGTTTCTTTAAAGTATTTAATACAATATTCTTGCAAAGTTTGTGACTAACTGTTACCTCTTAAGCGAAGGTTTCGCGACAGTCAAATTGTCATTTTAACGAACTTTGTTGTTGTATCGAGTGTCCGTGTACAGAGGGTTGTCTGTATTCTGAAATTCATAATACTATAGTTCTTGCAACACGATTGAAAAAAACTACTTACTGAGCAAAAATAAGGATCCTCATCATCTTTTTGACATAGATTGTAAGGAACGAATATGTTCTAAAAGAAAGAATTTGCTTACTCTAATAACCCTTAGTATTTTTCAGACAGATCTGATCAGATAGTTGGCTACCTTGGAGTCTTCTGATCTGGGTTTAATGGGAATACAGTCAATTGTTCAAACATCTTTGGGACCATCAAAATTTAATCTAGATATGGGTAGTTCTAGCCACTGAGGGTTAATCACAGCACCAGGGCCCAGTTGTTCAAAGCTAACGACATCGTTAGTTAACATACCTTAAAATTTACATCGAGTGATACACAAATATGCTGAAACTTTTGCTGAATAACTGTGAGTAGCTTTTGCAGTGCAAAAGCTACTCACATTTTTTCAGCAAAAAATATCAGAATATTGTATATTGAATCCGCTAAAGCAGTTAACGAAATGACCCTTAACAAACTCGTTAAGCTAACGATGCTTTGAACAACTGGGCCCTGGTTAGGAGACAAAGAATATCTTTTTGATATTCTAAAACAAATAACTATGTAGAGTGTACCCATTAGAAATGCCTTGATTAGGCGATTCTGAGTATACACAGAATACATTTTCATGATAAAATAGGAAAAATTCCTAAAATATCCCTAATTTTTTTTTTTTTTTTTTTGAGCTGTCGGAAGAATGTCCTAAGGACTCAAAGACCAGTTTGAATTAGCCACGGTAAACCAGTCATTGGTGTTTGAGTCACTGGGATTTTACTGTAGTTACAAAACATTTCTGAATATGGAAATATTTGCCTCCCTTCTCAATGGTGGTGGTGGTGGTGGTGTATGGCGGTAGGTGTGGGGAAAGGGGTGCTATTCTTAACCCTTGTCATGCTGAATAAATTAAGATGTCATGCCCACTTCTAATTTTCAGCCAACCAGATTACTTGATTCAGGTTGTTGATACAAATTTGCATACTTAATGGCAAACAGTGCAGGTCCAGATCAGTTGGCTTCTTTAGAAGCCAACTGATCTGGATCTATACTGTTTGCAAAGACAGGGCATATCCGGGTTCAGCAGGACAAGGTTTTCAAATGCTTAAAACTTCCTGTCTGTAAAATGTGTCTCCCTTTGCAAAATGGTAGCAAAATCTATCAGGTGTACAGCCATTAAGCTGCTTGGTTTTGGGGACTTGGATATACTCGATATATTTTCTGCAATTATTTCAAGGGAGACAACTTTTGTGAGTTCCTGTTTCCTTTCCTACACATCAAGCCTTTTCCAAAAAGGGGTCAACTCTAAAAGTAAAGAATTTGCTCCCCCTGGAGCAAATTCTTTACTTAAGTTGACCCCTTTCAGTAGGGAGACAAAAACAATTTTGACAGATTGCAGCCCTTGAGAGAGTATCAATTCCTCCTAAAGCGCCACTCACAATAGCAGCAGATGAAAAAGCCAAAATATTCTTTATTTTCCAAGAAAATATGGCTTGACGTTTCATGTGAGTCATCTGCCTGGCAGACAACTCACATAAAATTTTCTCTGAAAAAAAAAAAAAATAAATAAATAAATAAATAAATAAATAAATAAATAAATAATGAAATGTTATATGCTGTTACAATTTTGAAAGGCATTTTAACTATTACCATGCACTCTATGGACAAATTCAGCCGAAAATTGATGATATTTTTCTCATTTTTTCCAGAAAACAGGATCTGACATTTCTTGTAAACTGTCTCCAGTAAGTATCCACTGGAGACAGTTTCCATGAAATGACAAATCCTGTTTTCTGGGGAAAAATATTTTTATGTTGTCTACTGAAAATTTTACCCAGAGTGCTAAGCGTTAAGGGCTAAGATGACATCTACGTTTTGAATGGGTCTTTAATTTATTAGGCATTACAGTAGAGATTATTTCATTGATTTTCATTCACACAGCCTAACATAATTTTGTATTCATAACACTATGAATAATTGAGAACTCAGGAGACAAGATAAGACTATTACTTTATCAAAAACTATTGTCATCTTGTTTTATTTCACCCCAAAAATATTTGTTGTGAATACTCATTAGAATCATATCAGTGAGGCCATTCCACTGAGAAGTCACAACATGAATTTTCTTTGAGAAATAAGAAAACATTTCTCTTACTAACCTTTTTATCTAGATCGCTGGAACTCATCAAACGAACAATAAAACATATCTAAATCTGTATGGGATGTGGTGTAACATCACAATGACAAATTATTTCCCATGGATGAACTTCTATGAATTTGTATGATTAACCCTTAGCAATCTGGGTAAAATTTTCAGCAGACGACATGTTGAAATATTTTTCTTATTTTTCCCAGGAAAAAGGATTTGACATTTCATGCAAATTGTCTCTAATGGAGACAATTTGCATGAAATGTGAAATCCTGTTTTCTGGGGAAAATAAGAAAAGAATCATCAATTTGTCATCTGCTGAATTAGCCAAGAGAGTGGTAACAGTTAACTTTACCATACTAAAAGCAATAACGACAGACAACAAATATATCAGAAAACTTCTTCAGGAGTATTTGGTGACAATTCTAGGTTGACGATTAGGTGTTTTACATCCCTTTCCACATTAACCCTTGTCCTACTGAATAAATTAAGATGCCATGCCCACTTCTAATTTTCAGCCAATCAGTTTATTTGATCCAAATTGTTGATACAAATTCACAAACTGAAAGACAAACAGTGCAGATCCAGATCAGTTGGCTTCTTCAGACAGGGTATATCTGGGTTCAGCAGGACAAGGGTTAAGTCATATCAAAACAATGGAAGTTTGATAATGAAATGCTCTGTGCAATGAAGTGCTGTATAGTTTGAGCTGATTTTCACCTCAAGTGAGATTAAAATCTGGGACCTGGTGATCCGAAGTCGAAAGCACAATCCACTCGCCAATCCGGACGCTTCTGATAATTCTAAGACAATTTTCTCCAGTTTTCTATAAAACACATAGTCTTGGTGCTCATTGGAAGTGCCTCTGTGATGTGCTTCTAATAAGTACCCACAATATGTTTTGAACCTTTTATGGAGAGATAAGACATGAAATTTGCCGAATGGTTATGTTGCGACTGCTGGTGGTGTTTACGAAACAAAGCTAACCACAAACTAAACATTGTTCAACCAAGCAGGAAAAGTAGGTGAAGGTCAGTCACAGCTGATGACAGTGAGCAGGGTGCATCATGGCAAATGAGTGTATGAAGTTTCATTAGCCTAGAAGCCTTGGTGTTTGAGAAACATAGCTAAACACACAGACATAACATTATTGACTATGCCAACCATCGACTGGCTCCAGTCTCCAGTGACTAAATATTTTTCTCATAATCCTGTTTGATAACCCACTAAAATAAAACCCAAAAAATATCATGACTATAAAGGCTGGTCACTAGTGACTAGCCAATAAAAGTCATGATATTATTTTGGTTTTATTTTAGTGAATTATTAAACAGATTATAAGAAAAAAAATAGTAAGTCACTGGAGACTGGAGTCAGTCTATGCCAACCACAATGCTGCTGCCGATATTAAAGTGATCCCGGTGTTGCTCCTGCTTGCTAAAGCAGTCAACACAAAAAGCTATCCAAGGATTTCCATTAATACTCCTCACTCGTCCTGCTGAATAAATTAAGATGCCATCCCCATTTCTAATTTTCAGCCAGTCAGATTACTTGATCCAGATTGTTGATATAAATTCACATACTTAATCATGGCAAACAGTGCAGATCTAGATCAATTGGCTTCTTCAGAAGCCAACTGATCTGGAACTATACTGTTTGCAAAGGCACAGCATATCCGGGTTCAGCAGGACTAGGATTAATATGTTCTATGAAGATAATTTTTTCATATAGTTTTTTTTCTTAGAAAAAGAAACATTGCATTCATTTGAATTGTTACCCAGGTCTATTTTAAGGTAAAAAGAGAAGAAAACTAGATGATCCCTAAAGGGGATGAATGACCCCACTATTGCCAGTTTGGCTTTGTAGATTTATTATTCTAAACAAATGCCATGTGTACAAGGCAAAATATCTAAGTAAGTCCAGGGTATGTAACTCTAGCAATAAAAAACTGATTAGAGTTCTGTGACCTTTATGCACATGCTCTACCCATATTCTTACTTTGTTGCAACTTTCAAATTATCACCTTGAAAACTGTAGAGGTTGCGGAAACAGGAACCCTACTATGGCATGTATATAAGCCATATTTCTATGCAAATCAAGGGTGTGTACACGTATCTCTAGCAGTAGAAATTTGATCAGAGTTCTTTGACCTTTATGCACATGCCCAGCCTATATTCTTACTTTGCTGCAAGTTTCAAATGATTATCTTGAAAACTGTAGAAGTTACGGAGACACGAATCCTACTATGGCATGTGTAAAAGGCCATATTTCTATGTAAATCAAGGGTATGCACTCTACAAATAATAATTTGATCAGACTTCTGTGATCTTTATGCACATACTCAGTCTATATCTCTACTATGGTGCAAATTTAAAACCGTTACCTTGAAAACTGTAGGAGTGCAAAGACACTAACAGTACTAAATAGTGTGACGGACTTATATGACATACTTAACCCTTGCTCTCCTGAATAAATTAAGATGCCACGCCCACTTCTAATTTTCAGCCAATCTGATTACTTGACTCGGACTTTTGGTACAAATTCACATACTTGATGCCAAACAGTACAGATACAGATCAGTTGGCTTCTTAAGAAGCCAACTGATCTGGATCTACACTGTTTGCAAAGGCAGGGCATGTCCCAGTTCAGCAGGACTAGGGCTAAGACTGCCAACTCTAAAATGATAAATACCGGTAGTGAAAATCTTGCAGACTGGGAAATGGTATACAATGTACCTCATAAAGCCGGGTTTCTTAACCTATTTACCGTATGTCGAATGGACTCTTCTACCACAACTCTAAGGACCGGTCTATTTCCAATAGCAGGTGTCTGCAGCTAATTTTTATTATCACCACGTTTAAAAGAAAATCCTGTATTTAATACAAACAGTATTTGTTTGTGTTGAAGTTTTATAACCAAGTCAACCCAATGGGGTCATGTCAAGCGCTGTCAGTTTACCTAACCAACTGTTTACTGGGCAGGCTGTCTTCTATGTGGTTAAACAGTAATGTGCACATTCTTTCGCCAGAAACTGACAACTGCCCTTCTTGAATCAGCCGAAAGGAGAGAATGACTAGAAAATATTTCATGATCAATCTCCATGAAAGAATGTTGCCAACCCGGCCGGGGTCCAGCACTCAATCTCCTGATCACCAGTCAGACGCACATCCAACTGAATTACCGAGGCCGGCTACAAACAGTGTAGACCCTAATCTGAGGTGTATTCTGTGATGTCTGACCTGGGTCTGCACTGTTTGCCAATTACTCTTTTGGGGGTCTCCTGACTAAAATGGGTTAATCTTTACCACTCTCTGGGCAAATTCAGATAACAAATTGATGATATTTTTTTTATTTTTCCCAGAAAACAGGTTTTAAATTGCATTCAATTTTCTCCCCTAGGAGACAATTTGCATGAAATGTCAGAGCCTGTTTTCTGGGACAAAAAAGAAAATACTTCAAATTGTTGTCTGCTGAAATTTTTATCCAGCATACAAAGCGTTAAAATGAATCTCCATTGAAGGAAAAAATGATAAGAACAAGAGAGAAAGTGAGGCTGTTTTATCACACAGGGACTTCTTTAGATCAAATATGGTAACAAACTTAACATGTAAATAGAGAACAATGAAATGATGGCTCCAGAAAAAGGACTATTTGGATGATCAGTTCTTATTGTTTTTCCAAGATCAAAAAAAAAAAAAAGTGGTCTTCATTAGAATTCTGTTGCCGAGGCAATTTTAATGTATAACATCAAAGCTCCAAACTAAAAAATACTTACCCTTAAAGTGCCGAAATGACAACAATAGATGACACTTTGAAATATCTTTTATATTTTTTTTCGGATAAAATAAGGCTTGACCTTTCATGTGAATCATCTGCTTGGCAGATAAATCACATGAAATTTCAAGTCTTATTTTCTCTGGCTAAAATAACAGTCATTTTTTAGAGCATTTGCTTAGTGCTTTAAGGGTTAATATTTTTCGTATTTCTCCACTAAAACATACATTGTGGTTACTCATTTGAAGTGTCCTTTTTCTCACCGTGGCACTTCTGATGAGTACCCACAATTATGTTTTTGTGGAGAAATAAGAAAAAATATTTATCTAGATAATCTTCTTATTCAGAGATATGAACATTTAGATAAAAAGTTGTCCAAAATTTTTATTTTTCACCAAAAATTTCTACCTTTTTCTGGACCTATGAATAAAAACAAGGTCAAGGCTCCTTAATAACAGTAGACTAATAAATATATGTGTAACTTATAAATAACTGAGATTCTACACATGAGAACTAATCTTCGCTAAAAATACTTTAAGGTATAAAAGGATTCTAATGAGACAGACTACTATAAAATAAATATTTGGAAATAAACATTTAAATATCATATTCTGGATGAGATTCTAGCCATAGGAATTATCTTAAGGTATTATTACACTAAAACCAATACAGCATAGCTCGAGATAAGGCACTTTTTTCAACAAATAATTAACTTTTTTCAACAAATAATTACTGATATTTATCTTATTTCTCCACAAAAACAGACCTTGTGGGTACTCATTTGAAGCGCCTTGTCGAGGCACTTCTAACGAGTACCCACAATGTATGTTTTCAAGGATATAAGAAAAAAATTGTCTGGATACCCCCTCTTATCTTGAGTTATGGCAAAGTATACAATCTTAAAGTGAACTTAAAGATAAATATGGGACTGTAAGTTGCTAATGTATCAAAGATCCCAAAGAAACCTTTTTCAGTGCTCTAGATAAACCAAATCTTTTGGGCAAACAAGTTAGATATTTTTTTTTATTTCTCCATAAAAACATATGATGTGGGTATTCACCAGAATTGCCTCTCTGAGGTAATCCTGAGGAGTACCCACAACATATGCATTGGTGGAGAATTAATAAATACACAGGTTATCTAGAGCTCTGCCTTTCCAGATCCACAACCTACATATTTATTTTACATGTCAGAACTTGCTATTGTACCAGTAATACAAATCATAATACTGCTCAAACTATTAATAACACAATATAAATGACAAACATAATGTGAGAATTATAAATAAAAATAAACTTATTAATGGACATTGAAATAAAAGTAAATGAGACACTAAAAATGTATATATTAACAGATTATAGTCACTGGCTTCTGTTTTAACCTTATCAACTTTCTGGGCAAATTCAGCAGATGACTAATTCACAATATTTTTCTTATTTTTTTCCCAGAAAACAGGATTTGACATTCCATGCAAATTGTCTCCATCTGAGACAATTTGCATGAAATGCCTAATCCGGTTTCCTGGGAAAAATCAGAAATATATTTGCAAATGTCGTCTGCTGAAATTTTTCCCCAGAGTGCTATGCGTTAAAATGACATGTAAATGCACTAAATGTAACTGAGCTAGAACACTGTGGTCTATCTACACCGGCACTTTCTGTTTTGTCGCTGAATCTGGTGTAAAGATAAACAAAAGGAAACGTGAAATTGCAATGACTAAGTGTTTTCTCTTGTCTTAATCTTGTTCATTTTGAATACATATTATCTTTTGTGTGACAATTTTATATTGAGTATTAGATTTTCATATTTTATCAACTAATTATAGATAATTGGTCCTTCCGGTTTTGTCACAAAGCACAAACGATCCATCACCAAACCGGGTTTAGCAATTTCTTGCCTGAATATTATAGCCAGTAAAATGCTTCTTTCACACTATGATCTGAAAATTTGACAATATTATATGTTTTATGAGCGCAAAACACAAAGTATTTTGGTTTCCTTTTCTACTTTTCATTTTGACTGTGTTTACTTCAACACCAGTTTCAGCGATGAAACGTAAATTGCCAGTGTAGATAGACCACAGGGTAGAAATAGAAGAAATAATCTTTGGAAATTTTATAGATGGTACAATAAGAAAAATTACGTATTATGCTATGCACTGATCATGTTTTGTGAAAGACAATACTTGTTTTGTGAGTGATGACTCAGTACTCGCTGTTTGTCCGTACAGAATTTGGACTTTGCAGAGATTAACTCTTAAAGCGCTAAGCAAATTTGTAGCAGACAACATTCTATAATTGACTGTTATTTTTCAGAGAAAACACTTGGTATTTCATGTGATTCATCTGCTAGGCAGATGACTCACATGAAATGTCAAGCCTTATTTTCTCTGAAAAAAAAAAAAAAAAAAAAAAAAAAATCAAAATGCCCTTTGCTGTAGATATGTTTAGCGCTTCAGGGTTAAAAATGCCTGATGGCCAGATTGCATGGCTGCACAGACAGTCTAGGCATTTGCTCACTGTTCACAAACAGCATGGTGCTTAATTGAACAATCTCCAGAATCAAACTGGTAGAAATTGCAACAGTCACTTTTTTTGAGCCCTGCTGATGAGTACATACATGAACAACATATTTTGGTGGTGGAAAAATGAGAAACAGTTCATAGCTCCGGACAAGAGAGAGTATCAGGTAAATGTTTTTCTTATTTCTCCACAAAAACATACGTTGTGGTACTCATTAGAGGCACCTCACCAAGGCGCTTCTACTAAGTAACCATTACATACAGTCGACTCTTGTAATCTCTAAGTCCAAGGGACTGTCAGAAAAACATTGAGATATCGGTACCTCTTCTTATCAGATTTGCGGACTGATGAAAAAATAAGTAGAACAACCAAATTTCACAAATGAATATGTAATTTAACTCCAGAAATTAGAGATATATCTAAAATATTGTGGAAAAGAGCAATTTCTCCTCTTTTCCACAATATTTTGTTACCTGTTGTTAGATTTCTATGTTAAAACATGGACAAGATTTTCTCTTTGAGATAAACCATTATTCGAGATCAGTGAAGTTGAGATAACAAGTTTTTTGTGGAGAAATAAGAAAAATATCATTACTTTTTGGTTGAAAAAAAAAAAAAGTGCCTTATCTGGAGCTACTAAATACCATTTTTATCCTAAGTGTCGGATAGGCCTGAGCAAACAGTCTAACCCTTGTCCTGCTGAATAAATTAAGATGCCACACCCATTTCTAATTGTCAGCCAATCAGACTACTTAATCCAGATTGTTGATATAAATACACATACTGAATGACAAACAGTGTAGATCCAGATCAGTTGGCTTCTTCAGAAGCCAACTGATCTGCATCTACACTGTTTGCAAAGGCAGGGTATATCCGGGTTCAGCAGGACAAGGGTTAAACCCAGATCTAATGCAGAAGAAGTTAAAAAGCTAAGCGTTTAAGCCAAGTGCTTAAAACATTTGACTGCAGTACTGAAAGTTAGTCAGGCAATGGATTGAAAAACTCTCTCCTTCAACCCAGCAGCGAATAGGGACCCTTTTGAAGAAGGTTAATGATCCTTGCTGGGTAAAAACTTCAGCAGATGACATTTTGAAATATATATTTTTCTTTTTGTAGAAAATAGAATTGGACATTCCATGCATATTGTCTCCTTAGGAGATAATTTGCACAAAGTGTCAAATCTTGATTTCTGGGAAAAATATGAATAAATTTCATCAATATGTGTCATCTGCTGAATTAGCCCAGAGAGTGGTAAAGGTTAAAGTCAGCAAAAGGAGATGATTGGGCCTTGCCTTTCATATGTTGCAGCCCATGACACTGTTAGCTCAAACTTCTGCCCACCTCCCTCCCAGACCTCTACTGCCAAAAGGCTATATAACATTTTTACATTTATCAAAGTCTACACTATCTGCAGAGGCAAACTATCCCCAATAGGGTAAACATGGTAGTTTAATTTATGGAGCATACTGACAAACATGTAGAATTACATATTTGCAATGCTCTAGATACAAGATTTTTTGCTTATTTCTCCATGAAATAATTGTGTATGAACTGCCTCACTGAAACAATTTCAAAGAGTACCCAAAGTCTAAGTTTCTGTGGAGAAAAAAGTAAGGTATCCTTACTTTTTGGACTGAAAAAGTCACCTTGCCTACAGCTTTCTAATTTTGTACATTTTCAAGAATTACACCACAACCTCTTCATAAAGCAAAAACTGTGTATCCAAATAAAAATATATAGATTATATAGAAATATTGTATGAAAACAGACCACAAATGGTCATTTTTCTATATAATCTGGGCCCAGTTGTTCAAAACTAATGATGCCATTAGTTAACGCACCGTTATAACTTAGATCATTAAAAATGGTATATATGCTAACACTTTTGCTGAAAAAATGTGAAATGCAAAAGTTACTCATATTTTTTCAGCAAAAATACCTGTGATTTTAATACTGTACTTATTAGAACAGTTAACATTTCGACCACTAACAAGCTTGTTAAGCTAACGATGATTTGAACAACTGGGCCCTGATCAATTTTAACTGTGCTGTCTTCAAACACAAATGTATGAATTATAAATCCTCATTTTTCTATGTACAGTATTTATTCTAATAAATGCCCCCATCTCTGATAAGCTGTCCTTTTCACTTGTTATGACAAAAAAGATGGCAAAATCCCATATAAAATGGCATCACAATCTTGAAATTTTGGTTATTTTCCCATGTTTTATCTTAAAATGTCACTTTTTAGGACTTCTGAATTGCTGTGCCCCAGGGCCCTTATTAGAATAAATACAGTTATCTATATATATTTTTGTTTGGACACTTTTGGGGTCCACCATTAAGATGCCTTATATCCAAAAACGTCTTATAATGATTCATCTTATAAAGAAGTTCCAGTGTACGGTTAATGTCCTAAAATTTCGAACACCTTATTTCATACTGTTTTGGCCTAAATTTTGCTTTTTATACAGCGGTTTCTTTAAATACTTTGTGGAATGGCAAGCAGTGTAGACCCTGATCAGACTGCTCCTTCAGAAGCAGTCCAATCTGGGTCTGCACTGTTTGCATATGTCATTTTGTCAGACCCTTTGGTGTTCGAAATTTTAGGACATTTACCGTACTTACAAAACACAGAGGAGTCACCATTCTCAGTTCAACCAAAATTAGTGTGATATTCACTACCAAGGACTGGAGTTAAACTATCAAAATCATCACTTCAGTCTGGCATTCAGGAATAAGCACAAAATATCACCATGGACTAAGGTTCTATCAAGCACCACAATGTACCATCAAATGCAATTTTGTTATGGCATTTACCTTTAATACCGTATTAACCTTAAATATTTGGATGCCTTAACCCTTAAAATGCCAAGAAAACCTGCATCTGAAAATGTCGTCTGTTTATGTTGTCTGCTAAATATTCTTGTAAACTTTTCAAACATATTTTCGCATGCAGGCAAATGGTGTGGACCCTGATTAGACTGCTCCTAGAGGAGCAGTCTGATCTGTGGCTGGCAGTTTAAAGGGTTAAATCCTTACCATACTTGGCCTATAATTTCCATTCTCTTACCCGGTCATGCTTCCAAAGCCAAACAGATTAGAACCTGCTCAGATGCAATACCTGCTGCATTTAATCTGGGTCTACACAGTTTAATAAGGCATGTCTGCGCAAATACTTGGGGTTATTACGGTATTCAGACACCTTAACCCTTGTCCTGCTGAATAAATTGAGATCCCACGCCCTTTTCAAATTTTCAGCCAATCAGATTGCTTGATCCAGATTATTGATGTAAATTCACATACTGAATGGCATACAGTGTAGATCCAGATCAGTTGGCTTCTTGGAAGCCAACTGATCTGGATCTACACTGTTTGCAAAGGCAGGGTACATCCGGGTTCAGCAGGACAAAGGTTAAATCCCACCATACTTTTCCTTAAATTTGTTCAACCACTTTACTACCAGCTGATTTGTCTATAAACTGCCGAATGAGTTGCAGTATAGACCACAATCAGACACTAAATTCTGCAGTGTCTGATCAGAGTGCAAACAGTCTGGAAAGTATTAACACTGAGTAAATTCGGTATCACACTTTAAAATTTTCTATGCATGGTGAATTAACAATACCATATCTACCGTATGTATTCCGACAGACAGGCTTAAGCTTACAGGGTAGACCCAGATGATACGCCGTGTCCCATCAGGGTCTACACTGTTTGCAATGCATCCAGCAATTTTTAGACACAACATCTGGTAATAAATTGTACTTGTTCAAATTTTAGAACATGTATGGTAAGAAGCCGAGGTTTCTAAATACTTCACAAAAAAACATATGTTGTGGGTACTCATTAGAAGCACCTCACTGAGGTGCTTCTAATGAGTACCCACAACATATATTTTTGTGGAGAAATTAGTACATGTAATGTCAATTGTTTTTCATTGAAAAATACCTTATATAGAGCCAAGTGTTTATCTCAAGTATTTGGAGCAAACAGTACAGCTGTAGATTAAATTGCAATATCTGCCATTCTGATTCTGCTTGCTCTTTTTTGTTTTTATACACACTTGATCACAAGGTGCTAGGATTTTCAGGTATGATAAATGTCTGAAAATTTCTATTCCATACTTTTTTGGCCTAAATTTTGCTTTTTATGCAGTTGTTCCTTAAGATATTTAGTGGAATGGCAAACAGTGTAGACCCTGATCAGACTGCTCCTTCAGGAGCAGTCTGATCTGGGTCTGCATTTTTTGCACCTGCCATTTTGTCAGAAACTTTGGTGTTTGAAATTTTAGGACAATCACCATAATACAGTAAGGCAAGGAGATATGGTGTCTGATGTCTGTGGTAATTCTGCAACCACTGGATGTCTGCCTTACTCATGCACAGTTCCAGCAAGGTAGGTTTTTCTTATGATACTAATGAATACCACAATGCATGTGTTTGAAGTCAGGTGAGCCGGTCAGTTTACCTAACCACATTTTTCCTGGGCAGACTTATTCCTCTGAGCAGTTAACCAGTACTGGTGCACATTCCTTTGCCAGAAACTGACATCTTCGCTTCTTAAATCAGCAGAAATAAATAAAATAAATAAGCAAATAAATTTAAAGTGTCTTTTCTGAAGCTAGGGAATGGAAGACTCTCAGTACATGATTTTTATGTCAATAAAAATACTGTCCACAGAAATAACGGGACACCTTAACTCCTTATCTGTCCTAACCCTTGTCCTGCTGAATAAATCAAGATGCCATGCCCATTTCTAATTTTCAGCCAATCAGATTACTTGATCCAGATTGTTGATATAAATTCCTGTACTTAATGGCAAACAGTGCAGATCCAGATCAGTAGCCTTCTTCAGAAGCCAACTGATCTGGATCTACACTGTTTGCAAAGGCAGGGTATATCCAGGTTCAGCAGGACAAGGGTTAAAATTCGAGCAAGTGCATTTTACTAACAAATGATCTGTCTAAAAACTGCTGGATTTGTGGCAAACAGTGTAAATTCAAATCAGATCCTGCATTCTGTAGCATCAGCTCTTAGTCTTCACTGTCTGCTCACATCTATCTGTCCCAATTACCGTACTATGGTACAAGTCCTAAAATCTCATACACCAAATTTTCTGACAAAATGGCATATGCAAACAGTGCAGACTCTCAATGGAGCAGTCTTATCAGGAGTTACACTGTCTGGCATTCCACAAAGTATTTTAACTCTTGTCATGCTGAATAGATTACGATGCCCCGCCCACATCTAATTGTCAGCCAATCAGAATACTTGATCCAGATTGTTGATATAAATTCACATACTTTATGACAAACAGTGTAGATCCAGCCAACTGATCTGAACCTACACTATTTGCAAAGGCAGGGCATCTCCGGGTTCAGCAGGACAAGGGTTAAGAAACAGCTGCATAAAAAACAAAACTTAGGGCAAAAGGGTATGGATTTTTAGGACAGTTACTGTACCAAGACTTCACTGATAATCTTATTCCACAAGCTACTACACACACCTGGTTTATATTAACACTTAGCATGCTGGGAAAAAATTCAGCAGTCAACGTTTGGAAATATTTTTCTTACTTTCCTCAGAAAAAAAAAAAAAAAGGTTTAACATTCATGTAATACAGTATGACCTCCAAAAATGGTCACCTGTAAACATCAGACACTGCCCTATAATGGCCACTTTTGGGATTTCCCAAAGTGCTAAACTTTACAACAATATCTAACCTCCCTACAACAGCCAGCTCCTTTCAATATTCAGTTTTGTGCCCTACTACAGGTGGCTGACATAGAGAGATTGAACAGTAGTCTCCTTAGGAGACAATTCAAATTAAAAGTCCAAGGAAAAAATAAGAAAAATAGCTAAGAAATGCAACACCTGCTGAATTTGCTCAGGAGTGCTAAGCATTAACCTATTGTAGTCCGGACACCCCTAAAATGGTAACTGGCAAACAGTGGAGACCCAGATCAGATGCCACAGAATGTGGCGTCTGATCAAGGTCTCCACTGTTTGCAAATAGTTCATCCAGTTTTTTTTTAGGAATATATAAATCACATAGCCTTACATATTTAAATTGGAAACTAGACGCTTCAAATATATACCGTATTTACCCTAAGTATTCGGACACCTCAACTCCTTACCATATATGTTCTAACATTTGAACCAGTACAATTTACTACCCGATGTTGTGTCTAAAAATTGCTGGATGAGTGGCAAACAGTGTAGACCCAGATGAGACGCCGCATTCTGCGGCGTCTCATCTGGGTCGTAACTGTTTGCTCAGGCCGGTCTGTCCAAATACATATGGTAAATACGGTAGTGTGGGGGAGTTCATTCAGTCTACAAACCAACAACAGGACAAGACTCAACAAAAGCTACAGATAAGCACTTTGTTCAACCAAAAAGTACTGATATTTTTCTTATATCTCCAGGAAACATATGTTGTGGGTATTCATCAGAAGCGCATCGCCAAGGCGCTTCTAATGAATATCCACAACATATGTTTATGTGGAGAAATAAGAAAAATGTAATATGGATACCTCCTCTTATCTGGAGCTATGCTCAACCCGGCCTGCATACATGCATTCTGATCAGTGTTCTCCATTCCCATGAAGAAAGAAACAGAACAGAGAAAAAAGAGTAGAGCCTCATCAGATTATGTGCAATTACAGGCTGATCTAAGTCTTCACCATTTAGACATGCCACAGTGTCTGCTTGGTGTGGCTTATTATCAGATATACTCTGCCCCAGATAAGGCATGTCTTCCGACCAAAATAATATTGATATTTCTCTTATTTCTCCATAAAAACATACGTTGTGGGTACTCATTTGAAGCGCCTTGTTGAGGTGCTTCTAATGAGTACCCACAACGTATGTTTTCATGGAGAAATAAGAGAAATATTTATCTGGATACTCCGTTTAATCTGGAACAATAATATGGCATTTAGCTTATATAAGATACAGAAAAAATCAATGAGCTGGACCATGAGAAAAGGGGTTTAACAGGCATACACCATAGCTCTCTATAAAGCATTTCTTTTTTCAACAAAAATGTATTTTCTAATTTCTCCACAAAAACATATGTTGTGGGTGCTCATTGGAAGCGCCTCGGTGAGGCGCTTCTAATGAGTACCCACAACATATGCTACGTATGTTTTTGTGGAGTATTGAGAAAATTATTAACCTGATAACCCTACTTATCTAGACCTATGATTCATGAAGGATAATGATCAGATCAGCCAGCAAACCTGCACGATCCAATAAAAAAAAAAAAAAAAAAAGAAAGAAGACCTTGCTATACATCAATATATTCTATAGTATCCAATGATTCTGTATATGGAAAGAAATGACCCTGATCTAACATGTGAATGCAGAGACTGATCTGGCTCTTCCCTGTTTGCATATGTCCCATAGGGCCATTATCCTATGGCAGAACTTGACAGACATTACCATATTTACTATATATAGTTGGACAAACAGGCCCGAGTAAACAGCGTTGACCCAGATGAGACGTCGCAGAATGTGACGCCTCATCAGGGTCTGCTCTGTTTACCACTCATCCAGCAATTTTTAGACACAACATAGGGCAGTAAATTGTACTTGTTTACATTTTAGAACCAGTATGGTAAAGAGTTGTGGTATCCAAATACTTTGGGTAAATACGGTACATTTTCAATTATTAAGGTTGGCATCCAAACTGGTATATCAGAGAACTTGTTAACCCTTGCCTTGCTGAATAAATTAAGATGCCACACCCACTTCTAATTTCCAGCCAATCAGATTAATTGATTCAGGTGTTTGATAAAAATTCACATATTTAATGACAAACAGTGCAGATCCAGATCAGTTGGCTTCTGGAAGCCAACTGATCTGGAGCTACACTGTTTGCTACAACAGGGCATGTCGTGTTCAGCAAAAGAAGGGTTAAGGAGGAGTATTTGTTGATAATTCTGGGATAATTTTGTCCAGTTCTGTATAAAAACAAATGTTGTGGCTACTCATTAGAAAAGCCCTGTCGAGGCACTTCTAATGTGTACCCATGACATGTTTTTACACAGAAATAAGAAACAAATATCCCAAAATTATCAACTTGACAAGTCCTCTGCTATGTTCTATTTTCACTCCTTAGAATGATGAACCTAACAGAGCAACAATTCTACTATATACATCGTATTTACCCTAAATAATGGGACATCTTAACTTCTTACCATACTTGTCCAAAACATTTGAATAAGTCTATTTTACTACCAGCTGATGTGCCTGAAAACTGCTGGATGAACCAAAAACAGTGTAGAGCCTGATCAGACACTGCATCTGGGTTTATACTGTTTGTCCTGTCTGTTCCAATACTGAAGTTAAATATTGTAGTTCCAGAAAGTCTTAACCCTTCCCATGCTGAATAAATTAAGATGCCATGCCCACTTCTAATTTTCAGTCAATCAGATTACTTGATCCTGATTGTTGCTATAAATTCACATACATAGTGGCAAACAGTACAGACTTCTTCAGAAGCTAACTGATCTGGATCTACACAGTTTGCAAAGGCAGGGTATAACTGGGTTCAGCAGGACAAGGGTTTAATTTAGAAACTGTTACTGTTAGTTTTGTAACAAAACAAATCTTTGGGTACTCGGAAGCACATTGGTGAGGGGACTCCAGTCAATATGTACTTGGACACTATCTCCTGATACTTATCCTAAAATTTGAATGTCCACTGATGTGTCTAAAAATCACTGAATGAGTGGCAAACAATATAGAACCTGATTAGACACTGTATTTTGTGGCATCTGATCTGGGTTTTCACTACAGTCGACTGCTGTTATCTCGAATTCCAAGGGACTTACATGTACTGAAACACTTCGAGATATCCGTACTTATACATATCAGAGTTGAGAGAGTGAGGAAAACAATAAACTGAACAACCACATTTAACAAATGAATATGTAATTTGACTCCTGAAGTTAGAAATATATATATAAAATAATGTGGAAAAGAGGAGAAATTGCTCCTTAGGAGCAATTTCTCCTCTTTTCCACATTATTTTGTTACCTGTTGTCATAGTTTCATGTTAAAACAGGGACCAGATTTTCACTTCGAGATAAGCGGTAATTCGAAATAAGGGAGTTGGAGATAATGAGGTTCGACTGTATTTGTTCAGGCCTGTCTGTCTGTCTGATACTTAGGGTAAATCTTGTGTCTGTACTAGCTATTGATAAATAAAGTTGACCCTGGTCCTGCTGGTCCCCGAATATGCCCGGCCTTTGCAAACAGCATAGATACAAATCAGTTGGCTTCTTTCAACTGATCTGAATCTGCACTGTTTGGCATTCAGTATGTGAATATGTATCAAGAGCCTGGATCAAGTAATCTGATTGTTTGACAGTTAGAAGTGGGTGTAGCATTTTAATTTATTCAGCATGACAAGGGTTAACTATCTTTGCCTCAAACCTGATAACTCGGACTACTGCTGAAGTAAAAAACTAAATTTGTAGGCAATATTGTTTAGTTTGTTATATGTTCCTTATATTTCAACTCCTTTTGTCCCAAACTACTGATATCTCAAACTGAAGTTTGAGATAATAAGAATCAACTATCATTCTCCACCAAATATACATTGTGGGCACCCTATTTACCAATACTGTTCACTGGCTGTTGTTGGGAGGTTATAGAAAGTGCAGAATGTGGCATCTGATCAGGATCTACACTGTTTACCACTCATCCGACAGTTTCGACACATCAACTGGTAGTAAAATGGTAAAAAGCACAATTTGAATTTCGGTCAGAAATGCATATTAAAATGGCCCAAATCAACTATCCTATAAATGGCCCAAAGTGACTATCCTATAAGGCTCGCCTTACAGGATAGTCGATTTTGGCCATTTTAACATGCATTATTGACCGAATTTCATGTTCCTGTAGTAGAAAGCATGGTAAGGTATCTGAAGATAAATATGCCCCATTGAGGCAATTCTGTACATGTACTCATTAGAGGAATGTCACCAAGACTTCTAATGAGTATCCAGATCATAAGCAATGCAATTTTTTTTTTTTTTTTTTTTGTGGCAAAACAACATAAGCACTCCACTGCCCCCCAACCCCTACCCCTCAAAAAAAAGTTATTAGAATCTCAGACACTTTTTCAAAAAATAGATGTGTGCGGCGACTTTTTATTTTTACTTTTATTTTCCGGTTGGGTACATTCTTGGACATTTGGGTTTGTTTGGCTAAACATAAATGGCGACCAGAAGTATAAAATCTATCCATCTGCAAGTTTAGTCTCAAACAACATAAACAGATCGTAATTTAACGATTTTCATTGCAAGTAAGTAAGAATACCATATGTTTGTGGTCTAGATTGCAATTTGGTTAGAAATGATTCTCAGATAAGCGAATAAAATCCTGTGTCACGTATTTTTGTGGGTTGGAAAAAACTTACCACTGAAAAAAATCAAATATGCGGGACCTTTTGGACAGGTGCGGCGGTGTCTGAGAATCTAATACTTTTTGTTTTGCCTAAAACCCCTTACTGTGTACATCCAAAGTATTCTGACAGAGTGGTTTGAGCAGTGTAGACCCAGATCAAACTGCTCCTAAGGAGTCATTTTTGCACTGTGTTTTAATGAGAAGGGTAAAAATAGGGTACTGATTCTACTTTCGACATCCTTGAGAAAGTCGTTTTGTGCAGTGCTTTGCTCAGAAAGATAACAATATGGTAACAGATTCAGCTTTCGACATCTCTGAGAAAGTTGTTTTGCACAGCTCTTTGCTCAGAAAGGTAATATAATTGGCTTTACAAATGTACACGTTACTTGCGAGCGTTTTGCCCAGGATCTCTGCTCCTGTTGGCACTTGTCATAAGGTACAGGGATCCAGAGGAAATCATTCACTATCACTTTCATAGGTCTAGATAGGTAAGAGTGGGTATCAGGTAAATAGTTTTTCTTATTTCTCCACAAAAACATATGTTGTGGGTACTCATTAGAAGTGCCTCGCCAAGGTGCTTCTAATGAGTACCTGCAACATATGTTTTTGTGGAGAAACAAGAAAATATAAATACTTTTGGATTGGAAAAAGCATCTTATCAAGAACTATGACTTTGCTTTTCTGAACACAGCCCTGTTTACGCAGTAAACATACAAATGTACACAGCGGACTCTCATTATCTCAAATTGCAAGGGACCAGAATTTTCAGTTTGAGATACATACCAGTAGTTTGACATAAGAGGACTTGAAATTAAAGAATATATAAAGCAAAACTAAACCAACATTATCTAAAGTTTACTTTGACTTAAGCAGATGTGCCACCAAAAGCCAAGCGCAAGTTCATCCCTCGCATCAAAGTTTGGAAGCTTAAAGACCCTCAGATGAGCAATCATTTCCAGGAGGTCTTCAACTTGCATGTGAGAACATCTGCAGGTGTAGCTGATGGGGCCACTGAGGATATCTGGAACAACATCAAGACTGGACTGCTCAAGACAACTGAGGTGGTGTGTGGCACAACTCGGCCCCACTGTTGGCATCGTGAAACCTGGTGGTGGAATGAACACGTGGAAAAGGCCATTGCTGCCAAGCGGAAAGCTTTCAAGACTGGAAGACTGGTAAAGGCAGTAGGGCATCATACGATGCAGCCAAACGCAATGCCAGACATGCAGTGCACCATGCTCGGCAAGAAGCCGACAAGAAAGTCTTCAAGAATATTGACTTCGTCTTCAGAAGTCTACGCCTTGCTAACCAGTTTAGAAAAGAGAACGCTGATGTTGTTGGTGACAAACCAGTGAGTTTGACTGGGACCCAGACCACCTGTCTTATCAACCACCAGTGGAAGGCCCGCCCATCCTAATCACCATTGATATGGTTAAGAAGGCTATCTCACAGATGAAGGCGGGCAAAACACCGGGCCCATCAGGCGGATAGTGGTGGAGATGATACGAGCAGCCGGTGACATGGGCGCCTCCATGATCCCTGACCTGGCAGCTGCAATCATTCGCGATGGCAAGGTACCCTCTGACTGGGAGCAGAGTTTCATTATCTGCCTCTACAAGGGAAAGGGGGATGCACTGGAAAGGGGCAACTACCACAGTCTCAAGCTGACTGAGCAGGTCATGAAAGTCCAGGAGAGGATTGTGGATGGCCTCATCAGACAGCTGGTGTTAATCGACGATGCCCAGTTTGGCTTCATCCCAGGCAGAGGCACAACAGATGCAATCTTTGTAGTCAGGCTGCTGCAAGAGAAGTATCTAGCTGCTAACAAGAGACTCTACATGGCTTTCGTAGACCTAGAGAAGGCTTTTGATCGTGTCCCTCGGAAGGTCATCTGGTGGGCACGGAGAAAACTTGGTGTGGAGGAGTGGATTGTGCGACTGTTTGTTTGTTTTGAGGTTTTATGGCCCAGTCAATCCTATGGGGTCATGTCAAGCGCAGTCAGTTTACCTAACCACACATTTACTGGGCAGGCTTAGTCATCTAAGCGGTTAACCAGTATTGTGCACATTCTTTCGCCAGAAACTGACAACTGCCCTTCTTGAATCAGCCGAAGGGAGAGAATGACCGTAGAAAATATTTCCAGATCAATCTCCACAAAAGAATGTTGCTGACCTCGTGTTAAACCCGCGACCTCATGGTCTCCAGTCGGACAGCGCATCCAACTGAGCCACGGAGGTCGGCTTGGATTGTGCGACTGGCGCAGGTGATGTATGCAAATGCATGGAGCCGTGTCCATGTTGGTGAGGGGTACAGTAAAGAGTTTGAAGTGAAGGTCGGTGTTCACCAGGGCTCAGTACTCGGCCCACTTCTCTTCACCATTGTGCTTGAAGCCTTATCACAAGAGTTCCGCTCTGGAGTCTCCTGCTCCACGCCAGTGAGACTTGGCCATTGACAAACCAAACCGCCAACATCTGCAGCGGAATGACAGGGCAATGATCAGACAGATCTGCAATGTCAGGCCGCAAGATGTTGTCACAACCAGGTCCAATAAGCTCTTTGTGTGGCTTGGCATTGAGAATCTGGAACTCATTCTGAAGGAGAGAAGGCTCCGCAGGTATGACATGTGGAATGCTCCAATGGTGCAGTCAAGACAGCCTTTGACATACAGGCTGATGGAAAGCGTGGGCCTGGGAGGCCCAAGATAACATAGAAGCTGCTGACAGAGAGGGATTGCAGAGAGTGGAAGCTCTCGGCTATCAACCCTCATGATAGAAATATGTGGAGATCTGGTATAAGATCTGCCATGCGTGCAGCAGGCCAGCTATCTGGAAGGGGGCCCACTGATGTGGATGTTGCCCCTGTACCTGCATGTTTATCAAAAATCTGATTATATTTTCTTGGAAAAGTAAGTAAAATATCATCAATCTGTTGTCTGCTAAATTTGCCCAGAGACAGGTAAAGGTTAAAACCTTTTTCATTTTTCTGACAGGTCTATTATTGCCCAAAGGAACTTTTTTCTTATAGGAACAATTTGTATTCTTGCATAAATTGGCTATCAAACTGCTTGTCTGTTGCTGCCTGTTAGGGTTGCCTGGAATTACAATAAGGTCCTGAAGTCCACACGTACAACATGATCTACTGTATTTGCCCTAAATATTTGGACACCTTAATTCCTTACCATATTTCCCCTAAAATTTAAATTAGCAAATACCCCTACTTAACAAGTCCTCTGCTATGTTCTATTTTTTTGTCCTTACAATGATGAGCGCCAGAGCAACATATCACTATATATATTGTATCTACCCTAAATAATGGGACACCTTAACTTCATACCATCCTTCTCCTAAAATTTGAATAAATCCATTTTACTACCTCTAAATGCTGTCTTTAAAAAACGCTGGATGAAAGACAAACAATGCAGACCCTGATCAGATGCCACATTATGTGGCATCTGATCAGGGTCTACACTGTTTGCACGGGTCTCTCTGTCCCAATACTTGGGTTTAATACGGTGATCTATTCTGCTTATTAGTATTCTGTTGGTATAAAGCACAAAACATAGATACATCTCTGGATAAGATTATGATTGATTTGGAGTTTAACGGCCCAGTCAACACTGTTAAGGTCATGTCGAGCTGGATAAGAGGAATTTCCTCATAAATATTTTCCTTATTTTCTCTACGAAAACAAATGGTGTAGGGATGTGGGTACTCACTAGAATTGCCTCACAGGGGTAGTTCTACCCACAGCATGTTTTCCTGGAGAAATATGAAACATGTAAATATTTCAAGTCTGGCATAGCTCTAGCTAAGAGGGGTATCAATAAATATTATTCTTATTTCTTTACAAAAGCATATTCTGGGTCCTCATTAGAAGCACCTCAGTGATGCATGTCTAATGAGTACCCACAACATAATTATGTTTTCATGGAAAAATCAGAAAAATAACAGTACTTTTTGATTGCAAAAATGCCTTATGGGGCTATGGCTACCAGAGACAGATAAACAGAGTAGTTCTCTTTACAGGCTCCAGTACAGACAAACGTCCGACAAACAAAAACCCCACAACCTCCCCACATATTCTTCAGTGTCTATCCAAAATATTGTATGTCGTTTTCATTAGAACTATTTCATTGATGATGCGTCACCTTACTGGAACTCTCACAGAAACGGATGATTCTAACTAAGGGTCACATTACTGTAAAATTGTCATAGCTCTAGATAAGAGGAGTTTCAGAAAATACTTTTTTTTTTTATTTTTCCACGAAAACATATGTTGTGGGTACTCATTAGAAGCATCTCCCCAAAGCACTTCTAATGAGTACTGACAAGATATGTTTTTGTGGAGAAATAAGAAAAAATTCAATAATTTTTGGTTGAAAAAAATGGCCATATCTTGAGCTATGTACAGTATTAGAAAACAAATTTACCCTAATAGCTCTCTGTTAAACATAGGTCTAGATAAGAGAGGGTATTAGGTAAATGTTTTTCTTATTTCTCTACCAAAACATATGTTGTGGGTACTGATTAGAAGTGCCTCACCAAGGTGCTTCTAATGAGTACCCACAACATATGTTTTCATAGAGAAGTAAGAAAAATATTAGTACTTTTAGACTGAAAAAAGTATCTTATCTAGAGTTATGAAATTTATGCAATTATTTTTTCTTGAAAACTTGTTTAAAATCTCTTTAAAGAGATCCAGAATAATGTTTGTTTTTATTTGTGAAGAAATCAGAAAATTAGCAAATTTATCCAAAGTTGTATTATCACTCATTCCTGTGATTTTCACACTATCATAATTTTAATACATCTCTCATGAATATACTCCAACACAGCTATACCGGCTAAAGGAAAAAATGAGCACACACATCTTCACACATTTTCATTGGAAGGAAAAAGAACATCACAATCATATCCATTATATAACGAAACTGAATGGTGCAGAAACTTGGTAAGAAAATATGATTTTCCTCGAGAAAGAAACTTTTCTTCTTAACTCTTTCTTTAACATTTTTTATCCTGATGTAGAAGTTACTGCTTCTGTTGTTTTCGTCATTCCAGCCTGATGTTTTGTAGCCTGAAAAATGGAAAGGAAAAGGTTTAGAGAAAAATTAAATTCCTCATTAACTTCTTTGCTTATTAAAATACAATTGAACACAGACAGCTTAGTACAATGTGCAAGACTCAAGAAAAGGCACTTTTGTTTTTAAAGCAAAAGGTATTGATATTTTTTTTTATTTCTCCACAAAAACATATGTTGCAGGTACTCATTAGAAGCACCTTGTTGAGGCACTTCCAATGTGTACCCACAATGTTATGTTTTTTTTGTGGAAAAATTAAGAAAAACTAGAAGATCCCTTAAGGGGGTGAATGCCCTTGCTACTGCCAGTTTAGCTTTGTACATGTATCATTTAACTGTTTTCAAAGTCATGTGGGCTTCATGCACAAGATCAACCTGTATTCTTGCCACAGTGCAAATTTCCAAACATGACCTTGAAGTCTGTCAGAGGAGTTGCAGACACATGAAATTTGCAATAGCATGGTTAGGTATTTTTTTTAACCCTTGTCCTGCTGAACCCGGATATGCCCTTTTTTGCAAACAGTGTAGATCCAGATCAGTTGGCTTATGAAGAAGCCAACTGATCTGGATCTGCACTGTTTGCCATTAAGTATGTTAATTTATAGCAACAATCCCGATCAAGTAATCTGATTGGCTGAAAATTAGAAGTGGGTGTGACATCTTCATTTATTCAGCAGGACAAGGGTTAAATAAACCAAGGGCATGTAATTCTTGCAATAATCAGGATTTGAACACAGCGTTCTCTGACCGTCATGCCTATGCTAAACCTATACCTTTTCTGTAGCACAATCATGAAAACTGTAGAAGTTGAAGAGATATGAATTGCACTATGCAATGTGAATATGTCAAATTTATGTAAATGAAGGGTATGTAACTCAAGCAAGAAAAATTTGATCAGAGTTCTGTGACCCAAATGCACATGCCCAGCCTATATTTCTACTTTGCTGTAATTTTCAAATTATTATCTTTAAAATGGTAGGAGACGTTGTGCACGGAGACATGAACCATACTAAGTCAAGTCTTTAAGACAATTTTTTTTAGTAAATCAAGATTACTTAACTCTATCATTAATATTTTGATCAGAGTTCTGTGACCTTTATGCACATGCTCTGTCTATATCCTTACTATGGTGCCAAGTATCAAACCATTACCTTGAAAACTATAGGAGGAGTTGTGGAGACACAAACCCTACTATGCCATGTGTATAAGACAATTTTCTAGGTAAATGAAGGGTAAGTAACACCACTTGTAATATTTCAATCAGAGTTCTGTGACCTTTATGCATATGCCCAGTCTATATCCTTACTATGGTGCAAGTTTCGAACTATTATCTTGAAATCTGTAGGAAAAGTTGCTGAGACACGAACAGTACTATAAGGTGTGACAGATGGATGCACAGATGGACACACAGACATACGGGTATGACAAAAGGAATGATTGATTAAAAAAATTTTATCTCTACAGTGTTAACAAGGTTTTCCTTTGATTTGGCCCTGTGACCTAGTTTTTGAACCCAAGTGACCCAGTTTCCAACCTGACCTAGAAATCATCAAGACAATCATTTTGAGCAATATTCATGATAATTACTTATTGACCTCTATAGTGTTAACAAGGTTTTCCTTTGATTTGACCTAGTGACCAACTTTTTGATCCCAGGTGACTCAGTTTCAAACTTGGCCTAGAAATCACCAACACAGACATTTCAAGCAAGATTCATGATGATTACTTCAAAAATGTGACTTCTAGAGTGATAACAAGCTTTTTCTTTGATTTGGCACATAAACCTTGTTTTTGATAACAAATGATCCAGTTTTGAACTTGACCTAGAAATTATCAAGACAAACATTTTGAGCAAGATTCATGATGATCACTTCAAAAATGTGACCTCTACAGTGTTAACAAGGTTTTCCTTTGGATTAGGCCTGGTGACCTGGTTTTTTGACCCCAAGTGACCTAGAAACATGAAGACAAAACATTTTGAGCAAGATTCACGATGGCTACTTCAAAAAATGTGACCTTTAGAGTATTAACAAGGTTTTCCTTTGATTTGGCCTAGTGACCTGGTTTTTGATCCCAAGTGACCCAGTTTTGAACCTGACCTAGCTATCATCACTACAAACATTTTGAGCAAGATTCATGATGATTAATTAAAAAATGTGACTTCTATATAGTGTTAAGAAGTTTTCCTTTGATTTATCCCGATCAACTAGATTTTGACTCCAAGTAACCCATTTTCAAACTTGACCTAGCTTTGATAGCGACAAACATTCTGAGCAAGTTTCATTAAGATTGGGTTAAAACTGTGACATCTAAACTGTTAACAAACTAATTGTTGATGATGCACGATGGAGGACAACGCATGATGGATAGAGGGTGATCACAATTGCTCACCCTGAGGCCATTCACAAAAATTATTTAAACTTGAGTTCTGCAGAAGCAGCAGACACTTTAAGAATTTTATGTGAGCCTGGGCACAGCACTTCTTATGATTGCACCCGTGCCCAGTGAACTCAGACCAGCCTACCCATCCACACTGTCTGATCAGAGTCTTTGAAGAGCACTCTTCAGGCAGCAAAAGACTCAAAGTGTCTTCAGCAGATGCACAGGCTGATCTGAGTCTTCACTAGGCACACATGCAATCTTGTAGGAAATGCTGTGCTCCAGCTAATACATGTTTTATGTCTATCTTAAAAAAGAATAAAAATATCCTAAAAAATATCTAGCACCAGATGAACCTTGTAGTGCCAATTTTCACAGCAGGATAAAAGTTAACTGCATTATGCCAAAGGCTAGAGTTCAAATCTGATGTAGATCCATATATAATCACAAGACATCATAGCTACAGATAAGAGGGGTTATCCACTTAATATTTTTCTTATTTCTCCACAAAACATATGTTGTGGGTACTCATTAGAAGCGCCTCGCTGAGGCGCTTCTAATGAGTACCCACTACAAATGTTTTCATGGAGAAATAAGAAAGATATCAGCATTTTTCGGATGAAAAAAAGTGCCCTATCTGTTGCTATGGTCACATTTTTTTTGGTTATTTTTTTGTTTTTTCTGCATCGAAACACACCTACCATATTTACCCAATTCTGACAGACAGGCCTGAGCCAACTGTGTAGACTCAGATCAGATGCTGCACAATGTGGATATAATCAAGGTATACACTGCCACTCATCCAGCAGTGGTAATAGAGTTTATTCAAATTTTAGGACATTTACGATAAGGAGTTTAGGGATTTGAATATCTAATAGTAAATACTGTACACTATTAGTGCCACTACTGTATATCAGGGTGGGCACCCTCAGTCTGATAAATTATTTTAGCTCATAAAAATATATCGCCCTAACTGTTCAATTAAAAAATAAAAAACATTTTAAAGTGTTTGGGTATACATTTTCTAAAATGGATATTAATTTGTACAATGGCGAGCGAGCAAGAAAAAATTAGACGGTTTAAAAATTAGACGGTTTTCAATCACTCCGAATGGATGAAATACCTGTGACAGCCAGACAGTTTTGGGCCAAAAATAGGAAATTAGGACTTTTCCCTTACTGTCTTGCAATTGGTATTTAAAAATTTCCCTGTCCATTTAAAAAAAAAATCCCTGACTTTTGAACACAAAATAAATTTCCCTGACTTCCCTCAGACCTGTGGCTGCCCTGGTATTCGTTCTAAAATTCTGAGCACTTTATTCCATACATTTGTTGGCCTAAATTTTGCTTTTTGCGTAGTTGTTTCTTAAACCAGTTAGTGGAATGGCAAATGATGTAGGAGCAGTCTGATCTGAGTCTACACTGTTTGCATAATTAGGCTATTTTATTAAGGAACTTTTGTGTACGAAATTTGAGGACATTTACAGTACTTAACACAGGATACATTAAATTTCGCGAGCAAAAATACCAGAATAATAATCCCAAGTATTAAACATACAGGCCAGAACAAACAGTGCAGATCCTGATCAGATGCTACACAATGCTGTGTCTGATCGGAGTCTAAGTCTGCCACTCATGCACCTATTTTTAGACACATTGCCAAAGTAGTCAAAATGTACTTGTTCAAATTTTAGGACAATCATGGTATTTTAGGAGTAAAGGTGTCCCAATATTTAGGGACAATATGGTAACAACATTATCATAAATGTTGTAAGCCATCTAATAATATCTGGACATCTGTAACATAGTTTGCGTCATTTGCTAAGAATGTTCCTTTAAGCAGCCAGCAACATTTTAGCAGGCGAGATTCAAATTTTTTTTTTTCATTATTTTCAGAGAAAATAAGACTTGACATTTTACTGGGTTCATTTATTTAAGATTAACCAAAATTCCCTGACATTTTCCTGCTGGCGCCGAAAATTTTACGAATTTAGCAAGAAAGATACAGTACATCAGGCTGAAATGTAAAAGTCCCTGACATTTATTTTTTTTGCAAAATTTCATTTTTCCCTGACACATCACAGAATTCCCTGACAATGAAAAAAAAATCCTTGACATTTCCCCGATGTGTATGAACCCTGTTTTATGTGAAATATCTATTAAACTGAGAATTCAGATAAAATTTCATCTTATTTCCCATGAAAAATAAAAACAAGAGGCCCACGGGCTACGGCTCGCTCAGAACTGAGTGAAATAGCCACTGCAGATATGTAGATGTTATGCAACACTTTTCCAATCCTGTCATTCCAATTAATGAAAGGATCATCATTTGTGCAGGTCTTGGTTTTGAAGAAGAAGAATGTTTTTTTTTTATTATCATTATTTTACCATATATGGGCACAACAGTCAATGGAGTGTGACCATTTGGACAACTTCTCAATCCCATTTCAACAGTAGGATCGACATGAAACTTGATGGAAATTGGCCTAAATTTTGCTTTTTATGTAGTTATTTCTCAAAATACTTAGTGGAATGGCAAACTGTGTAGATCTTCTTCAGGAGCAGCCTGATCAGAGTCTGCACTGTTTGCACATGCCATTTTATCAGAAACTTTGGTTTACAAAATTTTAGGACATTTACTGTAATTAGGGAACTAACAAGCTCTAGTCTCCCACATGCATAATGCAATAATATTCTCCCATGGCACAATATCTGAATATGCATGAGAAAGATTGATAGCCATGAAAGTTGGTAAAGTCTGTTCTGAAGCACAAATGAATCAGAGCATATTGTCTGCCACATGTTCCAGAAAAAGAAGCTATCAAAAAATCATTACTAGTCTGTAAAAAGAAATAACTATCTGTGTTTATCCTCTCAAACCTTTATTGATAAATATTTGATCAAGGGATACAGCTGCAGATAAGTGTTGCTTTTTTTTAAACCAAAACGGGATCAACAGTCTTCCCGTTTTTCCATGTTTTGAGGTGATTAGAAGCACCTCAGTGAGGCACTTCTAATGAGTACCACAACATAGGTTTTTGTGGAGAAATTAGAAAAATAATTATCTGGATAATCCTCTTATTTTGGGCTCTGAGAGAAAAATGGTATTCAAATCCAATCACTCCCCAAAAATCAATAAAAGAGGGCCTGGAATTCAGTTAACATTTAAATTTGTGTAAACTTAATCATCTTTGGAAACATGTTGTAGAAATGATGGTTTGGTGTTTTAAGTCCCTTTCAAAATCATTTAAGTCATACTGAGACAATGAAAGGGTGATAGTATGAAAGGCTCTGTGCAATGAAGCATCATACAGTCAAGAGCTGAATTTTGCCTTTAGTGGGGGCCTTGTGATACGAAGTTGGGAGCGTTTACCATTTGGCCTGACTTAGGCATGTTCCAGTGATATATCCATGCAGGTTTTGAAAACGTTCACTCACTGGTTCAAGAGATATTGTGGAGACAACTTGGAATTGTATTGCCAGTGTTGTTGCTGACTGCAACAAGATTCCCACCAAAGCTAATAATTTATTCCCTATAATTACAGTACCCTGCAGTTAAAGTATGTATTACTGAATAAAAGCAGCCTTGGATTGAGAAACTATCATGAATCTGGGTCTACACTGTTTACTTAGGCCATTTTGTCCTAAAACTTAGTGATACTATGGAATTTATGTTTGCAGAGTTTGCTGTTCTGCCATATTGTCATTGTTGAGAACATTCAAGCATTATTATGCACAAGACGGAATTAGTGTGAATGTTCTGAATATTGGCAATATGACAGTACATCAGAATCTGCAATCATTAATATCTTAATCCTTGCTGACTATAACTAGAGCTGGTATCCAGAGGGCCACAAATACCCCTGCCAGTGTCATTTCTTAATAATAAAAATATTTTTAAGTCAGTAACAAGGATATAACACAAAAGAAATGGACCATGAAATATGGATGACTGACCCACATACAGTTTACAAGGTCAATCTTTGAGTGACACTGATCCCAAGTATAACATTTTACATTAAAAAGTCTTCAAGATATGAAGCAAAATCGCTAGACCATAAAATATAGGTCACTGACCTACATATACTTGAGAGGTCAATCTGATGTGTCACTTTATACAAACTATATTTTAACCAATCAAATAACCTAAAAGATATAAACCATGAAATATAGGTCATGTTGACTTATATTTATTTTGAGGTCAAAGCTTGGGTTACACTGTCTCATTATCTGAAAATATAACACTTTTGAATCAAATAGTGTTTGAGGTGTGAGACAAAATCACTGGGCAATAAAATATAAGTCACAAAGACCTACATTTATTTTGAGGTAAAATGATGTGTCATACTGACCCATTATCCCAAAGTATGCTGGTCATACATCAAATTGTCTTTAAGATATAATGAAAAATCACTGGATGATGAAATATACATCACATTGACCTACATTTATTTTTAGGTCAAAGTTAGGCCATACTGATTCATAATCCCAAATAATGATGTTCATACATCAAATAACATTCAATATATAAGGCAAAATCACTGGACTTAAATTTATAGGTCACAGTGACCTACATTTCTTTTGAGGTCAAACTTCAGGTCATATAGAATTATAATCCCATGTAAGATGTACATACATGAAATAGACTTCAAGATATAAGACTGAATCTGGACTGGACTGTGAAATATACATGTAGGTAATTCTGACCTTCAATTCAGGACCCACAAGTCCATGTCACAAGGTTGAGTCATATCTGATCAATGAACTGAGTAACTTGTTTCCAAGTTAAAGTTAAAATAGATTTTTAAATGAAACTCTAAAGCTTGCTAAAATTGCCTAAGTTCTAAGTCTTGAGGTCACAGGCAGGGTGACCTTCACTTCATAACCAACAAATCCATGTCATAAGGTTGAGTCATGTCTGACCAACTGACAAACTCAAGCTTGCTAAAACTGCCTAAAGTTCTAAGTCTGTGTCCTCCCTATGGTGGCGGACATAATAACAGTTTCGACCAATATCTATCAGCAACAATGAGTTACCGATTTAAAACCTGATTTTCACCAAGATTTAACATTGTTTTCATTGTTAGTTATGACATCAATTACCCAGTCTGCTGTCCCTGATGATTTGTGCAAAGATTAGGCCCCAAGGCTTATTTAGTTCTGAAGAAGAAGATTTTTAAAGGTTTTTACCATATATGAGCATGGCAGACATCTTGGTAAATGGACCCCAACTATTTTAACAATATTTCGTTCCCTGAAATTTGAGCAACATTGGCCCAGAGGCGAAGTTGTTTGAAATTCTCAACATTTTTCCCAAACAAAAATTAATGTATGGGCCCATACAAATGCACAGGGAAGCAAACTTGACCTCGCCATAAAAAGGTCAAACATCAATGTAGGACCATCATTTTAGCAACTTTGGTAGACCTCCCATCCCAGATGATTTGTGCAAAGATTCAGCTCAAGGCATCCCAGGGTTCTGGAGAAAAAGATTTTTAAAGGTTTTTACCATACATGGGCATGGTCGCCATCTTAGTCAACTGACCGCGACCATTTTAGGAATCTTTCATTCCCCCAACTTAGGAGGCTCCATATGAAATTTGCGCAAAATTGGCTCAGCAGCTTCAGAGGAGAAGTCGTTTGAAACTATTAACAGACGGATGCACGGACAGAGGACAGAGAAAAAGTGGTCACTATAGCTCATCCTGAGCATAGCTCAGGTGAGCTAAAAATACCTTGTTTACCCTTAGTACCTAACAAACAGTGTAGACCCAGATCAGACATTGCAATGTGGGACCTCTGATTCTAAATAGTCTACAATGTTTGTCACTCAGTTGATTTATATTATGCTTCAGGAATGGCAACAAAAAAGAGTTATCAACATCCAGCTCAACTGCCCCAGGGGTCTGAAATGTTTGCCATTCAACCAGCACCTTTTAGACACATCAACTGGTAGATGATTGAAATGCACCTGTTCAATTTTTGCATACAGGCAAACAGTGTGGACCCTGATCAGACTGCTCCTAAAGGAAAGGAGCAGTCTGATCTGGGTCCACACTGTTTGCAAAAATGACTTTTAAAACCACAAGCAGATGACAAAGCAGACGACAATAGTTGTGACCGGCGCTTTAAGGGTTAATCCAAAAAGTAGATATTTTTTCCTCATTTCTCCACAAAAACATAATTATGGGTACTCATTAGAAGTGCCTCATCAAAGCACTTCTAATGAATACCCGTATGTTTTCATAGAGAAATAAGAAAAATACTTACCTAAAAGGTACCCCTATATGGAGCTATGTAAGCATGGTAAACATTTAGGGCAATCATGATATATGGCAATTTTTTTAGCTGCCTCATTAATTTTTTTTCAACTACCATTTCAAGTACATTTCATGCATATAATCTTTCCTAACTTATTCAATTGTAATAATAGCATTACCTATAAAAGTAGCACTTTCAACGATTAAGCTTAACACAACATTAATCACTGAATGAAATCGACTGATTATACCGAGAAATTATGTCATGGTTTGAACTGAATGGATATAAAGGAAGTCAATGACGTGTTTGTGCAAATCCATGCTTTTTGATGCAAAATTTTATGCTGTAGGATTTACATAATAGTTGTATTTAGCTAAAACTAGTTTTTTTCTTTTTCTCTACAAAAGAACTATTCTGGGAACTCATTATGTTTTTTACTGTCTAAAAGCTGTGGAATTCATAATCCAATTAGTATCAGTCACAAAAGCAGCAGACAACAGTCAAAAATTTAAATGGCACGGATTGCACTTTCGGGGGTTGGCAACTGTGTTAACTGTTTTCATAATGGGTAATTTTGCATGCTTTTTTGTCGTCTGTGGATTTTTTTTTTCTTTTAATAAACTTTTTTCAAAAAAATCTCTCAGGAATAACATCAGAGTGTCAAACAGTTTGAATCCAGATCAGGCCCGACATTTTGTTGGGCTGATCTGGGTCCAAACTGTTTGCAAAGGTTATCAGCAGAAGACAAAAGATGCCACAAGCTGGGAAAGAGTTCAAAAGGTTTTTGTAGCTCTTCTGAAATGGGGTCTATTCTAAAAGGAAAGAATTTGCTCCCCTTGGGAGCAAATTCTTTTCTTGTAGAGTAGATCCCTTTTTTTTAGCAGGGGCTGATGTGAATGAGTTCAAAGAGGAAGTCATAGATGTTGCATCCCTTGTACAAATGGCAGATAAATCTAACATACATGTATTGATTCATTCCCCTTAAAAAAAAAATCGAGAAAATAAGGCCTGGCATTGGAAGTCAGAAAATAGATTTCCAAGGTAGCAGCCATGGAGGCCATCTTGGAGTCAGATCGGAATGTTTTTAGCTATTTTTGATGGACAAGTCACCCCGATGATTCCTAACAATTTTAGCTATTTTTGATCTACAAGTCACCCTGATGCTTTCTACAGAGTTTTGAGTCAATTGGCCTTTCGGTTCAGGAGAAGAAGAACAAAATAGATTTTCAAGATGGCCGCCATGGAGGCCATCTTGGGACTTCCGATCAGAACGATTTTAGCTATTTTGATCTACAAGTCATCCCAATGCTTCCTACCCAGTTTCGAGTCAATTGGGTTTTCTGTTCAGGAAAAGAAGTGAAAATTGATTTTCACGATGGCCACCATGGTAGCCATCTTGGATTTATGATTGGAACTATTTTAGCTTTTTTTGATCTACCAGTCATCCAGATGCTTCCTACCACGTTTCGAGTCAATTGGCCTTTCGGTTCAGGAGAAGAAAAAATGGATTTTCAAGATGGCTGCCATGGTGGCCATCTTGGATTTCCGATCAGAATGATTTTAGCTATTTTTCATCTACAAGTCACCCCAATGATTCCTACCCTTTCAAGTCAATTGGCCTTTTGGGTCAGGAGAAGAAGTGAAAAATAAATTTTCAAGATGGCCCCTATGGTGGCCAACTTGGATTTCCGATAGGATCGATTTTAGCTTTTTTTGATCTACCAGTCATCCAGATGCTTCCTACCAAGTTTCGAATCAACTGGCCTTTTGGTTCAGGAGAAGAAGTGAAAAATAGATTTTCAAGATGGCTGCCATGGTGGCCATCTTGGATTTCTGATCAGAATGATTTTAGCTATTTTTTATCTACAAGTGATCCCAATGGTTCCTACCAAGTTTCAAGTCAATTGGCCTTTCAGTTCAAGAGAAGAAGTGAAAAATAGATTTTCAAGATGGCCCCCATGGCGGCCATCCTGGATTTCTGATAGGATCGATTTTAGCTTTTTTTTTTGCTCTACCAGTCACCCAGATGCTTCCTAACAAGTTAATTGGCCTTTTGGTTCAGGAGAAGAAGCGAAAAATAGAATTCTCAAGAAGGCTGCCATGGAGGCCATCTTGGATTTCCGATCAGAACGATTTTAGCTATTTTTGATCTGCAAATCTATGAATATATTTTCTACAAAAATCGACTATTAGTTGATCATCAGTTGAGTTTTACAAAACCAATTTCTGGTTGATTCCCAACACTACCATAGAATGTTTGAAAGCCAAGATAATGAATGTAATCTAATTTTAAAAAAAAAATTAGGTCACAGTTACATGTACCTATCATGTTACACATAGGCGAAACGTGTCTTCGGGCATATGCGGGCAGCAAAGGCCCAGATCAGCCTTCACTGTCCGTAAAAATAATCATAAGACACTACAAAATGTATCAATGCAATTCTGCGCATATTGGAAGAAGCCTTTTCGTTTGGTGTGGTCCAAGTAATCTTGTGTCATATGACTACCCGGTAGTGTTGGGAATTGGCCAAAATGTCAGTCAATCATCAATTTTGTAAAATCAACTGATCATCCACTTATTGTCGACATATAAAAAATATATTTGGGAATAATTAGGGTAAATATAAGCAACTCATATTGTCAAGGCTATTATTTCTGGATTCCGGAATCCAAAGAAAATCTTGGCTATTGATCAACAGCCTGTGATCATGAACAGAAGGAGACTGCTTATTTCAGCCCTAAGCAAAACTGAAGCAGACGACATTCTAATTTTTTTTTTCCAATATTTTTCAGAGACATAAGACATGGCATTTTATATGAATCATCTGCCAGGCATTAAATTTAAAGCCTTACCGCTATTTTCTATAAAAAAAAAAAAAAAGAAAAAAAAAAAGTCAGAATGTCGTCTGCTGCAGTTGTGATTAGCACTGTAAGGGTAAACCATAATTAACCCTTGCCATGCAGAATAAATTAACCCTTAAAGCGCCAAGCAAAATTTGCAGCAGATGACATTCTAAAAAAATATATATTTCTTAGAAAATAAGCTTTGAAATTTCATGTGAATCGTCTGCTTGGCTTTTTCAAAATTACCAGGAAAATGTGTGGTAAAATATGTATCTGTCACTAAGGGTACACTTTAACAAAAGATCAGAAAAGGACTTATTTGATGATGTTTATGCGATTTTTTTCTGATTCTCTATATACAAGCATATGTTGTGGGTACTCATTTGAATTGCATCGACAAGTTGATGCAATTCAAATGGGTCTCCACAACATATGCCTTTAAAAAGAGGTAGACAAAAAATACACAGGCTGTAATCTTAAGACTATGAAATTGCTTGACTGTGAGCTTATAGGGGTATGTGCGGAAAATAGGTCAAATATGGTAAATTTATTAATATTTTGGTGAAAATTAACCCTTGATTGTTGAATTGCGGATTTACGGTCCAGTCACCCATTAGGGTCATGCCAAGTAGGTCTGTTTACCTAACCACACTTTTCCTGGACAGACTTAGTTCTCTAAGCGGTTAACCAGTATCTGTGCACAGTCTTACACCAGAAACTGACAACTGACAAGGGAGAGAATGGCCTTAGAAAACATTTCATGATCAACTCTATGAAAATGTTGCCATACCAGGTGGGGATCAAACCTGTGACCTCCTGATCATCAGTTGGGTGTGCTTGAAGGTTAAAAGAATTTTCTTCTGCACACTGCTTTATTATCTGAAGCTTAAAAGATATTTATCCGAAGTATTAGGGCAGGTGGATCTATGCAAACAGACTGCACAATGCAGCTTCCAATCAGGGGCTACAATCTATGCCACTCATCATCCAACAGTTTTTAGACACATCAAAAGGTTGTCAAATATTCAAATTTTAGGACAATTTTGGCAAGGTATTACCATATATACCCTAAACAGCAGGACACCATATCTCCTTACCATACTTTTCCAAACAATTGAACAAAATCGTTTTACTATTTACTAATGTGCCTGAAAAACTGCTGGACAAGCAGCAAACAGTGTAGACCCTGACTGGATGCCACATTCTGCAGCATCCTATCTGGGTCAGCACCATTTTCTAAGGCCAGTCTGAGGTTATTATGGTAAGTTGTCCCAATATTAACCCTTGTCCTGCTGAATAAAATAAGATGTCACACCCACTTCTAATTTTCAGATTACTTGATCTAGATTGTTGCTATAAATTCACATATGATCTAGACTGTTGCTATAAATTCACATACTTAATGGAAAACAGTGCAGATCCAGATCAGCTGGCTTCTTCAGAAGCCAACTGATTTGGACCTACATTGTTTGCAAAGGCAGGGTGTATCCGGGTTCAGCAGGACAAGGGTTACGGGGGATAATCATAGCTCCAGATAAGAGGGGGTATCCAGATTATATTTCTTATTTCTCCATGAAAACATATGTTCTAAGTACTCCTTAAAAGTGCCTCACCAATGTGCTTCAAATGAGTACCACAACATAAATTATGTTTATGTAGAGAAGTAAGAAAAAATGAAATACTTTTGGCTGAAAAGAAAGTGTTATCTGGAGCTATGTAAATACTGAATGTCTAATCCAAGACAATTTTGACTTCAAGTCGGATTTGCCTTTCTTGTTTTGTACACAAGATCACCATATCCTCTGTATAAAATCATATAAAATAGACTTTTTATGCTATTAATATTATTCAAACAGAGCTACAATAGAATAATCAATGCACAAATGAAAATAGCTGTATGAACAGGACTTGTGCCAATAAAATTACTCCTTGCTCCAGATAAGGCTTTTATTTAAACCAAAAAGTACAGATCTTTTTTTCCAATTTCCGTGGAAAATCATAGAGGAATACCAGCAAAGGAGACAAGGAGGAGTATTTGGTGATATTTTTCTTATTTCTCCATCAAAAAACATATGTTGTAGGTACTCTGTATAAGTGCCTCGCTGAAGTGCTTTGCTGCAGAGCTTCCACTGATCAAACACATGCTTTGTGCAGCATTCCCATTCACGTACTGCAGTACGTAATTCACGTAGAGAATCTGCCATGAGCCTACAGAACTGTTGGTATCTACGTACAGAAACATACCAAAAATTTGGTGCACGTATAAATTGCAACATGCGTACGTCCTACTGAGTCAGTTTTCGCTCAATAGCATAGTCTTTTAAATATTAATAAAGCATCGAAACACTGCGGTTGCTAGCGGAAATAACGAATGCGTTTGACCAGTGCAAATCCCGGAATGTATTTATATTCTTACCGAGAGGGATAAGATTATTGTTCATTGGTTATTGTGTATGATCTTTTTTGCATTTTCCAATCACTGAGGACCATTACATTGTATCGCGGTTCAATGAACACCTCTTTTTCTCCGAGTTTCGATACGGCTCGGTTCGCTCAAACGTATACAAAAGTTGTCAATTAGATCGGTAATTACTGCATGCAAAAAAAAATATTTTGTTCATTTAGATTAATTTAGGATAGTTGTACCGCTGCATGACTTCTTTAGCCAAGTTTTTAATGACTGTTATCAACAAAAACATGTACTTACTGCCGTAAAATCTACATGTCATAAGTTTTCGCGACTTCCTAATTTCCCGAAAAAGTTTAATTATTCAGTCAATAAACACTGTTATGAATATTAAAAGCGCTCAGAACTCCCAGGAAAATGTCATACATTCTTTCATAGAATTTCCAATCTTTCATGCCATTTTGCAGCAGCGATTTTCTATAAAATCAGTATGTCTGGCTCACACTGAATGAAAGGAACAACATTCTGGACAGAACCTGTTTTACCTGTTTTCAAACATTGTATATGTAGGAAGCTTTAATTGTACTTGAACTTGGCTGTTAGTATTAGGTTCTTTTGACTGAAGAATATGTTTTGGAAAAGTGACGTCTTGATATGATTGAAGCACAGTTTTCCTTTTATTTAAAATACTAAGACAAAGTACCTAAAACTGACCACAATGGCATTTAAAGTATAAAGTCTTCCCAGTGCTTAACAATGCATTTAATTACCCCAAAATATGTGTACCCTCAAAACGTGATCTGTACCCCCAAATGCTAAACCCAAGGGGTACATGTACCCCTAAATCAAAATGTGAGTGGGAATGCTGTTGTGGAGAAACTATACTTTTTCCAAACAGGGTCATGTAGCATATCCTCCAATGCCATGAAAAGAACAAGTATTCACTAAGAGCTGTGCCAAGAGGTGGCGTGGCGGCTGTAGGGAAGACACTAGGTCAAAATGGTCAAGTTGCATATCAAATCAAAAATCAAGAAGAGTACATAGTTCCTGATAAGGTGTTCCCCACCTCCCCCAACACCCATGACCATTTAAGCATTTATATTTTTCTTATTTCTCCATTAAACATACATATATGTAGTGTTTATACTCATTAGAAGCACTTTTATTAATCCTTGTCCTGCTGAACCCAGATATACCCTGCCTTTGTAAACTGTGTAGCTCCAGATCAGTTGGCTTCTGAAGAAGCCAACTGATCTGGATCTGCATTGTTTGCCAGTAAGTTTGTGAATTTATAGCAACAATCAGGACCAAGTAATCTGCTTGGCTGAAAACTAGAAATGGTCATGGCATCTTAATTTATTCAGCATGACATGGGTTAAGTACCCAATACCTATATTTTTAGGGGGATATACAAGAAAAATATCTGCTCAAATCTTATCTCCAGCTTAGAGATAATACACATGACTTAATATGCCAAGCCTTGTTTTCTGGGAAACCCAAGAAAATGCCACTCCCTTGTTACTTGGTAATTTTTGTTAGCATAGCGAGGCTCTTAGCTCTAGATAAGGGGGTATCAGGTAAATATTTTCTTTTTATCTCCACATGAAAACATATGTTGTGAGTACTCATTAGAAGTGCCTCACTGAGGCACTTCTAATGAGCACCACAACATATGTTTACATGGAGAAATAAGATAATAGTCAATACTTTTTGGCTGAAAAAAGTGCCTTTAATATCTTCAGCTATGAAGATTATTGCAGCATGTACTGAGCCATAGCTCCAGATAAGGCACTTTTCAAACCAAAACATACTGATTCCACACCCTCACTTCTAATGAGTATCCAAAACATATGTTTTTGGTGGAGAAATAAGAAAAAATATTACATGGTTACCCCAGCTTATCTGAAGGTGTGACTAAACCCTGTGCTGCAATAAAGCAGCAATAATCAGTTAAGATTTCTTTGCCAGATGAAGGGGAAAAAACAGGAACACTATCACTGCTCCTGGCATTGTCAGTACAAAACTGTCTTAAATGTTTAGTAACTGTATAGAATGTTGCCATATCCCTTGATAATGTGTGTTTTTTTGTGTGTGTGTTTTTTTTTCAACAAAAAGTACTGACATTTTTTCTTATTTCTCCACAAAAACATATGTTGTGGGTACTCATGAGAAGCCCATTGTTAAGGCCCTTCTAATAAGTTACCATATCATATGTTTTGTGAAGAAATAAGAAAAATATTTATCTGATACCCTTCTTATCCAGAGCTATGGCTGCGACAGAATTCTTCCAAAAATGCAGATTTCACAGTCTTGATGAAATGATATCACTGTGACTAGCATATATCCCACTGATATTTTTTCATTACCGTATTTACAGTCTTTCATATCCTTTTGGAGCAGTTTGATCAGAATGCTTTTATTCTTTAGGTGCAAATTGATCAAAATGCTTTTTTACCAATTTGGAACCGTTTGATCAAAATCCTCTTTTAACAATTAGGAGCAGTTTGATCAAAATACTCTTTTAGCAATTAGGAGCAGTTTGATCAAAATACTATTTCACCAATTAGGAGCAGTTTGATCAAAATACACTTTTACTAATTAGGAACAGTTTGATCAAAATGCTCAAACAGTAAGGAGCAGTTTGATCAAAATACTCTTTTGCCAATTTGGAACAGTTTGATCAAAATGCTCTTTTACCAATTAGAAGTTTGATCAAAATGCTCTTTTACGTAACAGTTAGGAACAATTTGATCAAAACGCTCTTTTACCAATTAGGAACAGTTTGATCAAAATGCTCTTTTACCAATTAGGAGAAGTTTGATCAAAATGCTCTTTTACCAGTTTGGAGCAGTCTGATCAAAATGCTCTTTTACCAATTTGGAACAGTTTGATCAAAATGCTCTTTTACCAATTAGGAGCAGTTTGATCAAAATGCTCTTTTACCAATTCGGAACAGTTTGATCAAAATACTCTTTTACCAATTAGGAGCAGTTTGATCAAAATGCTCTTTTACCAATTAGGAACAGTTTGATCAAAATGCTCCATTACCAATTAGGAGCAGTTAGATCAAAATGCTCTTTTACATGTACCAGTTAGGAGCAGTTTGATCAAAATGCTCTTTTACCAATAAGGAGCAGTTTCATCAAACTGCTATTTTACCAATTAGGAGCAGTTTGATCAAAATGCTCTTTTACCAATTAGGAACAGTTTGATCAAAATGCTACTTAACCAATTAGGAGCAGTTTGATCAAAATGCTCTTTTACCAATTAGGAGCAGTTTGACCAAAATGCTATTATACCAATTATTGGTACATGTAGGAGCAGTTTGATCAAAATGCTCTTTTACCAATTAGGAGCAGTTTGATCAAAATGCTCTTTTAACAATTAGGAGCAGTTTGATCAAAATGCTCTTTTACCAATTAGTAACAGTGATCAAAATACTCTTTTACTAATAAGGAACAGAACTGAGTTTAAAAATGCTTTTTTTAACCATTTAGGAACTGTTTGATCAAAATTCTCTTTTACAAGTTAGGAGCATTTTGATCAAAATGCTTTTACCAATTAGGAACAGTTTGATCAAAATACAGTTGAACCTCGGTAATTCGAATACCAATTTTTCGAAACTACCGGATTTTTCGAAGACGACTGATGGTCCGGACTTCTTTCACTATAATTTTTTGCAAAAATATCACCGATTTTTCGAATTTCAATTTTTCGAAAAAATCAATTTTTCGAACAGATCAGTTGGTCCCAATCAAAGAAATTCCTATTAAAATCCCCTGCTAAATTCGAAATACCAAACTGCCAGTCAAGGTCACACATGGTGATCATGATTTCTTTGTGCGGCGAGTTCGATTGTAACACACCCAAGTGACTTCACGGGTTTAGTCACCACAGGTCGCTGACACCGTCTTAACGGTGAGTATTCTGAACATATTTGTCGGACCCAATCAAAGAAATTTCTGTTGAAATCCCCTGCTAAATTCAAAATTCCAAACTGCCAATCAAGGTCATGCACGATGATCATGATTTCCTTGATTGTTACACACCCGAGTGACTTCACAGGTTTATTCGCTACAGGTAATTGACACCGGATTAACGGTCATACTATTAAGTGATGATCCTTGATTGAAGAAAGGGTTAGCCATGGTCGTGTTATTTGATAATTTTTAGTGTTTTTATTATGGGTCATTAATGAACTTATATGGATTTTAAAGATCAGTGATTCATGTAACGTGTAAATACGAAGGATCTGTAATAGTACGGTTACAGCAAAAATAATAATTCTGAGACGAATTTCCTGAATATTTTTGGACGTTTTTTTAAAGTGAAAGTAGGGACAAAAAGGCAAAACAAAATTGTCTAAAAATGTGGTTAGCCCTTTCGGATCTGTACCAGCCAGTTTATTGCAGACAGATACAAATCTTCGCTAGCTGTCAATGTTTGTCTTCTCTTCACCGTGTTTTGCAAGGTTAAATATTTCGTCAGTAAATTGGTTCGTTACTTTACATTTAACCTTCATTTTCGTTATTGTTGACGGTTGTAAATAAAATGTAAGTTCATGTTTTCTTTTTATTTTCTGGTTCCGTAGGCCTGTCAAACGTAGAAGATGATTAGCTCAACCTTCAAGCAGCTCATTATCTTTAATGCAGATGTTCCCATTACTTCAACGATATTGAACAAAAAATCCGAACATATCCAAAAACTACCGATTTCGGAAATTCGAACTAGAGATAATTCGAAGGAATTCCTGCAGTCCCTTGCACTTCGAATTATTGAGGTTTTACTGTACTCTTTTACCAATTAGGAGCAGTTTGATCAAATGCTTTTTATCATAAAGGAACATTTTGATTTAAATGATCTGTTTTACAATGAAGGAGCAGTTTGATCAACATACCCTTTTACCATTTAAGAGGCAGTTTGATTAAAATCATCTTTTATCATTTAGGAGGCAGTTTCATCAAAATGTTCCTTTACCGTGTAGAAGATGTTTGATCAAAATGTTCTTTTACCCTTTTGGAAAAATTTGATCAAAATGTTCTTTTACCCTTTAGGAGCAGGTACGTTGATCAAAATACTCTTGAACTATTTAGGAACAGTATGATCAAATACTCTTTTATCATTTAGGAGCAACCCGATCAAAATACTTTTTTACCATTTAGGATGCAGTTTGTTCAAAATACATGTAATCTTTTACCATTTAGGAACAGTTTGAGCAACATACTTTTTCATCATTTAGAAAGCAACTGATCAAAATACCCTTTTTACCATTTAAGGAGGCACTTTGATCAAATTACTCTTTTAACATTTAGGAGCAGTTTGATAAAAATACTCTTTTACCATTTAGGAGCAGTTTGATCAAAATATGCCGGCCTCAATGGCTCAGTTGACTCTAGCTCTAGCTTCCGACTAGTGATCTGGAGGTTGTGGGTTCAGTCCCCGCTGGGTTGGCAGCATTCTTTCGTGGAGATTTGATCATGAAATATTTTCTACAGTCATTCTCTGCCTTACACTGATTCAAGAAGGGCAGTTGTCAGTTTCTGGCGAAAGAATGTGCACATTACTGGTTAATTGCTTAGAGGACTAAGCCTGCCCAGTAAAAGTGTGGTTAAGTAAATTGACCACGCTCGACATGACCCCATTGGGTTGACTGGGCTGTAAACCTTAAAACAAACAATTGATCAAAATGCCATTTTACCATTTAGGAACAGTTTGATCAAAATCCTCCTTCACAATTTAGGAGCAGCTTGATCAAACTACTTCTTTATCATTTAGGAGCAAGGTATATCAAAATACTCTTTCACTACATGTATTTTGGAGGCAGTTTGATCAAAATACTCTTTAACCATTTAGAATGCACTTAGATCAAAATACTCTTCTAATGAGTACCCACAACATATGTTTTTATGGAGAACTGGAGAAAATTATCTCAGAATTATCACCTGATACTCCTTCTTAACAAGTTCTATCAGGTGATAATTCTGGGATAATTTTTCTTATTTCTCTATAAAAACATAATTATGTTGTGGGTACTCATTAGAAGTGCCTCGCTGAGGCACTTCTAATGAGTACCCACAACATATGTTTTTATGGAGAACTGGAGAAAATTATCTCAGAATTATCACCAAATACTCCTCCTTAACAAGTCCACTGCCTACATAGAAAATAAAACATTGGGAGCACATAGGTCTAGACAAGGGAGGATATCTGGTAAATATTTTTCTTATTTCTGCATGAAAACATATGTTGTGGGTGAGGCGCTTCTAATGAGTACCCACAACATATGTTTTCGTGCAGAAATGAGAAAAATATCAATACTTTTGGATTAAAAAAAAGCGCCTTAACTAGTGCTATGGGAGCAAATCCTTTCCTTTTATAGTAGACCCCTTTTTCAGAAGGGATTAGTATGTAGGAAAGCAAGTAAGAAGTCAGAAAAATTGTCTACCTTGCTAAAAAATGGCAGAAAATCTACCCTGTGTATCTACGTAGTCCCCTTAAAGGGAACTGGATGCACAGGGTAGATTTTCTACCATTTTTTTTTTTTTTTAAATATTACAAGTTCTGTGAAAGGCCAAAACTACTGACCAGTCCTTGTTGCACAGAGATTACAATTTGTCAATGAATATTACAGCACTTAAATGTATCATAACAGTTTAAATACCAAAATAAACTTCAGTAAGCCCAGCTTAGCATTTATATGTGAACAAATACACTTTTAATATAAGAAACCACTACCAACAGTTCTATATAGATATGAAAGGTTTCTGGGCATGCAGGGATATTGTTGGCCAACTGACAGCAGAGGCCATTTTGATGGAACATTGCGAAAATTAGATCCAGAATGACTACTCCCTTCATCTTTACATGTTAAAATGGGCCAATGCTTTCCAAAACAATAGGCCATTTTGAAAATTGATGGACCATTTTGCCTATGGCTCCTACCAAATTTACCCCTGGGCATGTATTCAGAGGGGCGTTGTCTGTGGTTTAGAAGCCTGAGATTTTTTTTTTTTTTTTTTTTTCAGATGTAAACCATATCATGCATACATAGTTAACTTTGAAAAGAGTATGAATTTGCCCCAAAATACAGTTTTTTTGTTTGTTTGTTTCTTTTCTATTTGAATTCCCAAGACTTTCTCTTTTTTTCTTTTTTTCTCTTTTAAAGAAATTTTAGGGAAGCCTTAAAAACAACCTTAAAAACAACAAGGAATTTTTTGGACTTTTTTGCGATGATCAGGAAAGCCTGTTTTCACCTTACCTGGTGAAGTGTGCAAGGGTAATCAAATGACTAATATTGACTTGTTTAATTATTCAGAAACTGTTACTGACATCATGGCACTCTGCACAAGCTGGCTATATATTCACATTTATATTTTTCCCTTATTTCTCTAATTTGAAAACATTTGCTATAACATCCAGTAGAATCATCTCAATGAGATATAAGCATTTTTTTCAAAAGAAAAAAAGGACAAATGTCTGCAATTTTGCAAGTTAAAGAAATTATTATCTCACCTTGAGTTCTGCATTATTGACCTAAAGTTTGCTAACGTACTTACCCTAAGTATTGGGACACCAAAACTCCTTACCATACTTGTCCTACAATTTGATATAATCGATTTTACCATCTACTGATATATCTAAAATATTGCTGCAGGAGTGGAAAATAGTGTAGACCCTGATCTGCAGTGTCTGATCTTGGTCTACACAGTTTGTTCAGACCAATCTGTCACAATAAGGGTTATTATGGTAATGTCAGATCAATACCATTAGTTTCAGGCTAGGCTTTTGGAAGTACATTTTTAAGAAATACAAGGACCAGTTTCTAACTTATATTATTCAGAGCTTCATAGCTCCAGATAAGGGACTTTTTTTTTACTGTAAATTACTCCCAAGGAAAGTACATGTACTGGGCCCAGTTGTTCAAAGCATCGTTAGCTTAACAAGCTCGTTAGTGATCAAAATGTTAACAATTCTAGTAAGTACAATATCTAATTCACAGTTATTTTTGCTGAAAAAATGTGAGTAGCTTTTGCAAATGCAAAATCTACTCACATTTTTTCAGCAAAAATATTAGTGTATATGCCATATTTAATGATCCAAGTTTTAACAATACGTTAACTAACAACATCCTTAGTTTCAAACAACTGAGCCCCAGTATTTTTCTTATTTCTGCATGAAAACAAATGTTGTTGGTACTGTCTCTGTGAGACACTTCTATTACCAGCATTAAGTAACTTACTCTGCACTTTCTTCAGGTTCAGAGCTGCATATAATTATAACACATTTTTTTTGGCCTGAAAATTACTTGTACATTGTATTTTTCTTATTTCTGCACAAAAATATATGTTGTGGGTATTGCCTCTGCGAGGCACTTCTATTATTAGATACATGTACATGTAAGTACTGTCACCACAAAATGATTATTTAAAATGTGAATTTCAATTAGTTTTGAAGTTTTCAGCATAGAATGAAGATTATATAATATAATTGTTTAGAGCATATTTATCCTCATGCTTTCTTAAAAAAGGATGGGGATATTGTGAATGCCTCCGCCTGTCAATTTGTCCGTTGCACTATCTTCTCCTAAACCACAGGGCCGAGTTTAACCCTATCTTAGGAGCTACAAAGTCGGAATGGAGAAGACAAGCCAAGAAGAATTATTGGTATGAACAAACCCAGAGAATGCCACAATAGAAACAACCTAGAAGGAGAGATTAAGGAACAATGACAAGACATAACGGCAAAGTGTAATAACAAATAAAGGAGAAAGGCAACACAGGAAATGCCTTGGAATGTTACTGTCAGCAGAAACCGACAGTCAGAAGCCAACTGATCTGGATCTACACTGTTTGCAATAGCAGGGCATATCCGGGTTCAGCAGGACAAGGGTTACTGTCAATCTGAATCTGGACTCCAGAACAGAAGTAAACAAGTTGTACCATGATGGATTTCATCACACACAGAATTGTCCAAAGAAGGTGGTGGAGCATGCCTTCTGGGTACTTGTCACTAATGGGGTTCATTTTTGAAAATACTTAACCCTTGTCATGCTGAATAAATTGCCACACCCACTTCTAATTTTCACAATCAGATTGCTTGATCCAGGGTATGCATACAAATTCACATACTTATAGTGACAAACAGTGCAGATCCAGATCAGTTGGCTTCTTCAGAAGCCAACTGATCTGGATCTACACTTTTAAAGGCAGGGTATATCCGGGTTCAGCAGGACAAGGGTTAAATCATAACTCCAGATAAGGCACTTTTGTCAACCGAAAAGCATTGATAGTTTTCTTCTTCGCCACAAAACATATGTTGTGGTACTCATTACAAGTGCCTTACTGAAGCCTTTCTAATGAGTACCACAACATGTTTTGTGGGGAAATAAAAAAAATATTATTTGGATACCCCACATATCTAGAGCTATGCTAAATTTAATATTTAGCATGATAAGCAATATATGTACTGACTATCTCTCCAGCAACTGAGGTGACAAGAAATTCGTCGAATGGCTGTGTCCCAACTGCTGGTGGTGTTCAAGAAATGGAACAACTGCTGGTGGTGTTCAAGAAATGGAGCACAACGCATGCAACTGCTGGTGGTGTTCAAGAAATGGAGCTGAACGCATGTAACTGCTGGGGTGGTGTTCAAGAAATGGAGCTGAACGCATGTAACTGCTGGGGTGGTGTTCAAGAAATGGAGCTTAACACATAGACTAAATATTATTCAACCAAGTCTGGAAAAGCTCAAGGTCAATTACAGTCTACAGCACTGGGCAGGGTGCATCACTGAAGATGTGTGTACGAAGTTTCATTAGCCAATAGGCCAGGGTGTTCATGAAATGGAAATAAATAATTATACAGACTAAACATTTTTCAGCCAAGCATAAAAAGTACATGTAGGTCAAGGTACGAAACGGTCACTGGCAGTGAGCACGGTGCATCATGGTGGATATGTGTATGAAGTTCCATTAGCATAGAGGTCTCCGTGTTTGAGAAATGAACCTAAAAGCACTGACTAAACATTGTTCAGCCAAGCTGAAAAGTACGTCAAGGTCAGTAACAGTCAATAGCCATGGGATGGTGTGTCATGGAGAATGTTTGTATATAGTAACATTAGCACAGATGCCTCAGTGTTTCAGAAATGGAGCAAAACTTAACATTGTTCAGCCAAGCATGAAAAGTAGGTCAAGCTCAGTAAAGGTTGATGGCAGTGGGCAGGGTGCATCATGATCATTGATGGATGTGTGTATGAAGTTTCACTAGCCATCAGGCCCTGGTGTTTCAGAAATGGAGCTAAACGCAAAGACTAACACAATGTTCAGCCAAGTGTGAAAAGTATGTCAAGGTCAAGCCAAATAATATTTTTTCTTATTTTTCCATGAAAACATGTATGTTGTTGGTACTCATTACATATTAGCTCCAGATAAGGCACTTTTTTGAACTAAAAAGTACTGATATTTTCCTTATTTCTCCACGAAAACATATATTGTGGGTACTCATTAGAAGCGCCTTGCCGAGGCACTTCCAATGAGTACCACAACATATTTTTTAGTGGAGAAATAAGGAAACTATTATGTGGATACCTCCTCTTATCTGAAGCTATGCATTAGATGCCTCAGTGAGGCCCTTCTAATGAGTACCAACAACATATGTTTCATAGAGAAATAAGAAAAACATCAATACTTGTCAGTTAAAAAAAAGAAAATGTCTTATCTGGAGCTATGGTGTCCCATAGCCTTGCATTCATAAGGCAAGGGGAATAAGATCCTACTGTATCTTGGGTGCAACATATAAAAGATCTGGTACAATCTTCTCCTTTTGCTACCTGTACTCTTCTGAAGCTTACCCACTGACTACCAGATGAACAGAATGTTTTCTATTGACTGCTTCAGCCTGGCTTAGGCCCATAACCTTCAGCATGGCAGTCATATCCTCCATGGGGCTTCTCCATAGCTGCAGATAAGGTGATTTTTTTTTTCAACCAGTACCCACAACATATGTTTTTTTTGTAGAGAAATAAGAAAAATGTTTTCTTGTTAACCCCTCTTACCAGTGGAGCTATGTTCTCTATAATCAAATAATTTGATTTTAACATAACAACTCTGCTTTAAACATACATGTAACTAAATTGTGCAGTCGGTGGCTCAGCACCACAAAATCCCCAGCTCTATGCTAGTGTTGCTACATGTAATAGCGTGACAGACAGAGGGAGGGAAAAATAATGTTGCTCTTGCACACCCTTACCATGTGGGGAAGTCATGTAGCAAGTTTGGTTTAATTCTGCCCAGTGGTTTAGGAGAATTAAGATAGCTTGACGGACAGATGGATGGGCGTACCGACAGGCATTTAAGGTTGGGGGGCTATTTGGGACAATATTATGAGGTTTACTCCATTTAAAATACATTAACTAGCCCTTAATATGGTTTGTTGAGGGCTAATCAGCTATGTAAATTTAACATTAAAGTGAACCCTAAAACAAAAATGTTGAAATGTCCGGAGGGACATATGGACGGAAAAATGATATTGCTCTCGCACACCCTTACCACGCGGGGAAGTCATGTACTGTACATGTAGCAAGTTTGGTTATCCGCCCAGTGGTTTAAGAGGACATAGTGTGATGGATGGACGGGGACATGGACGAACGAGTGTTCACATATCCCCATTGCTAAAGCGTGGGGATAACAATGTTAGTGCTAATATTAAATGAGAAATTGACCACTGAATGCATAGATGTATGCAATTTTGTCAGAAACTGGTGAACGAAAGTTTAGGACATTTACCTCTCTCATATATAGTACATGTACCCTAAAGTTTCAGACAGAACTGCCTTAGCAAACGAAAGAAGCCCTGGATCAGATGCCACATTCTGCAGCATCAGTTTACCTAACCACACTTTTACTGGGCAGGCTTAGTCCTCTAAGCAGTTAACTAAAATTGTGCATGTTCTTTGGCCAGCAACTGACAACTGCCCTTCTTGAATCAGCAGAAGGGAGAGAATGACCGTAGAAAATATATCATGATCAATCCCCAAGAAAGAATATTGCCAACCTGGTGTGGGTCGACTCCACAACCGCCTGATCACCAGTTGGACGCACATCCAACTGAGCCACCCAGGAAATCCTGATCTGGATCTACACTGTTTGCTACTCAGCCAGGAATTTTTTAGATTACACCATCAAGTAGTGAAATGGACTTGTTCAAACTATAGGACAAGTACATGTATGGTAAGGATCAAAGGTGTCGGAATACTTTCATGGGATAAATACCGTACACGCTATAGGACTTGTTAAGGAGGAGTATTTTGGTGATAATTCTGGGATAATATTGTGTCTGCATAAAAACAGACATTGTGGGACTTTTAATGAGCACCCACAAATCTTGAGACTGAGCTGCATTCTGCTGAGGGCCTTTTAATGAGAACCCACAGCATATGTTTTCATGGAAAACATTTACCTCACAACTCCTCATATCTAGAGCTATGGCATAGCTCAAGATAATGGAGAATTTTAGTATTAAACTTTGCCATGTTGAATAAATTAAGATTGCCCACTTCTCATTTTCGGCCAACCAGATTACTTGATCCAGGTTGTTGACATGTAAAATGACAAACAGTGCAGATCCAGATCAGTTGGCTTCTGTTTGCAAAGACAGCACATGTATCTGGGTTCAGCAGGACCAGTATGTATGTATCAAAACAACAAAGTTGTGGACAGCATAGCAACAGATAAGGCTCTTTTTTCATCCGAAAAATGCTGATATCTTTCTTATTTCTCCACAAAAACATACGTTGTGGTACTCATTAGAAGTGCCTCATTGAGGCGCTTCTAATGAGTACCCACAACATATGTTTTCGTGGAGAAATAAGAAAAATATTATATGGATACCCCCTCCTATCTGTAGCTATGAAATCTGAACAGACTATATGAGGCAATTCTAACTACAATCCACACGTTACATTTTGGTGCAGAAATAAAAATTCCTCTAGATCAGCATTAAGTTTATCACCTTATCCCAGGAATAAAGATAAGGCTATTGTTTCAACAAGTGCTGATGTATTTTTTTTCCACAAAAACATATGTTGCAGAATGCAGATACTCATTAGACTTGTCATTGAGGAGCTTCAAATAAATAAACACAACTTATTATTCTGGAGAAATACATAGTAAGAAAATTACTTCTTTTCTAGAGCTTCGCTCCTGAACCTGGCTCCAGATAAGTGGGGTATCAACATATTTTTCTTATTTCTCCATGAAAACATATGTAATGCGTACTCAATAGAAGCACCTCAGTGATGCACTTCTAATGAGTACTGCAACAAATGTTTTAGTGGAATAAGAAACATATCAGTACTTTTCAGTTGAAAAAAGCACCCTCTCTGGAGCTATGCTTGAGTGTGAAGTATGTTGTACAAAAGACCACTTCACTGAGCATTTTAATGGACCAGTACCATATTTACCCTGTGTATCTAGTCCCCTTTAGGTGCCCCAAATGTTAGGGTAAACATTGTAGGAAAGAAGATTCATCCGGAGCAGAGCTTATCAAGAGCCCTGGATTATGGCCCCCCTGAAAAACTGCCAAGATAATGGTTAGGAATTAGCAATGTATAACAGCCCTGTGTAATCATGTTTTTACCATTACTCTGCTGAACTTAACATACATGTTAGCAGAAACAACATTTAAAATATTTTACTTTTTTTTTTTTACTAAAAATAAGGTTTGACATTTCATTCAAACTGTCAACACAATAAAGCCTTATTTTCTGTAAAAAATATAAGAAAAATGCTAACTTTTTTGTTGTTTGTTCATTTCACCTAGAGAAATTATTCTGCTAATGGTAAACCATATAGGCATGATATGGGAAAATTTTCTGGAAAGCATTGCATAGCTCCAGATTAGAGGTGGTATCCATCTATTACTTTTCTTATTTTTGCTTGAAAACATACGTTGTGGGTACTCACTGGAAGTGCGCCACTGAGGCATTTCTAATGAATACAAAAAACATATCTTTTTGTGCAGAAATACGAAACATTTGCTACTTTTTTAGATGAAAAAATGTGCCTAATCTAGAGCTATGTAAGCAAACAGTGAACACACAGGTCTATTTGTACACTTTCAGCCCCACTGCCTACAGTAAATAAAGATCTTGTGGAATAACAAATGAAGAACGCCTCTGATCAGCTTGCACAAATACATATGATGACATGCTGTACAGCCTGTACAGCATTTGAAATACATTGGTTTTCCCTTCGTGGGCCTCGTGTCTGTGAAAATAATTGGATCTTTTCTACATACACAGGGCCAAGCACTCTAAATACATGTCAGATGCTCATGCAGAGCACCCTAGCATTACGAAAACACACCTATTCAAATATACAGAGAATGTCACCTCCAAAAACTGAAAATTTTCAGATAAAAAATTCTGATATTTTTCATATTTCTGCTCAAAACATAGATTGTGTGTACCCGTTAGAACCGCCGCAGCGAGGCGGTTCTAACGAGTACCCACAATCTATGTTTTTGAGCAGAAATAAGTAAAATAATGTATACCCCTGTAAACCCCCGTTTTACTGTATAAAAGTGGGGTTTAAGGGGGTCAAAATTATATAAGCGTGTTTTCGTGATGGGATATTTTTGTGCCAGTGTGGTACTCCAGAGATAGTTCCAGATAAGAGGGGTAGCCACGTAACAATTTTCTTATTTCTCCACAAAAATATATCTTGTGGTACTCATTGGAAATGTGCTTTGCCAAGGCGCTTCTAATGAATATCCTGAACATATGTTATCATGGAGGAATAAAACAATATCAATACTTTTCAGTTGAAAAGAAAGCCTTATCTTGACAGACTGAGGTGATCACAATTTCACACACATATCTTGTGGTACTCACAGTCACTGGAAGAGCCTCACTGAAGCAATTCTAATGATTACCTATGAGATACTTTTTAGTTTTAGGTGAAAAAATGACAATAAACATTGTTATAATTAGCTGTGAATACTTTTTTCATTTTTTTTTACCACACTGCATACTAACATTTTTCAAAATTACTGAGAAAACTTGTAGGGAAATATCCGCCAAATTAGGGCTCACTTAAAGATCAGCAGAGGACTTTATGAGGTGTATTTAATGATGCTTATCATATGCAATATTTTTCTTCTTCTGATTTTCTTTATAAAAGTATATGTTAACTTGTGGGTACTCATTTAAGGCAATTCAAATGAGTACCCACAACATATCCTTTTAAAAAGAAATATATAAATTTTCAAGACTACAAAACTGCTTGACTGTGTTTAAAGGGTATGTTTGGTAATTATATTAAATGATGTATTTATAATTTCTCAATGAAAAGTACATGTATGCGGCATCTTCGTAGCTCTAGAAAAGAGTGGATCCTGCATACATTGTAGATATTATAGTAGCTCCAGATATGAGCACATATATCCACATAATATTTTTTTCTTATTTCTCTATGAAAATATATCTTGTGGGTACACATCAGAAGCGTCTTGCTGAGGTGCTTTTAATGAGTACTGACTAAGGCTGGCTAATCAGAGCTGAAAAGATAACCGATCATTAGTCATGTCATTGTGAACGATAATCGATTACTGAAGATTTGGTCATAATTTTACTTGTCTACCTGAGCATCTCTTACCATATGTTATACTTTACTGCATACATTTAGTCAGACAGGCCTTACCAAACAGTGTAGACCCAGATGAGATGCCGCAAATGTGTCGTCTCATCAGGGTCTCCACTGTTTGCCCCTCATCCAGCTATTTTTAGACACAACATTTGGTAGTCAATTGCACTTATACAAATTTTAGATAAAGTATGGTAGGGAGTTGAGGTGTTTGAATACTAAAGGTAAATACGGTAAAGTAACAAACAGAGAAAAGAAATGATCGATTATTAGCAAATCTGTAATGATAATCGTTTTTGTGGTATTTATCGATCAATTAATCGATTATCTGATTAATTGTGCCAGCCTTAGTACTGTCAACATGTTTTCATGAAGAAATAAGAAAAACGTCCTCCTGATACCCCTCTTCTTTATAGGTAAGACATGCTACAAAGGTTACAACGAAATATTTTCAGAATACTTACACTACAAGTTCCAGCTTTCCTCTTCTCTGTCTATGTTTGTTTCTCGGACATTTTACAGGAAACTCAATCTTCTGGTGTTGCCTTTCTCATCAAACATCCAATGTATGAGGAATGAGAAGTGATCAAGCATCCAAACCCTCTGTATGATATCCTCCATTGAAAACTGCAGTGCTAAAACAACCAGACATCATCTCTAAATCTTGCACTTTATCGAAAACATTGAAAATTTCCACAGAACTTGACAGAAGCCATAAATTATTTCAGAGTTCAAGCTGGAGTTATTCCGAAATGCAATGTAGTTCACAGGGTATTGCTTTAGAATCCAAGTGTTTTTATTGAACATATTACAACTGCTCTGAAGCCATGAGGTAGAATCTTTTGAGTACTTGTGGGTCACTAATGCTACAGTGATTCACCGTGAAAACGTACAAGAAATCATACATGTTCACGAACACACGCACAATAAAACTTGTATATATTATATGGACCAAATATATACATATACAGATATATAAAACAAATTGGAAAGTTAAAACTTGGGTAAAGTTTAACTTGAGAAAGACATGGATTGGAACATGTGTAAATATACGAACTTCCAAGTCAGCCAACGATTGCAGGTTTGAATTGCGGGCTATTTTAACTATACAAGTACACATAACTGTTAATTTACATATCACAGTAGGAGGTCATTTAGTTCTAATGAACTCTGCACATTCTGTATGGGAAAGATTGGAAATTAGGCGTAAATTGTTTCAGAATCATAAACAGTTGGTTGTCAATCATTTTCATAAATGAGCTCATCTGAATGAAAGGAAGCCTGCTTTAGTTTTTGATATTAACACAGTGTCTTTAAATCAACATTTGCTAACCATTTCCCTCCATCAAGTTCTGAAATGGCATTCGTATTTATACATGTATCCTCATTTTTTTTTATTGGATATTATACATGCATTGTTCATCTGCTTATCATCTACATGTAATGTCTGATGAACTTTTAAATCCCATTCTTGCATGGATATTTCATCTCCTTGCTTGTGCTACAATTTGTACCGTGATTTTGACAAGCATGACTTTTAGGAAAGTTTTTTGTTTGCATTTCATTAACTGGAAAACTGTGAATGTGAAAAATTCTGATTGTCACCAAATTATATCAGACATCTGTTTCGATGCTTAGATTGTTCACACTTGAAGGATTATTGTTTTTGTTTGTGTGATTTTCATTTGGTTTGTCTTTAATATTGTAACAACTCCCTTCTTCCATTTCCATAATGTCTGAAGCACTGTCAGATATGAGCGAGTCCTTCTTCTTTGTAAAGTCAGGACAAGACTGGACATGTTGGTATGATTGTCTATCATCATATTCAGTTTCACGATGATAAAAGTAATTGAAGTTGGAAACTATAACAGGCACAGGCAGAGCGATTGTTAACACACCAGCAATGGCACACAGAGATCCTACAAGTTTGCCCCAGACGCCAATTGGACGCATGTCACCATACCCCACAGTTGTCATGGTTACCACTGCCCACCAAAATGCATCAGGTATACTATGGAAATGTGAGGCCTCTGCATCAGCTTCTGCGAAATAAACCGCACTTGAAAACAATATAACTCCAATGAATAAGAAAAATATGAGCAATCCCAGTTCTCGCATACTTGCTTTTAAAGTTTGACCGAGTATCTGCAGTCCTTTTGAGTGTCGTGATAATTTGAATATTCGAAAAACTCTCACTAACCTAATGACCCTCAGAATTGCAAGAGACATGGCTTGGTTATTACTCCTACTCTCGTCAGCAATCACAGTGCCGAGCGTAATGAAATATGGAATGATTGCGACAATATCTATAACATTCATAATGTTTTTAAAGAAGCCTAACTTTCCTGGACATGATGCATATCGTACAAGCAATTCAGAAGTAAACCATATTATACAACATGTTTCAATAATGAAAAATGGCTCGCTAAACTTTGGAATATCATCTTCTTCAATCGCACCTGTACCATTTGTTGTTTCATTCACAACTCTGTAATGCTTAAATTCAGGTAACGTTTCTAAGCAGAATATCACGATGGACATTAAAATAACTAGCACTGAGAAGATGGCAATGAGTCTTGCCGCAGTTGAGCTTTCTGGGTATTCAAACAATAACCATACCCGTCTTTGAAATTCATTTTCTGGAAGTGGCTTTTCCTCCTCTTTAATGAAGCCTTCATCTTCACGGTATTTTTCAATTGCCTGAGCTCCTAAATCATAAAATTTTATTTCTTCAGCAAACACATCCAGTGGTACATTAACAGGTCGTCTTAATCTACCTCCACTCTGGTAATAATATAAAATTGCATCAAAACAAGGTCTATTTCTGTCAAAGAAATATTCATTTCGTAGAGGGTCGTAGAACCTGTTTCTTTTTGTTGGACAACCTAGAAGTGTCTCTGGAAACTGATTCAGAGTTTTCAGCTGTGTTTCGAACCGGAGACCACTAACGTTGATCACCACACGTTCACAGCATTCGTAATCAATCCCCTGCTGGCCCATACCATCACTATGGTGACCATGTTCGTCTTCATGTAGTTTTGGAAATGACCTGGAATTTGGAAGAGGTGAACGAGTTACTGTAGTTGCGCGCTGGCTTAAAGGCATGTAACCTGCAGGACCACCATTCCCCTGGCCCCCCTCACAACTAAGCATTGCAACTTCCATGCTGGAAATCTCAGTTATGTTTTAGACTAATAACTTTGTCCCATAGTACTTTGGAAATGTCTGACAGTTTTGTCTCTCCCATCAGTGCTAACTATTTCTAATATCCAAAAAAAAAAAAGCACACAAAAAGCTACCATGACGTTTACTTGAAATAAAAAAAAAATCATCGAGCTTTTGAACAAATCCCTGAATGAGTTCGTCTTTTTTTTTGGTTTGTCAAGACCCCAGAAATGAATGCATCCGAGTATGGGTCATGAGTTCAGTGGCATATTTACCTACAGGCACAAGCTTCTACTACATCAATCTACTTTTCTTTTAGACATCATGCCAAAAATCACTTGCGGTGTGTTTGATATATATTCAATGACCTGTGTACACACAATAGCAGACATTCTGCATGAAGGTCGGCATTTTGACAGTTTTGACACATAACGCGAAACACTGCACGCGCGTAACCGCAGCTGAGTTTATAATCCATGCAAACAACATTCACACTAGCGCTAATAGCATGCTTGCCAATAAAAGCTCATCAACTGCATGCTTAATCTAAAACACTACAAACCAGTTCGATACAGTATCTTTTGTGTCAAATAATGTAATGTTTACACACAGATTATTACTTTACGCTACACACGTTTGGAAGAAAAAAGGCTACCAATCGTATTGAGTCTAGATATCTAAAAATAGAAAAATAAAATATACTTCAATCAATTTCATTGATTTTAGTCTTTTCGACATGTCAAAAGTATAACGATAATTTTCAGGTAGAACAAATGTCTTAGAATTTCTAAAACTTGGTTTATTTATTTTATTTTTATCGCACAGGACTTTACTATCGCATTCACTGCGGAAGTTAATTTTACCTTTGGCCTAACAGTACGTACAGTAAACTGCAAAGTTTTTCCATTGTACTTTCCCAATACTGAAGGTTTGTTGATAAAACGTATTGGGATTGAGGTAGCTTCGACATGTGTGCATTGATCGCGAGTCGTACAGTGTAGCCGATAAAGCTGTTTAGAAGAGAATTCAGCTCTCATTTCTCAACGAAGTTTAGCTCAAGATAGAAACTACACTGAAGTAAAGGATGACGGCGTTTCTTCCGCCAAATTTACTTGCGTTATTCGCTGCCAGGGATCCAATTCCATATCTACCACCGGTAGATAAATTGGGACATGAAAAAAGGAGATTGAGTTACGGAGGAGTCGCGCATTTATTAAAAGACTTCGAGGTAATTTTTCGTTTCTCTTTTGTCAGCCATAATATTTTGTAGTTTATATTACATTTTTATTGCTTGTTGTTTTGGTTTTTACAATAAAGACGATTTACAAACAAACATCGTACTTACAGAGTTTCCAAAATGGCCGAAACCAAGGTAGCCATAATGTCAAGTCCAATTAGTGGTGAGTAGCTTTTCACACATGTTGAAAACACAGTTCCATGCCAAATCTAACTGCATGCCACTGTTATATATTGCTTAATTTTGTTATCTATTCAAGCCAAATAATTATTGCCATGCTACACTAAAAGCTAGATGATATTGAGCATTGTTCCAGTCCTGTTACAATAAACACACTGCTAGCTGTGGAAGTGATGCCAGTCCGCACATCGATACAGCTTTGCCATAAATTATTCACAAGGCTGTAGTTATACCAGCATAATTTGATTGAACTCCTTGCTAATAGCAACCCCAGATCATGGAGAATGCAGTGTTATTTTTGCCTGGTATTCTTCATCTAAATGAGGTAACACATAGTAGTTTCAGTTACAAAGGACCAGTGCTTTCCAGCTGTTTGCCTTAATGGAATCAGTGTTACATTCACAGTGGAGAAATGTATCCGAAGAGCTAATAATAATAACCAGTACTGCTAGAAATCAATATTGAAGCATAGGTTAAGCCAGAGCCTTGGCAGCAATTCAGTAGAATTGATTTCTTCTAGTCAATAAGTTAAAAGAGCATAGCCTTGCTGTTAGTTTTTTCAAAACAGCTAAAAAATTATTTGAAAAAAAAAAAAAAATCTGACTGCTAATTAAGTTTGTTTACACTACTGATTCTTAGTGATTTAGCAAGCTATCCATCATGGGTAATAGTTTGAAAAGCTCACCACATTAGGATAATAATATTTAAACTGAATGGCAAATCGATTCTCTTTCATTGACAAAATCTATATTTAGACAAAACATATTCCAGGTAATAAGTATTATATTATTGGCTAATTAGCAGTAAACAAAAATAATCAACTTACCTGCCAGTTGTCTCACATATCTCCAGCAGTGGAGCTGTAGATTCATCCCTGAGTTCATTACAGTCATCCTGATAGTTTTTGAATGAAGAAGAATTCTGCCGTGTATTTTCGTTATGATCATGCCCCACTGATTCATATGGAGGAGGATCCGATATAGGCGAAGGAATTTCCGCACATGATTCTTGGTGTTGTGCCTGATGTTTATCCGACTTCTGTTGCATTTTGAAAATGTTTGGAAGGCATGATGTGGTTTCTTCTTCTTTGATATCAGCAGCACTGACTGATCCGGATCTAGCACTACTAGGGGCTGATTTGCTCCGTCTAATCCTTTTAGCAGCTTGTATCCGTTCTAGACGCTGTGCTTCGACTGTGTCTAGGTCTTTTGGCTGAAATTAAAACAAAATTGTAAGCTTGATTGCCTCTTAGCCTCGAGTTGATGAGTAGGTTTTGTAGCTTGCAAACCAGCTGAGATTGTTGAAGCAACAGGCAGCATTGATTTTTTATTCAATAAATCAGCTTGTGATTTGATGTCTTATCGTGAGATCTTTTCATGAAGAAGTAATCACTTAGAGTAAATTAAGGGTCTTGGCACTTCATGCAGCAGTGAATTGATAAGCGGGAGTACAAAAAAATCTCTTGAAGTGAAATCAGTATTTAATGTTGTTATTCAACTGAATATGTGATTTCATAATGGTTGGGAGATAATGATGAGTATGTGTTAGAATCAAGGCTTGGTGTTAAAATTAAGAGGTCCACTGCGGGGAAATCAGATTCAGTATATGGGAGGCAAATATCAAGATTGGTCTTTACAGCTGCAGTTTGCTGTTCATACAGCTCCAGATAAGACACTTTTTTTTCTTTTCACTTGAAAAGTAATGATATTTTTCTTTTGTCTCCATGAAAACATGTTATAGGTACTCATTAGAACTCAGTGAAGTGCTTCTAATGAAAACCCACAATACATGATTTTGTGGAGAAATAAGAAAAAAAAAATATGTGGATAACCCATCTGATTTAGAGCTGTGCTGTCCAGTGAGCCAATCCTTTACTTACACATAATGCCAGATAAGACATTTTTTTCAAACAAGATAATATGTACTATGAGTACTCATTAGAAATTCCTCATTGATGTACCTCTAATGAGTACCCACCATGTATGTTTTCATGGAGAAAGAAGAAAAATCTTTACCTGATACCCCTTAAAACTGGAACTATGTTATACATTTAAACGATTAGTAGTCCGTTTTTCAAATATGGGACAGAACATTTTTCAGTCAAAAAAATTTGTAGGACAGGACTGTGTCCTATGCCCTCATTAAATCACCGTTAAGACAAAGGACAGTTGTTTAAAAGACAAGAAATAGGCTAAAATTTCTTTTAGTCAGACGTTTTGAAATTGTGTGTGCTAAAAATAGAACAAAGAACACAAGTTGGCAGAACAATGAATCATTATTTGCCTCACAACCAGCTTTGTGATTCTTTTTATAGATAGCTGCTTCAATTCTGTTACACATTTGTAGTGCCAGGTAAGGTGTTTTGTTTTCTTTCAACCAAACAATATTTGGTAGCTCTGTTTTTTCTCAGCAGACAAAAACAACAACATTTGTACCCAGTAGATTTGATTTTGTGAGGCAATTCTAACACAAACCCATAGGTTGATGGCATAAGTCTTCATCTGTTGGAAAATAAATCATCCAGGTATCCCACCAATAAATCATAGTTTAAATCTAAATATCCAGACACCATAGATCCCAGATAATGCTAATTGACTTTAATTTAACCCTTGTCCTGCTGAATAAATTAAGAAGCCACACCCATTTCTAATTTTCAGCCAATCAGATTACTTGATCAAGTTTGATGATATAGATTCTCATACTAAATGGCAAACAGTGCAGATCCAGATCAGTTGGCTTCTTCAGAAGCCAACTGATCTGGATCTACACTGTTTGCAAAGCAGGGTATATCTGGGTTTAGCAGGACAAGGGTTAAAAGTGTTAGACCAGTCACCACTTCCTCGAACTGAAATTACAGGTCTTTGTTTTTGTTATTTTGCAGGATCCAAAGGACACGCCCCCTCCAACACGAGTAGAGACAAAGGATGAGAGAAAAGAAAGAAAGGTTAGGTATAATTTGTAGTTTATCAGCAATTATGGTACTGATCAGATTGAGTATGTTCAGTCATGGGATGTATACACCTGAATGATTTTTGTCATTTTGTAAAAGGGGGCAGCCTTTGTAGACAAGAAGTTGCCCCCACTTAGTATTCTAAACCTTCCAAATGGGGCATACTTGTTTAAGAGCAGATTCTTTAAGAGTAGCCCGCACTTGAGAGGTTGCTGATGACATCACATTCCAAGAGTTATCTTTCTTGCTGGAGATACCCAGGCACATTTTCAGTAGAATTTTCAATAGACCTGTCTGGTGTCTCCAACATGGCGGATCAAGGGAGAATAACCTTACAAAACTTTGGCATCTGCAGCCTCACAGTGAGAATTTGTGTGTGTGTTTGGGGGTGGGGGCAATTCACTAAGCCTCCCTACATCATTTTACAGTGTAGTAACAAAAAGGGAACTTGATACACTTTGTACATTTTCTGCCATTTTTTTCCCAGTTTGGGTAGGGGAGAGGGCAACATTTCACTTCTCTTCTTGAAAGGGGTCTGCTCTGAAAGGAAAGAATTTGCTCTATATATCTGGGCCCAGTTGTTCAAAGCTAACGACGTCGTTAGTTAACGATTCGTTAAAATTTACATCCAGTGATACGCAAATATGCTGAAATTTTTTGCTGAAAAAATGTGAGTAGCTTTTGCAGCGCAAAAGCTACTCACATTTTTTTCAGCAAAAAATATCATAATATTGTAAATTGAATCCGCTAAAACAGTTAACGAAATGACCCTTAACGAGCTCGTTAAGCTGACGGCGCTTTGAACAACCGGGTCCTGGAAAAGAATTACCTATGTTATACAACGACTCACTCCTGGACAGGCATCTGCCCTGAAAGTGCATGTACAAATTTGTAAGGGCATCCCAGCCAGACTCTATTATTAAGCATTTGGTTTTTACAATCATAGCTCCAGATAACGTTTTTTTTTTTTTTTTCTGCTAAAAAGTCTAATATCTTATTTCTTCACAAATCACAAAAGCATATAGTATTGGTACTCATCAAAAGCACCTTGGTGATATTAACCCTTGTCCTGCTGAACCCAGATAAACCCTGCATTTGCAAACAGTGTGGATCCAGATCAGTTGGCTTCCTGATCTGGATCTGCACTGTTTGCCATTGAAAATGTGAATTTATAGCTACAATCTGGATCAAGTAATCTGATTGGCTGAAAATTAGAAGGGGGTGTGGCATCTTAATTTATTCAGCAGTACAAGGGTTAATATGTAGCCAATCGTTCCTGGAGATATAAGAAAAATAGTTCATCTGGATACCCCTCTTATCTGGAGCTGTGTCTCAGGCATTTTTGTGTGCTACAGATACATGCAGCTCAAGATAAGATTTGTTCAGGAAAAAAAAAATTCCTTATGTATCCATTAAAACGTATGCTGTGTACTCATTATAAGCCCCACGCTGAGTATGTGCATATTTTCATGAACTAAGAACATTTTGGTGGAAAAAGCATCTTATCAGGACATAGGTCCAGATAAACCACTTTTTAAATCGAAAAGTACAGATGTTTTTCTACTCCACGAAAACATGCTGTGGGTACTCAGTAGAAGTGCCTTGCTGAGGCACTTCTAATGAGTACCCACCACATGTCTTTTCATGAAGAAATAAGAAAAATAGCATAGGTCTAGATAAGGGGTATCTGGTATATATTTTTCTTATTTCTCCATGAAAACATAATGAGTACACACAACATATGTTTTCATGGAGAAATAAGAAAAAATATCAGTACTTTTGGATTGAAAAAAGCGCCTTAACTAGTGCTATGAAATAGTACATTGCTACCTCCTCTTATCAGGAGCTATGGTCTCTTACCATGTTAAGGTTAAAGCTCCTACTTGCTTAGTGTAGGCCCAAGACAACATGAAAGTATTTTCAGTACCCATTAACACTTTAACAGTTTGGCTACATCACTTAAAATAGGACACATTTTTTCAAACAAAATCACAGCTGTAGATCAAAAGGATATCCAGTTAAATGTTTTACTTACATGTATGTCTCCATGCACAGCTCCAAATAAGGCATTTCTTGAACTGAAAAAGTGCTGATACTTTTCTTATTTCTCCACGAAAACGTTGTGGGTACTGAATAGAAACGCCATGCCAAGATGTATCTAATGAGTACCCACAAGTGGAAAAATAAGAATATTATTGTGTTGCTTCCCTCTCTTATCTGGAGCTACATTCATGAAAGCAAATGTTACAGCATCTCATTGAGGCGCTTCTAATGATTGCCTACAACATAAGCTTTTATGGAGAAATTATCCTTTGGAGACAATTTTCACGAAATGTCAGACTATTTCCTAGAAAAATAAGAAATATCTGTCTGCTGATTTAGCTCAGAGTGTGGTGAAGGTTATAAAATCCTGCTTTTGAAAACTGCCTGAGCTTAACTTTATTTGTAACACCAGATAAAGCACTATATGCCACAATAATTTAGGGATAATTTTTGTTATTTTTGCACAAAAACCTATCTTGTGGATACTCGATGGAACCATTTACCTTGCCCTTTGAGTACCCGGCTGGATTTGTTTTGATGCAAAAAATAACAAACATCATCTAAGAACATCCGTTTTCTGTACTTAGGATTATTACACTATTGCCTAAGAAGTATACTTGAAAAGGTTTTATGCATCTATAAATTTATTCAGCTATTAAAGTTCAGAGATGCATGATTTTGTAAATTGCATACATAGCTCTAGATAAGATGGGGATAGCGGGTAAATATTTCTATTTATTACTATGTGTAAACATATGTTATGGTACTCATTAGAAGTGCCTCATTGAGGCACTTCTAATGAGTACCATCCATATTCTTAAGTGAAGAAATCAGAAAATATCTATACTTTTTGGTTGAAAAAAGCAGATTATCAAGGATGTGCATAAATTTATTGGCATGATAATAACTGGTATAATTTTACATTTTGGTATTATGAAGAGTTGATATTATGAAGAAGACTTTGTTATATATAATTTGTAGAGAGTTACTCAACTGAGAATAGTAACAATGGTAGTGCAGTCAACACAGGCCTCCTAGGAGATCTTTTTAACCCTTAAAGTCACAGTTTATTTTTTCTTTAAAAGACCTTTAAAACATGTGTTTTATTAAGTAACAACAACAGCATAAACAAACAACCAAATCTTCATTTTGTCCTGACAGATTTTGATGAAAAAAATGTTCAGAAGATTGAATAGAATTGATTGTATGGTATATACTGCATGTATTTGGACAAATATGCTCTTGCAGTGTAAACCCAGATCAGGCAATGCAGAACACTGCATCTCATCAGTCAACACTGTTTGCCACCCATTTCTAGACAATACATTGGGTAGTAAATTGAACTTGTTCAAATTTAAGGACAAGTATGGTAAGGAGTTGCGGTGTCCAAATACATTACTTAGGGTAAATAAGGTAAATGTCAGTGATGTTTGGTTGTGGGGAAATAATACACTTTCGGGGGAAAAAACATTTTTGCCTCAATTCTGAAAAGTTATCTCCTTACAAGGAAAAAAATGCCTCCCTTGGGTGCAAATCTGGGCCCAGTTCATCCAAACTAAGGATGTTGTCAGTTACCGTATTGTTAAAACTTTGATCATTAAATATGGCATATACGCTAATATTTTTGCTGAAAAAATGTGGGTAGCTTTTGCATTTTCAGCAAAAATACTTGTGAATTAGATATTGTACTTACTAGAACAGTTAACATTTTGACCACTAACAAGCTTGTTAAGCTAAAGATGCTTTAAACAACTGGGCCATGGTAGAAAAGACCTTTTAGAAGAGGCTTGGTGTACAGGACAGCAAATAGAAGTTAGAGAAAGTTTTCTCCTTTGTAAAAAGAGCAGAAAATTTACTAAGTTTATCCAATTCCCTTAAATTACAACATCCAAATTATCGAGGCACATAATTACTTAACTTTTTAAATTTCAGTCACAATGACAACTCGATAGTGAATATTTCCATTTCCTTACTTTCAGCGCAAAGAGAGAGCAGAACAGATAGCCTACAAACTCGAGCAAGATCTGGCATTATGTAAGTATACATATAACAGGTAAAACAGGGGAAAAAAGCACACGAATCTCTGACCAATGTTCATAATGGTAAACGGCGCATAAAAGGGATACATGGTACTCAGAAACTGTGTTATTGTTGCATGATAAAATGTTTTATTTTTTTTTACATAGCATTATAGATTGCTGATTTTTTGTGGAGCCCAATATAACTGAACTAGCATTGGAAGGGCCGTAAAATGTCAAAAGTGCCATCATATATATGCTGACTGATCTGAGTCTTTACTATCCGAAAATACATTTTCTCCTGTAGCTCCAGGTAGATACGAGGGTGTCCACAAAATATATTTTTCTTATTTCTCAGCAAAAATATGTTGTGGGTACTCATGGGTACTCATTAGAAGCGCCTTGACAAGGTGCTTCTAATAAGTACACACAACATAAGTTTCATGGAGAAATAAGAAAAGGATTTATACTTTTTCGGTTAAAAAAGTGAACTGCTTAGAGCTATGTACGCATACACAAGGTCTTAGGGTTTGTCAGTAATAAGACAAGGCCCCAGGGTTATAAAACATTTTATCATGCTCACTTCAGCTGAAATTTGTCATCTCAAATTCAGTGCTCCAGCCAGGATTTGAGGGCAGAGGGGTGCTGGGTAGGGCACTTTTTGCACGGTCATACAAGAATGAGGGCACCATGTGTCATTTGATGTACTTGGTATCAAGACATGTTACAAAATATAATCCCATTCCACAATAAATCCCTCATAAAATAGAGTACACAGAACACTGACCTTTAAACATTGATAACATTTTTAATTTTGGTCCGATTTTCATGAAATTTTCACCAAAATGTAGGGTTTTATGTGTGAAATTTGAAATAAGACAGACAGCAGCTTAAGAAGGGCAGAGGGGCGGCAGAAAAGGGCAAGAGGGGCGGCCCGCCCCTCCATAAAGGGCTAGCTGGAGCACTGAAATTACTTACAATTGCAAATTCTTTCTTGCTAACATAGCTGAGCATCAAAATTTCTCTGCTTATAAATATGAATATGCTAACTTGTTGGCATTTTCATATTTCAAGGGTTGAGTGCAAGACTGTAGTTACTGAAACATATCTTTGAAACCCTTGTTTAGGGGCAACTTTGACCCCTTTGTAAACAATGGAAATTTAGGTGCCATTGCTGGTACGAGCAATGACACCTTAATTTCCATTGTTTACAGAAAGAAATTTTGTAATCTTCATAACGCCTTCATGGTGAAGAGATTAGGTATTGGGAAAAGCAACCATCTGACTTGCTACAGTCTTGCGATCAACCCTCGATTTATTAGCAGAGAAAATTTTGAGCATGAAAAATGTTTTGTAACCTTGAGGCCAATATTGTCTAAATAAACTCCCAAACAGGAAGTACTATAGGATGCAGCAAGTCTATTTTCAGATTAATCATTCTTAGTTATAAAATATATGCCAAATACAGTCAAACCTCAATGGCTCTAACATCTTTGGGACCATGGAAATTCGTTCGGGACATGGGTAGTTCGAGCCACTGAGGGTTAATCATGGCACCAGTTCGGGAAGCAAATAGCGATAATTTAGGGAATTCTTTTCGATTTTCTTCACAGTGATTGTAGAGTGTACTTATTAGAATTGCCTCGATGAGGCAATTCTAATCGGTACACACAGCATGATACAATTTCACGATAAAATAAGAAAATTTCCTTAAATATTTGTTGTCTTGAGCTATAGGAAGAATTTCATAGGGACTCAAAAAGCGAGTTCGAATTAGCTATGGTAAAAAAGCCATCGGTATTTGAGCCATCGAGGTTCGACTGTATATTGTTATGAATCTGTTTACTAATTTTATGGACAAATGGCCCTAGCCCTCTTCAGTAAAATTCAAATACTCTTGTAGTTACAGTTTAAGAAACCATGTAATACATGTAATTCAGTGTACTTTAATTTCCCTAAATACATGTAGGTGCACCTTTAAATCCTTATGTTTTGTAAAATTTGAGCGTCCAATTACCACTTGTTAATGAAGCTAAAACTGCAGGATGAGTGGCGGGCAGTGTAGAATCTGATCAGATGCTGCATTCTGCAGGGTCTGATATGGTTCAAACTGTTTGCCAATGCCTGTTAGTCCTAATACTTACCCATAAGTATGGTAAGTGATGTATAAAAATATGGTAAGTGGTGTCTGCTAGTATATGGTGTATTCATGCAAAATGTTATATGATGTACAGTCAAGTCTGTTATACCTTTAACTTGGCTCATTTTAGGGGATCCGCATTCTGCAGGGGGTGGATCAACTGACCCCTACAAGACCTTATTCGTTGCACGAGTGGTAAGTATTACCTGATTGGATAAATTGGTGTAGGTATATACATGTATATGTGTTGGTATATGCTTCAGGCAGGTATCACAGCTCTAGATAAGATGTTTATTTTCAACCAAAAAGTACTGATAGTTTTCTCCAAAAACGTGGGTATACATTAGAAGCGCCTCGCTAAGTACCCACAATGTATTTTTTTTTCGGAGAAATAAATATCAAAATTTACCTGATACACCCTCTTATAAACAGGAACCCCTTTATAACACAGTGCTTTATAGCATGGTTTTGCATATGACGTGGACCTCAGAAAGCTTGTATACGAACAAAAATGTTTATATAGAAATTGATCATGTGTACCTGCAAGAGGATGATTTCAGTGAATACTTACCACATCTTTGTGGTGAAATAACAAAAAAAAAAAAACAAACAAAAAAAACTAAATAATTATTAATACCTGGATACTCCAAAGCTCCTGATGAGGGACTTTTTTCAACTGAAAAGAACTGGGCCCAGTTGTTCAAAGCTAACGATGTCGTTAGTTAACGATTCGTTAAAATTTTAATCGAGTGATACGCAAATATGCTGAAATTTTTTGCTGAAAAAATGTGAGTAGTTTTGCAGTGCAAAAGCTACTCACATTTTTTCAGCAAAAAATATCAGAATATTGTATATTGAATCCGCTAAAACAGTTAATGAAATGACCCTTAACGAGCTCGTTAAGCTAACGACGCTTTGAACAACTGGGCCCTGATATTTTTCTCGTTTGTCACCACAAAAAAATGTTTTGGGTTCTTATTAGTTGCAGCTCAGTATAAACCGTTTTCATGGAGGAATGAAAAAATATTTATCTGGATACACACGCCGGCCTCAGTGGCTCAGTCGGATGCTTGTCTGACTGGTGATCAATAGGTCGCAGGTTTGATCCCTGCTAGGTCCGGCAACATTCTTTAATGGAGATTGATCATGAAATACATTCTACGGTCATACCTTCTGCTGATTTAAGAAAGGAAGTTGTCAGTTGCTGGCGAAAGAATGTGCACAAGTACTGGTTAACGTCTTTGAATATTGGGTTGACTGGGCCATATAACCTCAACACAAACAAATAACCTCTTTGAAAACTAAGTCTGTCCAGGAAAAGTGTGTATAGGTAAACTGCCCACCATGACCCTAATGGGTTGACTGGCCCAGGTTGTAAAACCTCAAGTCAATCAATATCTGGGTACACCCATCTTATCTAGAGCTCTCTTCAGGTTAAGTATTAAAATATTCAGAGGATAATTTTTGTTACTTTTGTTGTAGCATTAACTCTTTGTCTTGCTGAACCTTGATATACACTGCCGTTGCAAACAGTGTAGATCCAGATCAGTTGGCTTCTTCAGAAGCCAACTGATCTGAATCTGCACTATTTGCCATTAAGTATGTGAATTGATAGCAACAATCTGTGTCAAGTAATCAACTGGCTAAAAATTAGAAGTGGGTGTGGCATCTTAATTTATTCAGCAGGACAAGGGTTAAAACATGTGCAGATACATCAGAAAAGGTACCTTTGGATGTGCGTGCAGCAAAGATTTGGACTAGTCTGCACATACGCACAGTTTGATCACAATCTTCATTGGACATATTTTTAGATATTATATCCAAGGATGCAAAGTTTTATCGTGTAGACAGCAAAGACTGATCAGACTGCATGGACTCTCAAGTTGATTTGAGTCTTTGTCAGGCGCACATATTAGAAGTTATGTTTTCCCACGTGTGGCTCATATCATGTTGTACCTGAGTGCTCCGTAGCTCCAGATAAGGCACTTTTTCTTACTGGGAAAATAGTCAAATTTATATTTCTTGTATATCTAGGAAAACATTAGTGTTGGGTACTTATTTCATACCTTATGGGTATAGATTAGAAGCCCCCTAGAGAGAGAAGCTTCTATTCTGTACCCACAAGATATGTTTTAGGAGAGAAATATTACTGTGATCTGGAGCTATGCATATCATTTTTGTACTCATTGAAATTGCCTTCCTAGTAATATAAGAAAAAAAAATATCCACATGGTTAGACATGAAAACAAATTTAATACAGGGTTTACCCTCAGGGTATGGGAACCAGAACTCCATTATGCAGAGTTCAGGGTCCTTTAGTGAAATTTAGGGGTCTGTTGTTTTAAAGAGGTTAACTCTTAAAGTGCTAGTCACAAATAAACCAGACAACATTTTGAAGTACTTTTTTTTTTCAGAGAAAATAAGGCTTACCATTTCACGTGAATTGTCTGCTAGGCAGACAATTCACATGAAATGTCAAGTCTTATTTTCTCTGAAAATAAAATCAATTCTAGAATGTTGTCTGCTACAAATGGCTTAGTGCTTTAAGGGTAACCTATTGCCCAAATATTGATAATTACTGCCTTTTTTTAGGCTGCAAAAAGATTAAAATACAAAGCTTTAGATAAGTAAAATTGATTTTGGATTGATCATATATGCATCACTCAGGACCCTTACCCCTGACTTTTTAGAGTCAAGTACAGGATTTCGGGAGTAAAAACTGCCAAAATGCAATTCAGGGAAAACACAATAAATACAACAGACTTTTGCATGTACAAGTTGGCTCAGTGTGAGCAGCTTTTTATCCAACTCCTTTCTTAATTTCGAGGATTGGCAGCTTTGAGTTTTAACTGAATAAAAATTTGTGAATTTTCAGGATTTTTTTTTCTCTCCGCTATTTAGTTTGATTAATTTAGAAGACTTTTGTGTAATTTGTTTACGAAATTCTCATGGGAGCTATTATAGATCCAAGACTGACAGAATACTCTTTGTACAAACTACTGTTTGGCAATGCTTGCACCTAAAAGCAGAGAGGAAATTTACGCTTAGCACTCTGGGTAAAATTTTCAGCAGACATATTGAAATATTTGCTTACTTTTCCCAGAAAACAGGATTTGACATTATATGTATATAGTCTCCTGTTTTCTGGGAAAAATATTATCAATTGTTTTGTCTTCCAATTAGCCCAGAGAAAGGTGAAACTTAAACACAGTGTTCTTGCTTTATTATAATTTAACCCATTGTAGTCTGGAGACCCCTAAAAGGATACATGGCAAACAGTGCAGACCCAGATCAGAAACTGCCTGATTAGGGTCTTCACTGTTTGCAAACAGATGAACCATTTTTTCTCTAGGAATATCTATCACATAGTCTTACATACCTAAAATCAAAATTAGAATCTTTCAATATATAGTGTGGCGAATTTCATTCAGTCTGCAATGGGTTAACAACTTTTGTAATTACGGGCTTTCCAATAAAAGGGGTTTTCATGTGGTTAAAAATACTGTAACTTTTAAATTTCAGTAATCTTGCATGAAATCATATGTAGGGGTTTTCATGTGATTAAAAATACGGTAACTTTTAAATTTCAGTAATCTTGCATGAAATCATATGTTTTAGGTACCAGTTCGAATTATTATATGATTAAAGGCAGTTTTAATCAGTAGTTACAACTTATTGTATGCTTAAGTGTAGAAATAACAAAAAAAAAAAAAACAAAAAAAAAAAACACCACCAAATGTTTGGAATTATCATCAAAAATTATCATGAAACCAGCATAACTGTACCTTGATTGATGATGGCAGTAAGAAAAAATTGATTAGGGTGATAATGTGCTGAAATTGGACATAAATTTCAGGTTACCGTCTTGTGCTTAGGAAGACACATTTTTCTTTCTCAATAAGGGTATGGGTAGCTATTTAAATACTTCCATTTCTTCACAAAAACATGCACAGGTAGTCAACAGCAAGGTCTTTCCGTTACATACAAATCATCATAGGGTTCCCTATCTCCTGATAAGAGAGGACACCAAGGAAATATTTCTCCATGAAAACATATTTGGTGCTTGTAATGAGTATCCACAACACGTTTTCTTGGAGAAATAAGAAAAAATATATGGATACCCCTTGTGTATCTAGAGTTATGGGGAAGAGCCCTGCCTCCTGGCTACTAATGACAGTCTGATACAGGGGTTGGGATTTTTTTTCCATGCATGATTTGTCATTTATCAGTAATTACTTGCACAAAATATTAATTACTGCCAGTATCTGCTGGAATTTCAATTCATAGAGAACAACTTTGTTATATTGATGTATAGAAACGTATAAAGTCATGTGTGCTGCATAGTGAACTTATTTGTTGTGATAATTATTTAAAGCAAAGTACACATTTGTGTGTACCTCAGCTAATGCCTGATCATATTGTCAAGAATTGCTGTTTGATCAGGGTTAAGGCTTTGCAGGCTTGCTATATTACATATGAAGGGAGATAACTCAGAAATGATGCAAGATTATGAACAGTAACATTTAACCCTTCTCTTGCTGAACACGACATGTCCTGTCTTAGCAAACAGTGTAGATCCAGATCAGTTCAGAAGCCAACTGTCTGGATCTGCACTGTTTGTCATTAAATATATGAATTTCTATCAAAAATCTGATTGGCTGGAAATTAGAAGTGGGTGTGGCATCTTAATTTATTCAGCAAGGCAAGGGTTAAAGGTACACGGTGTAAATAAAATGATGTAAGATCCCTGCTTTTGTATTCTAGACTGAGGCTCTGATATATAGTTTAGATACGGTAATGTTCTAAAATTTTGTTTGCAAAGTTTCTTACAAAATTGCATATGCAAACCATGCACTGCTCAGGGTCTGCATTTTTTGGCATTCTACTAAGTGTTTTAAAAAAGAAATGCCTAAAAAACAAAAATAGGCTAAAAAGGTATGGAATAAAGTGTTCGAAATCTTAGGACATTAACTGCATCTTGTTTTCTGTTTGTGATTGAAAATGGATGTAATGACTTCTAATGAGGAATTGATATAAACTGTTGTAAATGCTATTTTTTTATACACTAGATTCAAAATATTAATTCTGATTTGTTAAGTGTATATGTGGCTAGAAATTTAGAGATATTGAAACTAGAAGCTGTATAGTAAAAATAGAAGATATTAGTATTAAAATAAAACTACAGAATGCTATATTAAATCTAGATTTTAGTAATATCAAAACTAGAAGATGTGTTGGTTATACTGGATATAAAACACAGGTATAGGAACCAAGTAGTACAAATTAATTGATGGCTCGTTAATTATATAAAGAAAGAAAGAATGCTGTTGGAGCTGCATTTTAAGATGCTTACAGTAAATGTCCTAAAATTTTGTAAACCAAAGTTTCTGACTAAATGGCATATGCAAACATTGTAGACCCAGCTCAGACTGCTCCTGAAGGAGGAGCAGTCTGATCAAGGTCCACACTGTTTGCCATTCCACTAAGTATTTAAAAAAACAAAATGCATAAAAAGCAAAATTTAGACCTGAAAAATATGGAATACATGTACATGTAAAATGTTCGAAATTTTAGGACATTAAAATGTAATTGAGGAATTTAAGATTTGCTTTTCTTAAATTCCATTTGATGATTAAAATAGTAAATAGATGGCTATAGGGAAAGTTTGATAAATTTAATTTAAAATTTAAGTTTCCATATTCATCATCTGACATATGCTTCAGCATGTAGCTAGTAAGTTGATGGACTTGTAATTCAGTATTTATCTTCAGAGGTTAAATGGTAAGTTGGTAGGTTTTGGGAATAGCCTTGTCAATTAAATAGCAGATTTATGAAATTATTTGATCTTTGTCAATTTGTGTAAATGGGAAACAGTTGTTTGTGAACTTGGTTTTTGCTTTGTTTTTAAATAATTTTTGTTTGGCAAAATGATATATCGATGGAATTGGGTTTATTTTTTACATGATAAGTTGATGGACTTAGGTAGCTGGCAAGTTGGTGGACTTCCTGTATTTCAGATAGCAAAAATGGTAAGATGGTGTAGTTTGGTTTAGTCTTTGTCAACACTTTATTTTAAGTGGTGGCATTTAGTTTCATGAAAGTGGTAAATTAAGAAGAAAAATGTCTGACTTAATGTTAAGTTAGTGGATAGTTGATACACTGGGTTCTATCTTTGATAGTGAAGGTGTAAGTTGGTGGCATTGGGTTCTTTGATAGTGAAAGTGGAAAGTTGTGGCATTTGGTTCCATCTTTGATAGTGAAAGTGGAAGGTCGGTGGCATTGGGTTCTGTCTTTGATAGTGAAAGTGGAGAGTTGTGGCATTATGTTCCATTTTCGATAATGAAAGTGGTAAGTTGGTGGCATTGGGTTCTGTCTTTGATAGTGAAAGTGGTAAGATGTCGGCATAGGTTTCTGTCTTTGATTGTGAAAGTGGTAAGTTGGTGGCGTTGGGTTCTGTCTTTGATAGCAAAAGGGGAATGCTGGTGGCATTGAAATCTGTCTTTGATAGTGAAAGTGGTAAGTTGGTGGCATTGAATTTCTTCTTTGATAGTTAAAGTAGTAAGTTGATGGCATTGGGTTCCATCTTTGATAGTGAAGCTGGTAACTTTGTGGCATTGGGTTCCATCTTTGATAGTGATAGTGGTAAATTGGTGGCACTGGGTTCTATCTTTGATAGTGAAGGTGGAAAGTTGGTGGCATTGGGATCCATCTTTGATAGTGAAAGTGGTAAGTTGGTGGCATTGGATTTCATCTTTGAAACTGAAAGTGGTAAGTTGGTGGCATTAGGTTCCATCTTTGATAATAAAAGTGGTAAGTTGGTGGCATTAAGTTTTGTCATAAAATGGCAATTCGGTAAGTTGTTGAGTTTTGTCTTTGATAGTAGATATTTTAAGTCAATGAGCATGAACATACCTTAAATCTTTTTTTTTTTTTTTTTTAAATGGTAAATTGTTACTGTGTTTGACTCTTTTTATCACTGTTCTGTTATGTGACTAAAAGTGGTGATTTTGGCGTGTTGTAAGAATTACCCCATGGTTGATGGATTTGACAGAAATGTAAAAGTTCTATTGAATCTGGTATTTCTTCGTATCAGAGGTAAATTGGTAGGTATGAGTTTACCTGAGCTTATTAAGAAATATTGCAGTAATCAGCATAACCTAAATATTTTGAAAAAATACAGTGCCCTTACATATCCTTAACAAGTGTGATAGCCTGACCAGTCTGACACAGAATAACTTGCTGATTGGGGTATTTGTTATTCATTTGTGGCATTTTGTAGAGTCCATGTCTGCTGGCTTCTGTTTTTAATGCTCTGTAAGCTGCACAATTATTTCAAGACAAAATTTTGAAATATTTTTCTTATTTTCCCAGAAAATAGGCTTTGACGTTTCATGCAGATTGTCTTCTAAATAAGAAAATTATCAGTTTGTCATCCACTGAATTAGCCCAGAGAGTGAAAATGGTTAACTTTGAAGTGTAGGAAGTTGCCATTTTGTACTAGAATAAAAAGTAATTTATTGTAGTCTTTGTTATGTAGATGTGTTTCTTGTTATGTAGATATTTTGAGTTCTGTGAAGTTCCTAAAGGAATAAAATGAAAGAAATACACCTATGTGATTTGGTTCTGTTTTCAAATCCCATATGTTATTGTAATATTGAAGGGAAAAAAATGAAGGTTAGTGTCCTAAAACACTTTAGTTCTTCCCTTTTTTTTTTTTTTTTGCTTAAATTTCTTTTTTCTGTCTGCAGAGTATTCAGTGGATTGGCAAACAGTTTATACCTCAAATCAGACTGCCCTTAGGAGCAATTTGATCAAGGTCTGCACTGTTTGCTTTATCCATTTTATCAGAAAAGTTGTATGAAATTCAAGGACAATTACCATACATAATTAATAGCTCCCAATAAGGGATGTACAGAGTAAAAAAATTATACCTCCACAAATTTGTATGTGATGATTCACTTAGGCTATTCTGACAAGTACTCACAACATATTTTCATGGACGAATAAAAAACAGTGCCTTCTGTTTGAAAAGGTAAATTGTCTTTAATGAAGCAATGTATATTTAACAAGGACTGCACAAAAGAAGCTTATTTGCAAAACCTTGGAGCATGTGCAGATTGTGTCGATTCACATTATATTGCACATGTGCAAAGTCTCATCCTGGCATTTACTCTCCATTAAAACAGTCCATACTACCCAATGATTCTGTTAGCACACAAAAAAAATGCCCTGATCAGACTGTATGGATGTCCAGAATGGTCTGAGCCTATGCTGTCCGTATATGCACTGCCAGTAACAAAAGGCAGATGTGAATTCATCATTCGCTGTTCTTGTGAGTCCCATAGTTTGAGGTAATGTCTCAACATGACTGAAATATTGTTGACAGGGACTCTAAAACTTTAACAGAACAACAAGATAGCCAGATATATTTTGCAAGAAATAAGTGAAGGAAAAACTATATATGGTAAATGTCGTAAAGTTTTAAACACTTTATTCTATATTTTTCTGCCTAAATTTTGCTTTTTTTATGCCATTATTTCTTCAAAATATTTAGTGCAATGGAGTAGGCTGGACTGAAGGAGCAGTCTGATCATGGTCTACACTATTTGCCTTTCCTCTTAGTATTTTAAGAAGCAACTGCATAAAAAAGTAAACCAGAAAGTGATAGAATAATGTGTTCAAAACTTAAGCACATTTTCTGTTATTAAGAAGTCATACTACAGATGCACAGGTTGGTCTGGGCTTTTAGTTCACATCCCTCAAGCTTATGATAAGGGATATCTACTGGGGGGTGTGGGGGGTATATAAATATTTTTATTATTTCTACTCAAAAACATATCATTGTCATAGATCTAGATTAAGAGGGAGTATCAAGATAATATTTTTCTCATTTCTCCAGGAAAGTGTAAACACTTCTAATGAGTACCATATTCGATCTAATTACCGCACATACCCCTATAAGTGCACAGTCAAGAAATTCCGTAGTCTTCAGATTACAGCCAATGTACTTTTCCTTACTTCTTTATAAAGGCATATGTTGTGGGTACTCATTTGAATTGCATCAACTTGTCTTGTCGATGCAGTTCAAATGAGTACTCACAACATATGCCTTTATAAAGAAAATTAAAAAAAAATCGCATTATAATCATCAAATAAATCCTATTCTGATTTTTTATAGTGTACCCTTAGTAGGTAGATTCATATTTTACCACAACTGAGTGTTCCCAGTAATTCTGAAAAAGCGCACAGTGGGGTAATTAGGTTGAATACGGTACTTCAACATATGTTTTTGTTGAGAAATAAGAAAAATTATATCTGTTTTTCAGTTGAAATAAGTGCTTTTGTAGTCGGGATATCCCTAAAAGGGTTATTGTCAAACAGTGGAGGCCCAGATCAGATGCCACAGAATGCGGTGTCTGATCAGGGTCTCCACTCTTTGCAAATAGTTTAGCAATTTTTCTCCAGGAATATGTAAATCTCATAGCTGGACGTACCTAAAATTGAAATTGGACTCATCCAGTATATAGTGTGGGAGAGTCTATTCAGTGTATAGGCAGAATTAAGAATAACATCCATCCTTTAGAGTAAAAAAAATAAAAAGGCGTCTTATCTGCATGTACGGGTCATTTGCAGTGACATTACCTCTGAAGAGAAATCATTCCGAGAGAATTTTACACAAACTTTGATAGGGTCAAAAGCCAAAGAATCTGATCAGACTGCATAGATGCATGGGCCAATTTGGAAATGTACAGTTTGTATCAAACAGAAGTCCTACCGTTTATATTGACTCTTAAAGCATCAGTCACAACTGAAACAGACAATATATTATTTTTCAGAGAAAATAGGCTTGACGTGTGAATTGCTTGTTATTCAGCTGTCTCACATGAAATGTCAAACCTAATTTAAATGTTAGAGTGTCATTTACTCTAGTTTTTGGCTTTTTATTAGTTATGCTAATTTTTACGAGACACAACTCATTTTTATCAACACTGAATATTGTTTATCACATGCAAACACCAGTGTAATTATTTGTGTCATTGAATTTGAGAACCGGTTAGCCTCCAGATGTCACCTGGGAATTATTTTTTAATTATTTCATGCATAGTTAAATAGTTTGCTGCATGGGATATGTTAATATGACAGCACGGCACAGATAAGCACCAGTACTCATGTACAGTCGTAGGATTTATCTGGATTGGTAAATGGGCTAAAATTTCATACACCAAACTTACCGACAAAATAGCATAAGCAAACAGTGCAGATCAAGATCAGACTGCTAGTCTGATCAGGGTCTACATGGTTTGCCATTCCACTAAAGTATGAAACAACTGCAAAAAAAAAAGCATGGAATAAAATGTTCAAAAATTTTAGGATATTTACCATGCCCATCTTATCTAGAGCTAGGTGAACTGGTCTGATAATCTTTATAGTCAAACTGGAGCCCATCAGCTCACAACAAAATGAAAAAAATACACTTACTTATGAGCACTATATGGCTTTGATATTGAACATTAAAATACAGGTCATTTACAATATTCAGGGGAGAAAACTCTTTGAGGCTTGTTTGTATGTACTGACCTAGTAGTGTTGGCTGAAAGAGGACAGCCGGCGAAAACAAAATCCTGCTTTTGCACCACAGCCTTTTAGAGGAAAGGCTTATAACTGTCGTATTAGGATATACTCTGTTTTTCATTTTGTCTGAATTTTGTCATTTCTTTTGCATGATAAGCATTAACCCTTCGTCACTCTTGGCTAATTCAGCAGACGACAAATTTCTGGTATTTTTCTTACACTCCCCAGAAAACCAGATTTGACATTTCATGCAAATTGTCTCCAAAGGACAATTTGTATGAAATGACAAATCCTGTTTTCAAGGAATAATAAGAAATTTATTTCAAAATGTCATCGGAATTTTTTACCCAGAGTGCTAAGCCTTAACCCTTGTCTGCTGAATAAATTAAGATGCCACACCCACTTCTAATTTTCAGCCAATCAGATAACTTGATCCGGATTGTTGCTATAAATCACATACTTATTGGCAAACAGTGCAGATCCAGATCAGTTGGATTCTGAAGAAGCCAACTGATCTGGATCTACACTGTTTGCAAAGGCAGGGTACATCTGGGTTCAGCAAGACAAGGGTTAAAATAATAACATTATAACAAACTACTGTAATATATAATAAGCAGGCCTGACCAAACAATGTACACCCAGATTTGGTAGAACAAGGCATCTGATCAGGGTGTACACTGTTTGCCACTCATCCAGCAGTTTTAGACACACTAACATTTAGTAAAATGGACTTGTTCAGATTTAGGATAAGTCTAGTGAGGAATTAACCCAAGTCCTGCTGAATCCAGACATGCCCTGTCTTTACAAACAGTGTAGGTCCAGATCAGTTGGCTTCTAAAGAGGAGACAATTTTCATAAAATGTAAAAGCCTTTGTTTTTTGGAAAATTAAGAAAGAAATATTTCAGAATGTTGTCTGTTGAAATTTCACATATTAAGCATCAAACATTCACATGATAGTAGATATCATTAGGCAGCATTTGAATTTTATTCCATAATATATGGCATGTTTGCTCTAAGTATCTTGACAGACATGCCAAACAGTGTAGATGCAGATCAGATTCCACAGAATGCAGAATTTTCCATCATTTGCTGGCTCAATAATGCAGTCGGTAGGAGGGTCTGACTGCAGAGTTTAAATCCCAGCTTAGGCACATAACTTAGTAGAGTTTGATCATAAAATGATTTCTATGGCAATTCTGCCTCTTCTGTTGACTCAAGATGGGCAATTGTCAGTTACTGACAAAAGAATGTGCATAGAATAGGGCTAAGACTGCCCAGGAACAGTGTAAGTAGCCTTGAAACCTTGACTCAAAATTTCCATCTTCCAGTGCGTGGGGCAGGCAAGAAGGAGGTCATTCAGACATCATGATTTCTACCAGTCTGACACTTGTTAAAAAACAATTTATACACTACCCATGCTGGCCAAATACACTGCTATTCATTTCACTTTATCCATAATTGTTGACAGAAAATTGCTTGGCCGCCTAAGAATAGGCAGAAATGATATTAAAGCTACATGATCTTCATATTAATCTTCCACTTTACAGAATTGTTGCTTTTTTCGGAGGCACCCTGAAGGCTATCGGAATCAATTTATTGCCAATGATGATTGTGGTATGACCTTTATGAGAAAGCCAGCAAACAGTTCTTGTTTGTCTTGGATTGGTGATTGCTGAAAGATTTTAGAACCAACTGAATGACAAAACCGAAAAAGTGTATCAAGAAACCTGGGCCCAGTTGTTCAAAGCATCGTTAGCTTAACGAGCTCATTATGGGTCATTTCGTTAACTGTTTTAGTGGATTCAATAGACAATATTCTGATATTTTTTGCTGAAAAAATGTGAGTAGCTTTTGCACTGCAAAAGCTACTCACATTTTATCAGCAAAAAATTTCAGCATATTTGCGTATCACTCGATGTAAATTTTAACGAATCTTTAACTAACGATGTCGTTAGCTTTGAACAAAAAAATATACTTTTTGGTTTTAAAAAAATTGTCTTATCTAAAACTGGATCCCATATCCCACATACAGTGCAAACAGGGTAGACAGCATAGATCTGTTCCTATGCCTGTCTGAGCTCTCTTTATGGAGGGTGTTGCTCAATTTACTGATGTGACAAAGAGCCATGGCTACTGGCACATAGGTCAAAGCAATTCCAGTGAGTACCCTCAAGGTATGTTTTAGTGCAAAAAGAACTAAACAATTATCCAGTGAGTAGCCTGGTTATGAATATCTGAAGATTCATTACAGTGACATAAAAATGTCCTGTTGTCAGAGTGATTAAATGTCCCACTGGGTGCTGATTTCTCATACACAGCATTTGGAGATTAGGCCAGGTTTTATTTTATCTATTTATTTATTTATTTTTTTTATTTATTTATTTTTTTTTTTTTTTTGCTTTACGGCAGACTCTACCATATGAGTTGAGCTCATTTTTGTTTCCTATACCTAGTTACTCATCATTTTTTGAGGAAAAAATTACCAAGTTTTAATACATATATTTTTGCTTTAAACTGTTTTATCAGCCAAAGTTTTTGTCACTTAGTTTTGTATTAGGTTGGGTTGATCCACTGTTCTTGGTCCAGTTGTTCAAAGCATTGTTAGCTTAACGAGCGTGTTAGTGGTCAAAATGTTAATTGATCTAGTAAGTACAATACCAAATTCACAGGTATTTTTGCTGAAAAAAATGTGAGTAGCTTTTGCAAATGCAAAAGCTACCCACATTTTTTTTTCAGCAAAAATATTAGGTGTATGCCATATTTAATGATCAAAGTTTTAATGATATGTTAACTAACGACATCGTTGGTTTTAACAACTGGGCCCAGAACGTCAAGTGCTTTTTCAGTCTGATCAATGAAGCTGTTTTATGTTTAGTATGCCAAGTAAAATTGCAGCAGATGACATTTTTGAAATGTTTTTCTTATGTTTCCCAGAAAATAGGCTTTAGTAGCCCATGCAAATTGTTTTAAGGGACAGTTTGCATGAATTGTCAAAGACTTTTTGTCTGGGAAAAATAAGGTATCATCAGTTTGCTGCATGCTTCAATTTGCCCAGAGAGTGGTAAAGGTTAAATGATATTTATTATCCTGTCAATTTATTATTAGGGAAAAATTTGAACGGCCATTATAATTTCGTGTTTTGTTTGTAAATTAAACAGCTTGAGTCCTAGGGGAATCACTGTATCAGTTTGCTGGCTACAGTTTGGCAGGGCTGTAGTTTGGAGAATTACCCTTGCATGGATGTTGATTTCCAAAGGTGCGACATAATCTGTCCATAGCTCTACCTAAAGCACTTTTAATCCAGACAAAAAGTATCAATATTTTCATGAAAAAAAATGTTATGTGTACACTTCTTTACCCTTGTCCTGCTGAATAAATAAAGATGCCACGCCCTTTTCAATTTTTCAGCCAATCAGATTAATTGATCCAGATTGTTGATATAAATTCACATTCTTAATGGCAAACAGTGCAGATCCAGATCGGATGGCTTCTTCAGAAGCCGGCTGATCTGGATCTACACTGTTTGTAAAAGCAGTATATATCCGGATTCAGCAGGACAAGGGTTAATTAAGAGTACCTATAACATGCTTTTATGGAGAAATAAGATTTATTAGTGATGACCCTCTAAGGCTTTTATCTGGAGCCTTGTGGCCTGCCAGTTTGGTGGATCCTGATTTCAGGGTATCCAGGTTTCTGTATCTCCAGATAAGTAGTAAATGGACAGGTTAAAAATATAAGGCAAGAATGGTGAGGAGTTGAGGTGTCTGAATATTAACCTTTACCACTCTCTGGAACAGGCAACAAGTTGAAATTTTCGTATTTATCCCAGAAAATAAGATTGGCATTTTTTGCAAATTGTCTCCTAAGGAGACAATTTGCAAGAAATGTCAAATCCTATTTTCTGAAAAAAAAAATATGAAAAAAATATATTTCAAATTATTGTCTGCTGAAATTTTACCCAGCATGTAAGCATTGAGGGTAAATACTGTATTGATGTTCAGAAGTTAATGAACACATAACATAATAATTGAGTAAGGCCACGGGAAAAGGGATATTATGCAAACAGCAAATATTAAGAATAGCCTGAATATTTATATAGTCCCAACTTTTGGAGAACAGTTTGCACCTTGGCTGAATTGCACATATGCATAATTATAGCTTCTCTCAACATCTTTTTTAAAGTCTTTTTTTTTTGACATGCACTTTTCACAGAAGAAGTAAATTTGCAAACTTTATTTATTTTAAAACCGTTTGTTGTATGAACTACCTATACTGAAAACTTTTATTCTAGTGATTGGATTAAAAAAAAACCCAAAAAACAATCAAATCTCTTCATTTTTTCCTATAGTAAAAAAGGCTGCAATTAATGCAGAAATAGGTAGAGTAGGAAAACTTAAGGCAGATTTTCAACAAGTTCCTCTTGTTCAAATTTTCTCAAAATTTCTGCAGTATTATCATAAAATATGAATACATTTAATTAAAAATTTACCAAAGAAAGCTAAAAAATATTTCCATAGATAAAACTTCTAAACTGTCACTTTACTATAGGAATTGCATAGGCCAGCCCAACTTTTAACCATACATTTGTAAATTTAATTTGGGGTTTACATGGGTATACAATAATTTTCCTTATTTCTGCTCAAAACACAGATTGTGGGTACTCATTAGAACCACTTGGTGAGGCAGTTCTAATGAGTACCCACAAACTATGTTTTGAGCAGAAATATGAAAAATATCATAGTTTTTTATCTGAAAAGTTTTCAGTTTTTGGAGGTGAAATTTGCTATATATTTGAATAGACGTGTTTTTGTAATACTTACCTAGGTAATTCCAATGAGTACTCACAACATATGTTTTCATTGGAGAAATAAGAATATTTGTCTCGATGCCCATGTTAGCTTAACCCATTTATGCCGAGTGGATTCTTCTACTTTAGCTCTTTGGAAAGTTTGTTTCCGATTTGAGGGGTATCTGGTTAGTTATTATTATAGGGGTGTCTGGTTAGTTATTATTATTGTCATATTTTTAGAAAGATCTGAACTTAATGCAAACAGTGTAGACCCTGGTCAGATGCTGCATTCTGCAGCATCTGATCTGGGTCTACACTGTTTGCTAATGTCTAACTGTTTGCTAACTTTTAGGGGACGCTAGCATATATGGGTTAAGCTGTGGAAGGTGGAAATATGTTGGTTTTCCTGTGGGCAGGGTTAATTTTCATATTATAGTTGCAGCTTTTGTAGGATTGTGCCCAGATGTAGGAATGCTCACTTTCATATAATGGATTCCTGACTGGTAGAAAGGGACCTTAGCAAAGATGAATAGAATGGATCAGGGTCTGTAGCAATCATTCTGTAGATGGGGCACATTTTATGACCATGACCTAATTCTCGTGGTCTTATGACTTTGGCATTTCTTATGCCAACATAAGTGTTTAGCGTCATTTCTGACTAATTTTAACACCTACTGCCTGGGCTGATCAGTGAAAACAATGTAGTTTTAAAGAACAGAGATAATTATGAGCCTGCTTACAGCATCATGGTGACATTGTCAAAATGATGATGTAACCTGAATAGTAGACTTGACAGTTTACATGCTTTTGCATCTATTTTAATGTCTGGTGAGTTTGAACTTCAGAAAAAAATAAAAAGTGGATTAGAATACATAATGAATGGTGTTTGGCTAAAGCCTTTGGGCAAATAATGGGACTTGGGGTTGATACATTTGTGGATAACCAAACACCATGTGATAATCTCTAATTGTCTGTCTTGTCTTGTCTTGTTTGCCACCAGATTTGATATTGTCAGAAGGGCTCTGCACAGCTCCAGAGAAGATGTTTTTTTTTTCGTTTTTTTTTTTTCATTGAAAAAAAAAAGACGATATTTTCTTTATTTCTATGCAAAAAACATACATTAGAAGCACCTAAAAGCCTCTAATGAGTATGCGCAACATACGTTTTCATAGAGAATTGAGAATATGTGGATACCCTCGCTGATTTGGAGGTATGGCTTTTAGCAGAACAACCTTTAACATTTCTTACAAAAGAACTTTTGAACGAGAAAACATCCATATCAGACAAATTATGGTTCTGTTTTATTGATCCCCAAAGTCTGATCAGAATTGATCTTTAGCATGGGGGAAGGGGTAGGGCCAGGTATGAGGGATATTTGAAGAGGAGAAGAGGAGGGAGGGGATGTAATGGGAAAGAGGGGTTGCAAAATGTACTTAGATTGAGATTTCTCTGTGATGAAGAATTACTGCTACATTTATGAATAGATGAATAGCCTCAGACAAGGTGGGATCATGGTGGGGGATGGGGGTTAGAGTGAGAAAGCAGGGTTTTTTGTGCCATATAGTGCAACCACTCTACAACAGCCAGCAATGAGAAGCCATAAAGCTGGCTATTGTTGAGAGATGGCAGTTGTACAGTATGCAACATCTGATCTGAGTTTACACTGTTGGCGAAATTCTGTCTTTGCCAATACATTTAACCAACCTTCTTAATACTGGCACTTGGTACAGCAACAAATTTCGTTATAATGATATCACTAGCACGAAACGTTCGCATAAGAAGTGACATTTAATCAAAATTTCATATGCAAGAACATATTTTAATACTTCAAGAAACATATGCTTGGATATTTGTTAGTGTGGCCTCACTCAGGCGATTCTAACAAATATCCAAAAAAAGAGTTCTCTGAGGATATAAGAATAAAACAATGCCTTTCTTACATATCACTCTGCTCATTAAGGATTCTTTACAACAGCAAAGTCATTTTAATGGCAACATCTTCGGGAACAAATGCTGTTGTTGTAAAGACAACAGTATTCAGGCTAAATGTAGAATGAAAAAAAAATTACCGTATTCGACCTAATTACCGCACATACCCCTATAAGCGCACAGTCAAGAAATTCTCTAGTCTTCAGATTACAACCAGTGTACTTTTTTCTTTACTTCTTTACAAAGGCATATGTTGTGGGTACTCATTTGAATTGCATCAACAAGTCGATGCAATTCAAATGAGTACCCACAACATATGCCTTTGTAAAGAAAGTCAGAAAAAATCGCATAGTCATCATTAAATAAGTATTTTCTGATCTTTTTTATAGTGTATCCTTAGTAGATAGATACATATTTGACCACAAATGAGTGTGTTCTGTAAGTTTGAAAAACCTAAGCGCACAGTGCGGTAATTAGGTCGAATACGGTAAACAAGTTTAACTGCCAGTCTCAGACCAATGTTGGCCCAAGGACAGACAGTGTAGTCCCTGATCAAACTGGTATGGGTATAATCAAAGCACATTATGAGGTCTGCTGTACAAATATTTAGAGCAGATGTGGATATTTTTGCAGTTAAAAGAGAAATTTTAGAAATGATCGTAAGAAGTAAAAAGAAAGAACTTTGGACACATGGTAATTCAGTAATTACCTAAGTATTCAGACAGTATGGACTGAGCAAACAGTGTAGACCTAGATCAGATGCTGCAGAACACGGCATCTGATCAGGGACTAAAATGTTTGCCACTCATCCAACATTTTTTAGACACAGTGATGATCACCATGTAGTAAAATGGACTTGTTCAAATTTTAGGACAAGCGGGGTAAGGGGCTAAGGTGTCAGAATACTTAGGATTAGATGGGGTAAGCTATAGAAGCTTAAATAGTTACCTGTCCTGCCGTGTGCAAATTGAACATCCGAACACTGTATGCCATTATTATTATAACATTGATCACATTGTCTCAGAAACATTAGATCCATACAGCTACCTGTGCCATAGCTAGAAACTACTGTCATTCATTTGCCATGAGATGATTCTACTCAGCCATGGGATGATTTTTTTTATCCAAACTTTGAACTTTTGGAGTATACAAGTCTTACACTTCACATGCTGATAATGTTATTCACTCTCCTTTTTAATGCTTTCTATAAAATACAGCCATAACCCTTAAAGCGCCAATCACAACTGCAGTAGTCAACATTTTGAAATATTTTTATCGTTGTTTTTCAGAGAAAATAAAACTTAACATTTCATGTGAATCGTCTGCCTAGCAGACGATTCACATGGAATGCCAAGTTTTATTTTCTCTGAAAAATATAAAAAAATAAAATTAGCATAATAATCTGTTGAATTTTGTTTGGCACTTTAATAATAGACATCATAATTGAGCGGTGAGAACCAAAAAGTACAGCATTCATGGTCAGCCGTTAACCCTAAAGCACCAATCACAGTTGCAACAGACAACATTTTAAAATATTTTTTTGTTATTTTTCAGAGAAAATAAGGCTTGACATTTCTTGTAAATCATCTGCCCATCAGCCTAGCAGATGATTCCCATGAATTGTAATGCCTTATTTTCCTTGCAGAAGATTTGTATGAAATTGTTGTCTGTCACAGTTTTGCTTGGCACTTTAATAGGTTTAAACACTGAATTTATAAATCTTAGCAGTTGACACTGTAAAACACTTTTCTTATATTATAATTTCCCAGAAAATAGGGCATGACATGCCATGAAAATCACCACTCATCTCTTACAACCTAAGCATTTGAATTGCAGGCTCCTGTGGGGCTCACAGGGCTCTACTGATTTGTGTACATCTTTAAAATTTATTGATTCACAAAAATCATTGGAACCCACAAAATAGAAGGGCTCACTGGCTACTTGCGGGTTAAGCCAAGACTTGAGTTTCAGGGAAAACAAAAAAAACAACAAAAAAAAAACAAAAAAAAACAGAGGCAACATTCGGACATGATTAAAATATTGTTGACTGGGATATTAAACCATAAATCAAATGAAATCAGATTCTTTAGGAATGTCAAGCCCTATTTTCTGATATAAGCCATTATAAATAAGGGTTGGAATTTTTATTTCCTATGTAGGTAGGATTACTGATATTTCTTCACTTTGTTGACCAGGGACCACCAGAAAGGACCACATATTTTCATATGTGAATACTAGAGGCCTAGAGCAGCCTTCACATCTGAAAATGCTGTGCTCAGGGCCACACTTGTCTAAATGACATTAAACCTTTTCCTAAAGCGCCAATCACACTTGCAGCCAGACAGCTTTAAATTAAATTATATAATTTTTCATGGAAAATAAAAAAAATCAGAATGTCATCTGCTACAGACCCAATCACATATCTGCTGCAGATGGCATGGAATGTATATATATATATATTTACTTTTTTTTTTTTTCAGGGAAAATCAGGCTTGACATAAGCGACTAATCTGCCAAGCAGACAATTCACATGAAATATCAAGTCTTATTTTCTGTAAAAAAAAATAAAAAAAAATGAGAATGGCATTTGCCACACTTGTGCTTGGCACTTTATGGGTTAATAGCTCCATATAAAGGGAATGTTCAGCTGCATATAAAGGGAGCATTAAGAGTAGTTTTGTTGTTATTTTTGCACATACTCACTGGTATTGTCTCGGCAAGGTAAGTCAGTACCCAAAATATAGGTTTTGATGTAAAAATAACTAAAAAAGACTCTGAATTATCACCATAGTTAAAATCTTATGGCTACTCATTGAAATGATCTCATTGGTACAATTTGAAACAGTATCCACAAGATACATACCTTTTTGGTGCGAAAATAACAAAACATTATCTTGTGATGATTATGGCTTTTAAGGTAAATGTCCTAAAATTTCATACACCAAAATTTATGACAAAATGGCATATGCAAACAGTGCAGACCCAGATCAGACTGCTCCTTGCAGTCTTGTCAGGGTCTACACTGTTTGCCATTCTAGTATTTCAAGATACAACTGCATTATTAAAAAAATCAAAATGTAGGCCAAAAAATAATGAAATAAATGGTTGGAAATTTTAGGACATTTACCATATCTGGTATTTTGAATTGTCATGAATTATGACTTTTACGAAAGTTAAATATTCCGAATATCAACAGAATATATCCATGGCAACTCCATTGACAATATTTTCTGTCTGGTATATAAATCCTTTGCATAAAATTTCACTGCAGATTTGAAGCACAAAATAGCTGAAATCTATTTGCTTTTCGTTTTGTTTTTGTTTTCCTTCCTATTAAGGAAGTCAAAGGCTAGAAATCTAATATTGTTTTCGAGACTTGGGCTCACAGGAGTGCGTATAAATTCTTCTCTAATCACAGTTTCCTTGCATTTATTCCAGCAAAACAAATCAGACAATAAAATTGTGGTAAATTTCTGTAGAATGTGTTGAAATCCCATCCCAGGATAGTATTATGTCAATAATATTTCTGCCTAAAATGTGAAGCTAGAGAATATTACAATAACTGACCATTTTGGCTACCGTAATAACCCTAAGTAGCATGACAGGTCTGAGCAAATGGTAGAGACACAAAGCAGATGCTGCAGAATGCAGCATCTGATCAGGGTCTACACTGTTCACCACTGTACAGAAGATTTTAGACACATTGCCAGGTTTGCTCATGTTTTAGCACAAGTATTGTATTGAGTTATACCTTAACCCATTGTAGACTGAATAGACTCCCCCACACTATATATTGGAAGAGTCCAATTTCAATTTTAGGTACGTCTGGCTATGGGATTTAGATATTCCTAAAGAAAAATGGGTAAACTATATGCAAACAGTGAAGACCCTGATCAGACGCCTCATTCTGCGGCGTCTGATCTGGGTCTGCACTGTTTGCCAGTTACCCTTTTAGTGATCTCCCGACTACAATGGGTTAAAGAAAATTGAATGATGAATTACTCAGCAGTAGGAATTCTGATAAATAGTACCCTTACACCTCACTCACTTTTGAATTTTTATGCAATGTATGATAGGGGTATAATTATAGTTTCTGTCTTTCTGTAACAATGATTGTGTGTGTGTGTGTGCGTGTGCACGCGTGCGTGTCATAGATTTCTCATGAACTTCTGGACCTAGGATTTTGAAATTTGGTTCAAACATTGGGTATGACTTGTATTGTGTAAGAGAGATGGATTGGTGCCATCTTGAGTATACATTCCCCACTGGTCACTTTGTCTATTGAGCAAGACTGTTTTGTCTAAAAATTTCTCACTGAATGGTAAACTGTATTCAAGCTGTTTGATTTGGAGCTACACAGCCAGGGAGATTTCTATCCAGATATTTAGGTTTTATATACCATATTCAGCCTAATTACCGCACCGTGCACTTAAGTTTTTCAAATTTACTTGGACAACTGTGGTTAAATATGTATCCACCCATACTAAGCGTACACTTTAAAAAGATTAGCGAAAGACTTATCAAATGATGCTTATGCAATGTTTCTGTGTTTGTGTTTTTTTCCTGATTTTCTTTAAAAAAGCATATGTTGTGGATATTCATTTGAATTGCACTGGCTGTAATCTGAAGACTATGGCATTGCTAGACTGTGCACTTTTAGGGGTATGTGCGGTAATTAGGTTGAATACGGTAGTAGCCAGAGACAAGGTTGGGTATTTATGTTTCAGAAGCCTAGTTTTTATTGGGCAATCCACTGCTAAATGAAAAATATGTAAATGTGATCTAATGGCAGGCTATAATGGTGTTAGCATGACTGAGTTTTATGGCATTTTCTAACATTTGCCACTCTCTGGGCAAATTCAGAAGACAAATTGACGATATTTTTCTAATTTTTCCTAGAAAACAGGATTTGACATTTCATGCAATTGTCTCGTAAGGATGCAACACTTTCAAAAATTGTTTTTGGCTCCATTCTGAAAAGGGATCATCTCTACAAAAAAAAAGAATATGGGAGCAAATTTTTCCTTTTTGAGTAGATGCCTTTTTTTAACCTTTACCACTCTTTGGGCATTTTCAGCAGACGACAAATTGATGATATTTTTCTTATTTTTCCAAGTAAACAGGATTTGACATTTCATGCAAATTGTCTCCTGAAATGTCAAATCCTGTTTTCTGGGAAAAATATTTCGAAATGTTGTCTGCTGAAAATTTTACCCAGAGTGCAAAGCGTTAAGGGACTTTGTATGCAAGAAACCAAGCAGGAAATCACAAGGTACTCGTATCTTTCTTGTGAAAGGCGCTGAAAAGCTACTAAGTGTATTCAGGGCCCTTTAACCCTAGTCCTGTTGAACTTGGATATGCCCTGTCTTTGCAAAAGTGTAGATCTACATCATTTGGAAGCCAAATGATCTAGCTATGCATTGTTTGACATTTATTATGTGAATTTGTATCAACAGCCTGGATCAGATAATCTGATTAGCTGAAAATTAGAAGTGTGTTTGTTGGGGGTGGGATGGGGTGGGGGATGTCATCTTAATTTATTCAGCATGGCAAGAGTTATAATCCTGTGTTGTAGAATTTGAATTCTTGTTGAACCTCGACCAAGATCGTCTTGCAGTCAAGTTTAAGATCACCAGGCAAATTTGTATTAGACAACAATCTGATTTGTTTTCATTTAAACAATTAAAACGCTAATCACAAATGCAGCAGGACATTTTATTTTATTCATTTTTTTTTTCTTTCTATTTTTCAGAGAAAATAAGGCTTGGCATTTCGTGTGATATATTCAGATGATTCTCATAAAATGTTGAGTTTTAATTTCTCTGAAAAAAAAAAAAAAAATGATAAAATAAAAATTTAGAATGTAACAGCTGCTGTAATTTTGCTTAGGTCTTAACCCTTATCCTGCTGAATAATTTAATTAGCCACACCCATTTCTGATTATCAGCCAATCAGATTACATCACATAAAATTTTTTGGTTCAAATTCACAAACTGAATGAAAAACAGTGTAGATCACATCTGATCTGGATCTGCACTATTTGCAAAGGTAGGGGTTGTCGTGAACAGCAGGATAAGGGTTAAAGGGTAATGTTTTTTTTTTTTTGAGAAAGTAAGGCTTAACAGAACATGTGAATCATTTGCTGAGATCATGCCATTTCTGCGTCCCCACACCCCCTCTCCCTTTTTTTGACATGATATAATACCGGCACAGTGGCTCAGTGGTAGAGCTTCTGCTTTGTGACTGGGAGGTTGTGGGCTCGATCCCCGGTCGGGTCACACTAAAGACTTTAAAAATGGTACTGGCTGCTCTTTAGCATGGCGCTCAGCATTAAGAAAGTAGAGCTAGAACTGGTCAGCTCAGTGTCAGTATAATGTGACTGGGTGGAATATCATGTCAAAGTGTCTGGGGCGTGATATTTCAGTGTGGCAGCACTCTGAAAGTGAGCATTGAGCTCCCTGCCACATCCAGACACTGTCGCGATATGATTGAAAGTGATGTTAAGCCCAAATCAAACAAACAAACAAACATACATGATATAATAAGTAATATCTATCCATTACTGGTAATTAGATAGTAGACAGGCTTTTCAATCATCATCTATTAGTTGCCATTTAAAACTTTAGAGACAGACAGTTCGTTTGTTTAAGACCTGATCTGGTTAATTCCATCAATAAGTTTCCTGCTGCAGGGCTGTAGGTTAGACATGTCTTTGATGTAAAAATTAACCAAAGTCCAAAGCAAAATTGTAGCAGACAACATTCTAATTTTTATTAATCCTTGTCCTGCTGAACCCTGATATACTCTGCCTTTGCAAACAGTGTTGATCCAGATCAGTTGGCTTCTGAAGAAGCCAATTGATCTGGATCTGCACTGTTTGTCATTCAGTGTGTGAATTTATATCAACAGCCTGAATCAAGTAATCTGATTGGCTAAAAATTGGAAGTGGGTGTGGCATCTTAATTTATTCAGCATGTCACAAGGGTTAATAGCATTTATTTTTTTTTAGGAAATAAGACTTGGAATTTCATATGTGCTGACGATTCACATGAAATATGAAGACTATTAAAAAACAAAAATGTGGTCTGCTTCTGTTGTGTCTTAAACTTTAAACTGGTCCATACTCTAATAAGACAGTGCAAGCTGTGGCATCTGATCTGTTTCTGCGCCGTTTATTCAGCTGAATAAGGTAAATATGGTATGCCACTTATGTTCAGCCCTGCAACAGTTCTTGGATGGAGACATTAAATACTGAAGATAAAATCTTGTTCCTGATTGTTCAAGTAAATTTAATAAATTGATTATTTTATTTGAAACCGGATGTTCCTTGATTCAGTGGAGAATCATTATGTTGCTTTATTTACTGAAATTTTGTTTGTGATTGCATTGAAATCTGTATTGATTTGCCCTACCTGTTCGGACAGAGGTGCCCGCAAGGAGCAAATTTCATTTTAGGGCAGACCCCTTTTTAGAAGGGAGGTAAAACAATTTTGACAGAGTTACCTCCTCTGAAAGTGTGTCCATTTCCCTTAATAGACATTTTCTGTTCTATTTTAAGGTTGGGAGACTAATTTCAGTTGTAAAAATTGCTAAGGTCATCGCAACCAATACTGCACTATTTTCAATAAGGATAATTGCTTTCTTCTGCATGCAACACTCATTTAAACTTCGCTGCAGATAAGGTGCTTTTTATTTCAAACAATTGTTGATATTCTTATTTCTCCATGAAAATGTATGTTGTAGTTACTCATTAGAAGCACCTCAGTGAGGCACTTCTAATGAGTACCCACAACATACATTTTCATGGAGAAATAAGAAAACTGTTTTCCTGCAGCCCCCTCTTATCTAGCTCTATGTTTAAATCAATGCTTTTCAGAGCCGCTGCAGTTGATGATTGAAACGAAGTATCCAGTCTGTATTTAGGCTCCATCGAAACATAAATTTCAGGAAGATATGCAAATTTAAGCATCAGAAATTGAGCCAAACTATTGAAATATTGATAAGTTTATTGGTGCAGACGCAGATTCTGGTCGAATTAGCCGTGTCGTGTAAAACAGGGCTTTGGTGTATATGCGAAAACTGTAGGCCCAGGTCAGTTCACCCTCACCCCACAGATTCTTTTAATATCTTTTCTTGCTGTATGGGTGTGTAGGCTGGCCTGAGTCTTTGCAGAGAAGAACATTCACATGAAACGTCAAGCCTTATTTTCTTGGAAAAAATTAAAAGCAAATATTTTTGAATGTTTTCTGTTGCTGTAAGCCAGTTATATATGTTTGTGCATGCAGTTCAGCACTATAACTCAATACAAAATGTATAACCAGTCTGACTACTGTATATTAACCCTTAAAAAACCAGTCACAATGGCAGCAGACGACAGTATGAAAATTTTAATATTTTTTATTTTTCAGTGATAATAAGACATGAAATTTCATGTGAATCGAGATGCTTCTTAGCCGAATCAGACAACATAAGTTTTCATGGTGTGCAACAGTTAGTGCATGTATGGTTCTGATGAAAATATAATACCATAAAAGTTTTAACTATCACCCAGGCTTTTATTAGAATTATCTTTTGTAAAGAGGAAGGTAGGCATTTATTAGAGGCTACAGTGTTTGAGAGCTGTAGGAAAAACATTCAAATATTCACATTTTCCTCCCACTGACCGCCATATTGATATCGAAAATGAAAGTGTAGACTTGCATTACAACAGATGTGTTAAGTATAGACTAACATTACAAAAAGACATGTTAGCCTCTCTAGGAGAATCATAGTACTTGGCAAAGGACTAGAAATTCCATATTCATCTTTTATTTGGACCAAGAGATAAAAAGGGACTTGTTTGTTTGATTATTAAACAGTAGATTCGGAAACAAACTGCTTGAGGTAGTATCAATATTTTATTCTAAATTGACTGCATGGTGGGCTTTTATTAGAGGCTGGCATTTCTGAGAAAAATGTAAAAAAAAAAAAAAAATCACCCATTTTCCAGATTGTTGGGATGAGCATTTATTGAAGCAAGGGCATTTATTAGAATTTTTACAGTACTGTTCTATTGAAACTGATCTTGCGTGCCGGCGACAGATCTGCAGTTCACATTGCACATTAAATCTTGACGCTTTTTATGGGTCTGTGACAAACACATCACATTACTATGGAGATTAAGGCAACTGGTAGTGCCAGATGACAATAAATGAGATCAGTAGAGCCTGCCCTATGCAGTGATTCATAGGGCCGGATAAATAGACAACTTACAAGACATTTATGTTTATTTTTGCTCAAAAACATATCTTGTGAGTACTCATTGGAATTGCCTCATTGATGCAATTCTAATGAGTACTCACAAGATTCATTTTTGTGCAAAAATAACCTACAATGTTGTAAACGCTCGCTTCAAATATTATGTGGTCTGGGTCTGTGAATCAGAATTCTGCCCTGAGAAAGATGGTCTCTGTGGCATATGCATTACATTGCTCCATATAACCAAAAGGCCAGATTAACCCTTAAAGCGCCAATCACAACAATTGTCGTCTGCTTTGTCACCTGCTTGTGATTTTAGAAGTCATTTCTGCAAACAGTTTGGACCCGGATCAGACTGCTCCTAAACGGATCAGACTGCTCCTTTAGGAGCAGTCTGATCTGGGTCCACACTGTTTGCCGGTATGCAAAAGTAGGTTTGAAAAGTTTGCAAGAATATTCAGCAGACGACATAAGTGGGCAGCATTTTCAGATGCAGGTTTTGCTTGGCGTTTTAAGGGTTAAACATGTGAGGAGCTCTTGACTCAAATGGATAAATAAAAATAAAAAAGCTGCCCACACATATCTATTTTCTTAAAAAGTGTGCCTTTAGAGTCCTAATGACGTATTGTTTGACCTAATTATTATTGTTTTTACACCAAAACATGTCTTGTGCATACACGTTAGAACTGTCTGTATGAGGCACCTAATAAGAACCCTACAACCTACACAGCCACACAGTCTGGACAGGGTGCTTGCTTTTCACAGCTTAATTCTAGATACACGGTATAGTCAGACATTTTCGGAGGAATACATATGTACATGTCGCTTAAAGTACGGGTATTTACATACACTATAATGGCAGTGTCTATTTTTTATGCCATGTTATGGAGCTTTGTCTGAAAGCTCCAGAAAACATATCAGATTTAATTTTCGTAGAACCAGGAATTAGTCGATAACAAGATTTTGTTTTATGTCACTGGTTGCTTTTGTGACAGAAGTCTCAGGATAATTGCTGATTTTTTTTTTTTTTTTATGCAAACTATTTTAAAAGATTTTAAGTCTTGAAGAAGACATATGTTGTTAAAACTACAAGCCTGATTGCTTTAAATCTCCCCAGAGTATATCTTTTCTTTTCTTTTTCTGTTTGTTTAAAAAATCTAGGAACTTACACTTGTATAAAGCATTAACTAAATCTGTTCTTTTGTATCGAAATATGATAATTTTTTTAAGTTATTGCATATTTGGTTAACATTCTACCAAAAGAGACAACTTACAAGAAATATCAAAATCTGTTGTTTTTTGGGGGGAAAACAAGAACATTTTCTTTAATTTGTTATCTTATGATCTTCTAATTAAGCCCAGTAAAGGTTAAAGGAATCTTTGTAGACCTAAGGAAACAATATACATGAAATGTCAATTTTTTCTCGGAAAAATAAGAAAATATTTCAGAATGTTGTCTGCAGTATTTTTTTACCCAGCATGCTAATCTAAGCGTTAAGGGATTGAATGTAGAAGTAATACAAATATTAGCTTTCACAAAAAAAGCTTGGTCTAAGCATAGCACACATTGTGTGCTAAGTAGCATACATTGTATGCTAAGTGTAGACCAAGGTTTTTTTTTGTAAAAGCTAATACTTGGTTATAATAACGTTGAGCAATCCATGAAAAATAGCACTGGACCCGAGTCCATGGCCTTTCATTAAGTGCTTCTGGAGCAATGACAAACTATAAGCTTGTGCCCAGGTGTGGACAAAGAAACATGGAAGAAGGTATGAAATATGGAAAATTATAAGCAGCATGAAATAGCTAGGGAAGAGAATCTTAGACATGAAATAATATTGAAAATAACTAGTTAATACCATTATAGTCTTGAAACCCTAGAAGGGTAATTGGCAAACAGTGCAGACCCAGATCAGATGCTGCAGAATGCAGCATCCAATCAGTCTCCACTGTTTGCAAATAATTTAGCCATTTTTCTCAAGGAATATCTAAATCGCATAGCCTGACATACCTAAAATTGAAAATGGACTCTTCCAGCATGTAGTGGGGTCTATTCAGTCTACAATGGGTCCACCTTTAAGCGCCAAGCAAAATTTGTAGCAGATGACATTCGAATTTTTCATAGAAAATGTGTCATGATGTCTTGACATTTCCTATGAATCGAAATGTCAAAATATATATTCTTTGAAAAATAAAAAAAAATAATAACAATAATAAAAAAATAAATGAATAAAAGCTGCATTTTTGATTGGTGCTTTAAGGGTTAAGGTGACGTGACATATTGACGGTGTGGAGCTACACAAATTTAGTTACCAGTAGAAAATATTTGAGAATGAATGGTTTTCTTATTTTTTTGCAGAAGGTATGGCAAGACTTTTTCTATGAAGTGTCTCCCATCCTGTGGTGACAATTTGCACGAAATGTCTGGCCATTTTTTTCTAGCGAACAACAAACAGTTTGCATGAAAAAGTCATCATATTTTCTGAGAAAAATGAGAAAAATATCAACTGTTTGTCATTTTCATAATTGGTTATCATTGTAGTAAGGCTGAGCGTTAAATCGTAAAGTGCCACACAAAATTTGTAGCAGACGACATTCTAAAAAAAAATTTCATTGAAAATAAGTCTTGATATTTCATGTGAATTGTCTGCAAAAGACAATTCAGACTTATTTTCTATGAAAAATAAGAAAATGAATAAATTAAATGTGTTGTCTGCTGCATTTGTGATTGGTGCTTTAAAGGGTTAAGGACTTAAAGTTCCGATATTTGTGGTAAATACATGTACAGTATTGTGAAATCCTGTCTGCTTCTTTGAACTATGCAGTGATCTGAGGATTGACGTAACCAAACTATTCCGAAATGAATATTTGAACTGGCTTTAGTGGAAGAACGGAAGAACTTATAATAAATATTCCTATTAGTTATAAATCACCACTTATGGATAAAAGATCACGTAAATCATATTCCGATTTGATACTATCCAAAATAGAAATGTCGTTACTTAACCCTTAAAATGCTAAGCAGATCTGTAGCAGATGGCATTCTAAAAGTGGTTTTGTAATTTTTCAGAGAAAATTGGGCATTTCATGTGAAACGTCTGCCTGGCAGACAAATCACATGAAATATCAAGTTTTATTCTCTGTGAAGTATGATAATAATAAAAAAAGATGGAATGTCGTCTGCTGCAGTTTTGCTTAGCATTTTAAGGGTAAATATAAAAATGGTTGTGTATTATTCCTGACTGTAGACAAAGTCTGGTTAAATACAAGTCATTATATTCAACAGCATTTTTCCTCGTAAAATGTCACGCAAATAGTGTTGTAATGGTAATGAATTCAATATCCTAAGTAGCGTATACTGAAATATAAATTAATAATAATAATCTTGTGATGTATAATTCTGTTTCTGAGTGGCTTCTGTCAACAGGCAATAGTTTCCAGCTATTGTCTATAGAAGACTTGTTGGACAAAAAGGGACTTCACTCATGTGAAAATAGTCAAGGCCCAAATCAGTCGTAGCAAGCACCAAGTAGGTCTTAAAGTAGTTTTGGCTTACATTGAAGACATTAGAACATGCTGGCAGAGGCTGCGAACTGACCGGCATGAAGCTCGGCTTTCTGTTCATATAAACATCAAATCAATGTATGTAAAAGTGCATGCAGAATTGTTTCCAATGAAATCTCATTTAAGGAAACAACTTTTCACGGAACAGTGAGGAAATGGTGTCCCAAAGGGTTCTTGTTTAATATTTAATATAGTTTTGGTAGCGATGTGTAGTTTGAATGGGTTTTGTTGTGACACTCTGATCAATTAGGAGGAGTCCTGTCACAGAGGAGAAACATATCTCTAGGGCAGGCAAAAATTGCTGTTGGTTTGCAGTCCTATTCTGTGCTCCACTTTTGTTTTTAGCCCACAAATTGAGGAAACATACTGTTTTTACATCTATCAGTCCATGACATTTGGCTTTTACCTTGTGGAGGGTATCTAATAAGCCATGCTTATGACACTTTTGCCAGCCTAGGCTCAGTTGGATACAAATTCGACCTCCACCCGGTCGGAAACATTTTTTTTGTGGGGATTGATCATGAAATATTTTCTATGGTCATTCTCTCCCATCCACTGATTCAAGAAGGGCAGTTGTCAGTTGTCAGGCAAAAAAAAAAAAAAAAATGTGCACAATACTGGTTAACTGTTAAGAGGACTAAGCCTGCCCAGTAAAAGTGTGGTTATGTAAACTGATCAGTGGGTTGACTGGGCCCTAAAACTTCACCACAAACAATTATTGCACTTTTTTTTTATTCATCTTTTGTTTCTTTTGCATTATAACATACTGAACATTCTAAGTACTCATTAGTAATGGCTACCCAAAATATTTGGTGCAAAAATCAGAATTCCAAGTATACCTTCTGTTCATCCTCAAACGTTTCCTTGTACCAGAATGATTGAATCTGTATGTTGCTATACATTGGGGTGCACAAACAAGAAAATCAAGCTAATTTAACCCCCCCCCCCCTCCCATTATGACCATTATTATATCCTGCACTGGGAACCCTGTTGGACGATTCATGAAAGCTATTCGGAGGCCAGTACAACTATGCACACAAACACTATTGCAGGCCCCATAGTGCTGAAGTACCATAGAAGGGCTGCGGAACCTCAGACTGTCGTCATTGCTGCAAAACGAAATCTGCTTCTCCATCCTTGCTTTGCTAGTGCACTCTTTATATGTGTTCCGAGATAGCAGAGAACTTATTAAACGCTTATCAGTCTGGGTAAAATTTTAAGCACATGACAGTTTGAAATATTGTTTTTATTTTTCCCAGAAAACAGGATTTGACATTCCATGCAAATTGTCTCCGTTGGAGACAATTTGCATGCAGTGCCAAATCTTGTTTCCTGGGAAGAAATAAGAAAAATATCACCAATTTGTCATCTGCTGAATTAGCCCAGAGAGTGGTCAAGGTTAAGTATTTGCTGTTAATTCTGGGCTAATTTTCTCCAGCTCTAATTAGAATCTCTGAGGTAATTCTAGAGAGTAGCCACAATGTATGTTTTTATGGGTTAATTACAAAAGTTTTACAGGAATTGTCACCAAATACCACCCGACCCCCTCCCTTAACCCTTGTCCTGCTGAATTAATTCAGATGCAATGCCCACTTCTAATTTTCAGCCAATCAGATTAATTGATCTGGATTGTTGCTATAAATTCACATACTTAATGGCAAACAGTGCAGATCCAGATCATTTGGCTTCTTCAGAAGCCAACTGATCTGGATCTACACTGTTTGCAAAGGAAGGGTATATCAGGGTTCAGCAGGACAAGGGTTAACAATTTATCTGAGATCCTTTTGGCAGCAGCTGACAAAGAAGCAAATGTACTCTGTTGCCCTTTTACAAAGCTTCATTATGCTACGTTATTATAAGCATCAAAGTTTAATGCTCAGCATGCAGCAGATGACAATGTCAAATATTTTTTTTCTTATTTTTCCCACAAAAAGGGTTTAGGACTTCATGTAAAATTGTCTCCTGAGGAGACAGTTTGCATGAGATGTCAACTCCTATTTTCTGGAAAAAATAAGAAAAACATCACTGATTTGTTGTCTGCTGAATTTGCTCATAGAGGATCAAAGGCTAAGTTGTGAACTTAATTTTGCAGAAATAATTTCTGATAGTAATTTGGGCAGAAATAAATGAATATTCACTATGTAGCTAATTAACCCAGCTAATCACAACTGCAGCAGACGATATTTTGATTTTTTTTTTTTTTTTTGGTATTTTTAGAGAAAATAATATTTGGCATTTCATTTGAATTGGCTGCTAAGCAGACAATGCACATAAAATGCTGTCATTTTTTTTTTAAATAATGAAATAAAAATTTATCAGCTAAGCAGACAATTCATGGGAAATGCCAAGTCTTATTTTTTCTGAAAATATTAAGAATATCATCTGCTGCAGTTGTGATAAGGGCTTGAGATTGACACGTTCTGGTCAGCCTTTGCTGGGGACTTTTGGATAGCCAAGGATCTAGGTTCCTTCAGATGGGCAGTGAGTATGACCAGACTGGATGTACAGGCTAATCTCGGTATTTACTGTGCTTGCATTTCATAAGGTATATTTTCTCACAATGATCTTTTTTAATTTATATATGAATATCACATTAAATGAGATTGAGGAGAGGAAGCGGGGTTGGGGGCATGCACCAAAAGCTGATTAACCCATTTATGCTTAGTGTCTAATAAAAAGTACATTGGCAAACAGTGTAGACCCAGAATGCGGCATCTGATCAGGTTCTTCACTGTTAGCATTAAATACAGGAAATTCTTTAAAATGTGGTTACAATAATTATTAATCAGACACCCCTTCTATTGAAAATGGACATGTCCAAAGACTTGAGGTAGAAAAGTCCGCTCTGCATAAATGGGTAAGACTGAAGTCCATAGCTCTAGATAATAGTGGTATCTAGATACCATATTCGACCTAATTACCGCACCGTGCGCTTGAATTAGAAGTGGGTGTGGCATCTTAATTTATTCAGCATGACAAGGGTTAATTCCAGTTTTGTATGACACATAGTGTATCGTTAGCAGAAATGTCATAGGTTAAATTGTTATACAGAGAAAGCCATTACTGCTTTGGCTTTGCCTGGTAACTTGTAGAAAGCCACCGTTTGAGGCTCGGTGACATTTTCGGAATGGAAATCAAATTATCGCAGACATGATATTCTTGTTCTTCTCTCAATAGTACGTATGAATGAGAGCTAAAGTGAAAGTCTTTTCCGGGGCGAAGAAAGCATAATGTAATTACATAGCTCCAGATAAAGGGTATTTTTCATCTGAAAAGTACTGATATTTTCCTTAATTCTCCATGGAAACATGTATTGTAATCATTAGAAGCGCCTAACTTAGGCACTTCTAATGAGTAACCACAACATATTTTTTTTTTTTTTTTTGTGGAGAAAGAATAAAAACATTTGTGGATACTCCTTCTTATCTGGAGCTATGTTGTTACCCTAAGTATTGGGACAGACAGGCCTGGGCAAACAGTGTAGGCCCAGATCAGATACTACAGTATAATTCTCATTGACAAATATATAAGTATAAGACAAGGATAATTTGACTTTCCACTTTAACCCATTGTAGTCGGGAGACCCGTAAAAGGGTAATTGGCAAACATTGCAGACCCAGATCAGATGCCGCAGAAGGCTGCGTCTTATCAGGGTCTCCATTGTTTGCAAATAGTTTAGCCGTTTTTCTCTAGGAATATGTAAATCTCATAGCTGGATGTACCTAAAATTGAAATTGGACTCTTCCAATATATAGTGTGTGAGTCTATTCAGTATACAATGGGTTAAAAGCCAGTGCTAGGGAGCTAATGCAGCCATGCAAGTATAATGCTGCCAATTATGAAGAGTGTCAATGAAACCAAGACTGATTTTCACTCCTTTATGTGTTCAGTGTTTCCTAGGGCAACTTTAGAGATTTTATTTAACCAGATATCATAAATGACTGATTAGTTCCAGAAATTTCATGTCAAGGGGTGGGAGGCTGAAAATAAGAGAAAAAAAAATGCCTTAGCAGTTATCTGTTGATATTTAAATTCAGCAAGCTAAAGGTTAAATAGTTTATCTGATAGAAACGAGATAAAATATTCATAAGCACTTAGTTAAAATATGTTTGCTGATTTTAAGAAATCTGGGAGAAATAAGAAAATCTCAGTACTTTTGATAAAAGCATGTTATATAGAGCTCTGAATGCTTAGCACTCTGTTTTCAGGAGAAGACATATTGAATTTTTTTTTCTTATTTTTACCAGAAAACGGGTTTTAATATTTCATGCAAATTGTCTCCAATGAAGACGTCAGATCCTTTTTTCCTGGGAACAATGATAAAAATGTTTCAAAATATTGGCTAAAAATTTGACCCAGAGTAGTAAGTCTAAAACAAGACAACATACAAATAAATCTTGATTTCTTAATTTCTTTCTGACTGTCAAACTGTTTCTGAAAAAAAGATTAGAAGTGAGCATGTTTGAGGGATAATTTTGACTGATAGTCTGTCTAAATAATAAAAGTCTGTCTGTGAAAATACAGCTAGACACACACAGAACATCAAGGTACCATGTTTACCCTGAAACATATTTGGATATCCAACAACATACCTTATCATTTACCCTAAATTTTGGAACACCTTATGTCTAAAATTTGAACAATTTGAAAAGCGTGAGTAGATAAACTGACCTAAACAGTATTGACTGGGCCATAAAATTCCCAACTCAAACAAATATTTGGACACCTTATCACTTTATCATACTTCTCCTAAGCTTTGAACAAGCTCAATATTTTCTTCACCTGATGAGTCTAAAGGTTGTACTGGAAGGTTAACCCTTAAATGCCAAGAAAACCTGCATCTGAAAATGTTGTCTGTTTATGTTGTCTGCTGAATATTCTTGCAAACTTTTCAAACCTATTTTTGCATACAGGCAAACAGTGTGGATCCTGATCAGACTGCTCCTAGAGGAGCAGTCTGATCTGGGTCCATACTGTTTGCAAAAATGACGTTTAAAATCACAAGCAGATGACAAGGCAGACGACAATTGTTGTGATTGGTTAAACCTTGGGTTAAACCTTTTGATCTGGGTCTACATTGTTTGCTGAAGCTTGTTTGTCGGAACATTGTGGGGTAAATTGTGGTAAATAGGGTACTTCGAGCATGGCTTTGACGAAAACTCGGCACACCTTAGAAATTATGCAGAAGTTCATGTAACCTTAAGTTCCATAGATTCAGATAAGTGGGGTATCAGGAATATATTTTTCTTATGAAAACATATATTGCCGGTGTACTTATTAGAAGTGCCTCAGCGAGGTGCTTCTAATGGGTACCACAGTTTATGTTTTCATGGGGAAATAAGAAAATTATCAACAATTTTTGGGGTGAAAAAATCACCTTATCTGGAGCTATGCAGCCCTTAACTGGAGTAAGTGCAATGGAATACTCAAAGGATGTAGCGTACACATTCAGTATTGGAGACAATTGCAACTGACGGATCGATCAGACTGGATTTCCCGAGGGGAATTTGGAAGCACAGAATAGAAATCGGTGTCTTGTTCAGCCTTTCCCAGCGTGGAAAAACATCTTAGACCTAGTTTGAAAGATGAGCTATGCTGAACATTAATTGTCTTCATTCTGATCTGTCATATCTGGAAGCGAAGATGGCTGATGCAGCAAAACTAATTTTCAGTTTTACACAAAGCTGTAGATAAGAGAGGGTGTCAGGAAAATATTTTTCTTATATCTCCATGAAAACGTGTGAACTCATTAGAAGTGCCTTAGTGAGGTGCTTCTTAATAAGTACCCACAACATGTTTTCTTGGAGAAAAATGTGGTACTCATTAGAATCATGGCTTAACAAGAAAAATACAGATACTTGTTGGTAGAATTAAGCGCCTTTTCTAAAGCTATGAAGTATAGGTCTGGAATTAAGTCGGGCATTTAGAGAAATGATGAAATATGTTTTAGGTACTAGGAATTTCCTTACTGAGCTAATGAGGACAATATCTGCATTACCCTATTAACCCTTGTCATGCTGAATAAATTAAGATGCTGCTTCCACTTCTAACTGTCAGCCAAACAGATTCCTAATAATCACCTGTCTAAAAATTAGCATCTGATCTGTTTGCTCTGACCTGTTGTCCTAATACTTATGGTGTTTATTGGTATCTTAGCTTTTGCAGTGCCACAGAGCATTTCCATTAATAAACTACCCATGTGTCCCACCACCACCACCACCCTACCCATACACAATACTTGAATGTTGTCTTCTAAAATTTTTGAATACGGTAAATGTCTGACATCTTTGAACACTTTATTCCAACACTTTTTGGGCCTAACTTTTGTTGTTGTTTTATGCATTTGTTTCTTAAAATCTTAGGTGGAACAGTGTAGACCCTGATCAGACTGTTCCTTCAGGAGTCTGCACTGTTTACATATGCCATTTTGTCAGCAACTTCTGTATATCACATGGAATTTTAGGACATTAAATTTTGCTATAGCTTTTTAAGCATTTACCATATGCATGCCATTGATTTTTGACTGATACCCCACGGCTATTTGCAAAAAATGGATGGACCGAATTCGGAGCTGAATGAGTCCATTTCAGAAAGTCAGGGATGAAAGTGTTATGGACCAATACGTAATGATTTGGTTTGTGGATGAGAGACTGCCATATTTATTACCGCATGTAATCGGACATACAGGCCTGAGCAAACAGTGTAGACCCAGATGAGATGCCACAAGACAGTGACGGCTCATCAGGGTCTACACTTGTTTGCTACTCATCCAGCAATTTTTGTACTTATTCAAATTTAAGAACAAATATGGTAAGCAGTTGAGGTGTCTGAGTACTTAGGGTATATACAGTACATGGTAAAATCCATGCAGCCTGACCTTTCCTTAGGAAGAATGGCAGACAGTTGGGTCCTAACAGTCAGTTACATGATAAAATCGTAAACATCATATCCTGAATTACTTGATTGTCATAAAACAAGTCAGAGATCATTGCCGATGATTCTTTTCATTCATATGATGACAGTAGTAAGAAAGGAGTATTCGAATCTGACAGATTTCTAACAAGGATGTTAACCCATAAAGTGCTAAGCAAAATTTTAGCAGATGAACATTCTAATTCTTTTTTTTAAATTTCAGGGAAAATAAGACTTGGCATTTCATGTGAATCATCTACTATGAATCACATGAGATGTCAAGCTTTATTTTATCCTAAGAAATACAAAAGAATCAAAATGTCGTCTGCTGCAGTTGTGGTTTAAGCCCTTTACGGGTTAAATGATACCTAATCGGAAGGGAACATTTGGAAAATAGCAGTGTCAATATTTCGTTGGAGATTTGGTGATACAAACCGTGCTGTTTAGAAGATAAGTTTTGTGGGTACTCAGTGAGGCAATTCTAATGGGTACCAGCAAGATATAAGCTGCAACTTCATAAAAATGTACTTTTGGACATGTGCGCCCAGCGCTGATTCAGATCAGCTGCACATACATACAGTCTAATCATAATCTTCATTGGGCACAGTTTGGATAGCCAAGGATGCAGGGTTTAAATTTAACTTTTTTGACAGCTTGCTAAAATTAGCAAGTGGCGTTATTTTTTACTTGCTAAACCTTTCAGCCAACTTGCTTTTTTCACACTTATAAACACTGTTAAATGTAGACTTAAACCTTAGCACTCTGGGTAAAAATTTCAGCAGATATTTTAGAATATTTTTCTTATTTTTCTTATTTTTCCCAGAAAACAGGTTTTGACATTACATGCAAATTGTCTCCTATGGAGACAATTTGCATGTAATGTCAAAACCTGTTTTCTGGGAAAATAGGAGACAATTTGCATGTAATGTCAAAACATGTTTTCTGGGAAAAATAAGAAAAATATCATCATTGCTTTTGGAAAAGAAATTGCAAAACTTCAGCAACAATGCCTCAGGTTCTGCCAATTAAAGAGAATCTTTCCAACTTGCTAGAATTAGCAAGTGATGGAAATTGCAGCTTGCTTTTTGAGGAAATTAACCGCATTTAGCAAGTTAGCAAGTGCTAAAATTGAGCCCTGGGATGTGAAGTTTCTTTATGTAGACAGTGAAGACTGATCAGACTGCGTAGATGAGCAGGCTGATTTGTGTCTTCATTTGGTACACATGTCAGAAGGTACATTTTCTCATGTTCTGGTTCAGTATCACCATATCTACCCTAAATATTGAGACAGACAGGTCTGAGCAAATAGTGTAGACCCAGATTTGACACTGCAGAATCTAGCATTTGATCAGTATCTACTCATCCTGCTGTTTTTGAAACACATTAACTCTTGTCCTGCAGAATAAATTAAGATGCCACGCCCACTTCTAAATTTTAGCTAATCAGATTATTTGATCCAGATTGTTGGTATAAATTCACATACTTAATGGCAAACAGTGCAGATCCAGATCAGTTGGCTTCTTCAGATCTACACTGTTTGCAAATGCAGGGTATTTCCGGGTTCAGCAGGACATTTAGGCTTAACAAATAGTAAAATGGACTTGTTTAATTTTTAGGACAAGTATGACATCGTACCTTTGTAGAGCTATAATATAACTATGGACAATCCAGTATGAAAGTTTGTCAATGTTGGAATGTTGATTCTGGTTAGCTGCAAACTAGCTGCAAGCTTCTTTTTGGTTTTCTTTGAATTAAAGACAGTTTCTGAGCGAGTTGAATGAGTGATTACTGCCAGCTGATTGTTTAACCCTTGTCTTGATGAATAAATTAAGATGCCATGCCCATTTCTAATTTTCAGCCAATCAAATTACTTGATCCAGATTGTTGATCTAAATTCACATACTTTATGGCAAACAGTGCAGATCTAGATCAATTGGCTTCTTCAGAAGCCAACTGATCTGGATCTACACTGTTTGCAAAGGCAACGTATAGAGTGGTTCAGCAGGACTAGGGTTAAATCTAAATTACTAATGATTGGAGCTCGGTCGTGCAAGGAGGGCTGAAATTGAGATGCATATGAACAGTGAAGGCCCATTTGCCAGTATCAGGGCACTTGTTTACATAGAGACAGCTGGGAAAAAGAAAGTAGTGGTCAGCAGTGAATGCTGTAAGCAGAATGCTTTGGTGTGTCAGCTGATCTGGGCCTGCTTTTTCTGAACCAGTTAGTATAAGTATAATGTTTTTATTTCTCTTGTGAAAACATTTTTTATTAGTGCCTGCAACAAATATTTTGTTGGTCTCTGCATAAACTGAGGAACCATAGGTCATTTTTTTTCTTCAGCCAAACAGCATTGGTCTGTTTCTTTTTTTCTCCACAAAATCATATATTGTGGGTACTCAGTAGAAGGGCCTCATTGAGGCACTACTAAGTACCCACATGTTTACATATAGAAATAAGAAGGATATTTATCTGTTATTCTCTTACCTAGTGCTGTACTGTTTGATTGTCCATGTTGTAGGTATCAGACTAAACACTTGTTTTCTCTAATGACAGGATCTTGTGAGAATAATGAAGTTGTAGAGATAGGAACTCATAGCCCTAGATAAGATTTTTTTCAGTCAAAAAGTAGTAAAGTTTTCTTATATCTCCACAAAAACATATATTGTTAGTATTCATTAGAAGCAGTTCACATAGGTGCTTCTAATGAGTACCCACAACATATGTTTTCATGGAGAAGAAAAATCTTATCTGGAGATATGTTTTCTAGAGCAATGGTTGAAATCTTGGAAATGCAATGATTGTTAATCTTTAGCATGCTAATTTTACAGATTTGCAGATGACTAGAACTTTTTTTTCCTGAAAGTAGGATCATTTGATCATGTTTACAGTATTTACCTTACTGATTGACACAGTCAGGCCTGAGCAAACAGTGTAGTGTAGACTTGGATAAGATGCTGAAAAAATGCATTCATCCAGTAGTTTCTGGACAGGCAGTAAAATGGGCTTGTTTAAATTTTAGGATAAGTATGGTATCAAGTTTAGTTGTGCCAGTATTTAGGGTATATATGGGATTCACAATAAAAATTGCATGATACAAACATACAGGATATCTCAAGCAATAAGAAATATTGCCTTCACAGTAGTGACAGTATCCGTGTTTCCACTCAGTGTTAAAAACAACAGTTTTGGTTCTCTTTTACAGTTGCAGTTATACATAACTGGCAGCAGTTATGCTTTTCTTATAAATGAACAGAGTAGGGTTAAGATTATCAGGCAATTCCAATGGGTACTACAACATATGTTTTTGTAGGGACATTCTGGGTACCTAGAGGTGTGCTTTCAATACAGTCACAAGGACAACAAGCCTTTAACCTTTACTATACTCTGGGCAAATTCAGTAGATGACAAATTGATGATATTCTTCCCGGAAACTAGACTCTGACACTCCATGCAAATTGTCTCTCAGACAGTTTGCAAGGAATCTAACAGTCAGTTTTCTTGGAAAAATAAGAAAAACATTTCAAAATGTTGTCTGCTGAAATTTTTACCCAGTATATAAATCATTCCTTGCAAATTGTCACATTTGCAATTTTGAAGACCATTTGTGTGGAATATCAGTCTACTTTTTAGGAAAATAAGAAAAATATTTCAGTGTCATCTGCTGAAATTTTTACCCAGCATGCAAAGCATTCCACAAAAATTGGAAAAATTTGCATGGAATGTCAAAGTCTATTTCTTTGGAAAATACAAGAAAATATTTAAAAATGTCATCTGCTGAAACTTTTACCCAGCATACAAAGTGTTAATGTCAGATCTGCTTCTTATTTCTCCATGAAAACATAATTTTGTGGGTATTCATTAGAAGTGCCTTGCTGAGGTGCTTCTAATGAATACCACAACATATGTTTTTATGGAGAAATAAGAAAAATAATAGCAGTTTTTTGGGTGAAAAATTGACCTTATCTGGAGCTATGGTGTTAACTGGATTGTGTGCTTTTGGAAATCTGATCAAATAAAAGCCTTTTAGGAGATGCCCATGATATTATAATGGTTGGTGATAGAAAACTTTGCCATCTGTAGCAGTGATCCACTCACAGAGAAAAAAAAATCTTAACCATGTTAACCCCAATCATGCTGAACCTGGATATGCCCTGCCTTTTCAAACAGTGCAGATCCACATCAGTTGGCTTCTGAGAAGCCACAACTGGATCTGCACTGTTTGTCATCAAGTATGTGAATTTCTATCATCAGCCAGGATCAAGTAATCTGAGTGGTGGAAAATTAGAAGTGGGTGGGGCATCTTCATTTATTCAGCATGGTAAGGGTTAAACTGGGTTCTATACCAGATGAATTCAGATACTGACAACTTATCCATATTTACTTTTCTGTTATATACCCAGTATTTACGGAAAATACGGAATGTGTCTTAAATTACTGGATGAACATTCTCCACATCTGATCTAAGTCTACACTGTTTCCTTCGGCCTGTCTGTCTGAATACTAAGGGTAAATGTGGTAATCTGGACCTTTGAAGCTGATATACAACAATAGACGGGTTTTTCTCATACAAGATCCATTACGGCAAGATTGTCTGCATTTGTCATGTGACGTAATTGAAATCATCTGAGTTAATTTCCTGTGGCGTGTTTTGGTCATTCACATGTTAATCTTATTTAACAGACTGTCTTAGTGCTGGCGTTTTTCTAATAATTGGTGTATTTTTTTTCTGCTGGATTGGTGGAAATTGCTTGGTTGTCTCAGAGCCATAAAATGTTTGTGTTTCTACTTCGGTACAGTTTTATACTGTTACTACAGTACTGTTACTTTATACATACCAGCTACTGTAAATAATAATAATAATAATAATAGTAGTAGAAGTCTTCATTTTCAGAACATGGCACATTTAGCATCAATAGCTTAAATCTTCCACGAGGTCTTCTATAATATACACAAACAAATGAAATCAACAAAACCAAGCTGTACAAAAGAAACTGGTCACCAAAAGTATCATGAAATGCATGCACGCACACATGCACACACGCACACACAAGCTACTAATGAAAGCTACTAATTTTCAGACACTACTTTATGCAGTGGAACCCCAGTGGCTAGAACATCTTTGTAACCATGAACATTTGTTTGAGATATGGGTAGTTTGAGCCACTGAGGGTTTAGCATAACACCAAGTTAGGAAGCAAATGATGATAATTTAGGGATTTTTTTTCTATCTTTTAGACAAGAATGGTGTGTTAAGTGTACTCATTAGAATTGCATCAGTGATGCAATTCTAATGAGTACACACAGCATACAATATCATAATAAAATATGGAAATTTCCTTAAATATTTGTTTTCTTGAGCTAGTGCAAAATTTTTTTTAGGAACTCAAAAACGAGTTCAGATTAGCCATGGTAAAATGAGCCATTGAGGTTCGACTGTACATATACAGTTATTATTCTAGTCGTTTTTTGTCAAAGCATTGGTTTATCTATTCATTACTCACCCCATCAATTGCTGGCAAATATTATTTGACAAACTTTAGAAATGATGACATAACTCTAGATAAGAGGAATATCCAGATAAATATCTTTCTTACCGTATTTGACCTAATTACCGCACATACCCCTATAAGCTCACGGTCAAGCAATGAAGTATATAGTCTTCAAATTACAGCAAGTGTATTTTCTCGCTACTTCTTTATAAAGGCATATGATGTGGGTACTCATTTGAATTGCATCAACTTGTTGATGCAATTCAAATGAGTACCCACAACAAACACTTTTATAAAGAAAATCAGAAAAAATCACATAAGTATCATTCTAAAGACAAATCTTCCGCTGATCCTTTTTTAGTGTACCCTTAGTATAGGTGGATACATATTTTCCCAGTAGTTTTGAAAAACCTAAGCACAAAGTACGGTAATTAGGTCGAATACGGTATTTCTCCATGAAGATGTGTAGTGGGTACTTAGTAGAAGCACCTCAGTGATCCATTTCTAATGAGTACCAGGACATAACATTTTCATGGTGAAAGAAGATAAATATCTAATTTCTAGTTGTAAAAGACACTAATTAACCCTTAAATGTCCAATTTCAACTGCTGCAGAAGACAGTCTTGACCTGGATTGATGTATTTTTATTAATTATTAGGCAAAAAAAAAAAGTTATTAGATTCTCAGACACCTTTTTCAAAAAATAGATGCATGCGGGCGGCTTTTTATTTTTACTTTTATTTTCTGGTTGGTTACATTCATGGACATTTGGGTTTGGCTGAACAAAATGGTAGTGGTTTTACCGGAAGTATTTAAAATGCAAGTTTAAAGTCTCAAAATTTCTTTGCAAGTAAGTAAGAATGCCATATGTTTGTGGTCTAGATTGCAATTTGGTTAGGAATGATTCTCAGATCCAATGTCACGTATTTTCGTGGGTTGGAAAAAACTTACCACTGAAAAAAATCTTAATGCAGGACCTTTTGGACAGATGCGGCAGTGCCTGAGAATCTAATACTTTTTTTTTTTGGACTTATTATTTTTTATAAGCTCCATGTTTGCAATTTTGGCCTTCAAAAAGGGCATAACTCTTAAAGTGCCAGTCACAACTGCAGCAGACGTCAATTTTGATTTTTTATTATTATTTATTTATTTATTTTCAGAGAAAACAAGTCTTGACGTTTCATGCATGGCAGACAATGCACATGAAATGTAAAGACTTGTTTTCTTTGAAAAATATTTAAAAAAACGTAGAATGGATAATTGCTTCAAATTTAGCGTGATGCTTTAAGGGGTTAAGAGAAATTGGTTATCACATAGAGAAAAAAGAGAAAGGAGTTCAGATACTTACTCGATATTCACTTAACCACATGATGCATGTATTCCTCCATAGACAGAAGAAAGAATGACAGCCGTCAGTTTTCATAGGAAGTCCAGAAAGTCATGCAAACAAATTCTCATTACTACATGTATATTTTGGCTGAGTCCTGCATTTGGTTCAAGTCCACCATTTAACAGACACATTCACATTGTTTTCAAAACTCGTTCAACATGGTTGTTGTTTTGAAATAAAAAATCTTGTATCTTGATTATAATCCAAAGAAACGTAAATATTTTAACGCTTACCATGCTATTCAGCAGATAACAAACTGATGATAATTTTCTTATATTTCCTAGAAAATAGGATCTGACACTTCATGCAAATTGTCTCCTAAGGAGTCTTTTTGCATGAAGTGTCAGATCCTATTTTCTAGGAAAAATAAGAAAAATATTTTAAAATGTTATCTGCTGGAATTTTTACCTAGCATGCAAAGTGTTAGGAGCTGGCAGGTATCTTGGAAATTATAAAATGGTTGTAAATGTGCAGCGTTGAATAAATGTCAAATCTTCCCATCACTGTGACTGATAAAAAGGGTATACAAGAAGACACACCCAATATTTTATTGATTTAGTTTTTGCTATCCATTGTTGGTTTTTCCATTGGAATTCTATTTGAAAGGAAATATAACCACCATTTGATAGATTTCAGGTAGACTTTCAGACTAAATAAGTGTGATTTTGGGGGACATTTATTTGACAGATCATAAATGTATTTCGTATTTTTTGGGACAGCCATGTCCCCATCTGAAAAAAATTGGGGGCCAATTGATTCAAAATTGGGCAAAATGCACATTTTTATGTACCAGGGAAAACCCTCCATTGTTTAAGAAATTATTACTGATTTGTCCAGTATAGTAAATTTAGTTTAAAAATGTACAAATTTTCACCTTAAGTTAGGTTTAAATAAGATATGTATTGTTCGGAGTGAAAATTGCCTCAGTACCAAGTACAGAAAATCGGTGACAAATAAAAGTTATAAAAAATAAATGAATGAATAAATAAATAAATAAAATAGAAAATAAAAAAAATATAAAAAAATAGATAAAATAAAATAGATGAAAAAGTGTAGAAACCTTAGATATTACAATATTCCTAAAGCAATTTGTAAGATCATGAAGTTGAGAACATCATGCAACATCTCTGTAACGTTTCAACATTATACACTCATATAAATAAGTCCTTCCCTTATGGTGAAGAAAAGAAAAATGGGTGATTCTTTAAGAGATATCGGTATTTTGCGTTGATAAGATCACTAATCTTTATTTATATTCCGCAATAAATATAACAGACCGTAATGTCTGAATTATATCAAAGGTTATGATTTATAATCTGTTATAGCCAAGCTAGTTGGTCATGAGAAAAAACAACAGAAAAAGCTGGGTCATATGAAGGCTTTGGAGTGGTACAGCCAAACCTCATTATATAGTCTAGATACTGGGTATGACTTAAAGAATGTTGATAGTGACGTAAAACACCAAAATCATCGTCATCATCACAACTGCATTGTAACACTATTGCTGGGATCCAAAAGGAAAACCATGTTTGCTAAACAACCAAGTAGTATCAAAATAAAAATGTATAGATTATATAGAAAATGGTCATTTTTCTATACAATCCATATATTTTTGTTAATGGTCATTTTTCTATACATTGTATAATCTAAACATTTTTGTTTGGATACAACACTTTTGGAGTCCACCTGCATAGCTCTTGTAAGGTGCTTTTTTCAACCAAAAAGTATAAATATTTTTCTTATTTCTCGACAAAAACATATGTTGTTGGTACAGCATATGTTTTCATTGAGAAATAAGAAAACTGCTTACCTGATACCCCTCTTATCTAGACCTATGCACCTGTAAACTGTCCTATATCCAAAACCATTTTCAAATGATCCGGCTTATAAAGAGGATCCAGTGTAATTCGAAAATGAATTTGGTAAAAGTTTGGAAATGTGGAACAGGAAATTGTGTCTTGCTCCGAATCGTGCCTTGGCATTGATCTGTTATTGAAGTGACTGACATAACGGGAAAATCATACATGAAGAGGTTATGACTGGAGAATATTGTGCTTTGTGGCATAAACGTCTTGACGGCCTGATTTAATCTCATCAATAGAGGTCATCTTGAAATGTCATTTTTTGGAATCTGATGGAAAATATGCAAATAAACTAGATTATGACAAGATCTGATAATGTTCATATGAACAGTTCTTTTGTGTTATTGTGCCCTAAGATCCCATTAATATTGTATTGTAGAAATGAATCTGGTGGGATCATAGTGCATATGTTATATTCCTATGCTTTTAAAAAAATGATGGGGATTTTGTCAATGCCTCCATCCTTCTGTCCATTTGTTCATCACATTATCTCCTCCTAAATCACTGGGCAGAATTTAACCAAACTTGCTACATGACTTCCTTGCATGATAAGGATGTGCGAGAGTAACATTTATTTTTCACTCTGCCCCATGTGACCTTGGGGTAAAAGGTCACCTGACCTGTAATGAAAGTGTGGGGATTTGGTGATGGTGTGCCATTGGCTGCATGATCTAGTTTTGCATGAAACACCAAAACCTGTTTTCTGGGAAAAAAATTCCAATATAATTTTGTTGCCTGATGAGAATTTTACCCAGAGTACTTATAAGCATTAAACAACAGACCTTTGACAAAGTAACAATTTTCATTGAAATGTTTATCTATATATTAGCGCAAGTCAGACATAAAATTATGTTGTCATTGCAGTTGCAAAATTAATATTCTTAAATTTCAGCAGATAAGAGTTGCTCACCATTAACACTTACCATATGCTATGAGCAAATTCTGCAGGTGAAAAACTGACGCTGTTTGATTTAGGGTAAAATCTTACAATTATTATGGGAGTTATGCCCCTCTTTCAACTTTATTGTCCAATCCATATGTAACGAAAAATGGTTTCCGTTTGATATCTTTTGAAAAGATTAGTGTATTAGATTCATATTTTATACACAGGTATATAATCATAAAATATAGGCCAAGTTAGATTTAGGGTAAAATCTGCCAATTATTATTGGAGTTATGGCCCTTTTTCAACTCCATTTTTTTTTTGCAAAATGCTTGTTTTCAGGTGAGGATGGCCCCTGGGTGGGGGCATCTGTGTTGTAATGACACATTTCTAGTTTACCCAGCATGCAAGGAGTTGAATACTTTGCAAGGAGCAAGTAACTCTGGTTATATATTTGGAGCGCTGTGGTGCAGTGGTAAAGCGTCGGACTCGAGATCGAGAGGTACCGGGTTCGATCCCCACTAACAGCAAGTGTTGTTTCCTTGAGCAAGAGACTTTATCCACATTGCTTAGTACTGGTTTCTACCCAGGAAAAAAGAGGGCCACATGGAAGATTAGTACTAGATTACTAAATGTGTTACCCTCTATAAATAAAGTCGATTATTATTATTATTATTATTATTATTATAGAATTTAACCATTTAAATTTGCATTGAAGTGTTTTTTAAGCTTTGCATTTAAATCAGCTTTTTCAACAGGTATTTATTTATCATATTTGTTTATTTGAAACTGATCTGGATCAGCACTGTTTGCCATTCAGTTTATGAATTGATATGAACAATCTGGATCAAGTAATCTGATTGGCTGAAAATTTGAAAAAGGCTTGGCATCTTAATTTATTCAGCAGGACAAGGGTTAAGATAGATCCCTTTTCAGAAAGGAGATAATGACAATGTTGACAGAGTGGCCTCCCTTGAAAGTGTGTCCAGTTACCTTAACCCTTGTCATGCTGAATAAATTATGATGCCACACTCTTTTATAATTCTCAGCCAATCAGATTCCTTGATCCAGATTGCTAATATAAATTCAGATACTAAATGGCAAACAGTGCAGATTCAGATCAGTTGGTTTCATCAGCCAACTGATCTGAATCTTCACTGTTTGCAAAGGAAGGGCATACGAGGGTGAGTCAATAACCAGCCTAACTTATTTTCGATTGAGACCCACCTCTTCTTTTTCGATGTAATTGCCCTCTAGTGTGATGCACTTAGACCAACGGTGTTCAAGTGCCATCAGCCCAGAACTGAAAAAGTCAGGGTCCTTTCCATTGACCCACTCCACAAGAGCCGTCAAGACTTTTTCATCAGACCGGAAATGAAGTCCACGGATATCCTTTTTCAAGTTTGGGAATAGGAAGAAGTCGCTAGGAGCTAGGTCAGGCGAATAGGCAGGATGTGGTATTAAGGTAATTCATACCCGTTTCGCTCTACAGCATCCATTGCAACTTTGCAAGTGTAGACTCTCATGTTGTCCTGTTGCAGCAAAACACCTTTAGAGAGTTTACCTCGGTATTTTTCACAGATGGCGGTTCTCAGCTGGTCTAACAAGTTTGCATAGTACACTCCAGTTATTGTACTTCTCTTTGGTAAAAAGTCCAACATAATGCCTTTTGCGTCCCAAAATACTGTGGCCATCACCTTGCCAACAGATGGTTGCGTCTTGAACTTCTTTGGCCTCGAGGACCCAGGCCCTACCCACTGACAACTGAGCTTTATTCTCTGGCTCATAATAATGAATCCAAGTCTCATCTACAGTCACCAGACGCAAAAGAAAATCATCTTTTGACCTAAAACGCTTCAACAAGGCGCTGCATACAGATACTCTGGTTGCCATTTGCTCATCGCTAAGGGATTTGGGAACCCAACAGGCTGTTAGCTTGCGCATACCTAAACGATCATGTAAGATTGTTGAAACGCTACCATGTGAAATGCCTAATGCCTGCGCTATTTCTTCCACCTGAATTTGCCTATCAGAGTATACCAGATCCCGAACTTTCTTACACATTTCTTCGTCGGTGGCATCCAGTGGGCGTCCAGACCTGGCTTCATCTTCTAAAGACGTTCTACCGCGTTTGAATTCACCTACCCAGAACCTGAGCATAAGATGGTGCAGAAGACCCATAAACATAGGCTAACTCGCCGTGTATTTCCTTGCCTGTTTTACCTTTTAAATACAAGTATCGAATTACAGCATGGTACTCAACTTTAGATGAAAAGCATGCCTTTGCATCACTAGCCATGTTTGACATTCAGTATCTTATTAAAGAATGACTCGATACGTGTGCAATTTTGTACCCATGTATAAATTTTGTACCCATGTATAAAACATATATTGAAACAAAGCATGAAAATCGTGACCGTCTCGGTCCATCGGAAATGGGATAGGCTGGTTATTCATTGACATGCCCTCCTATCTGGCTCAGCAGGACCAGGGTTAAACACGAGATCTCTTCAGAATATTTTTGCCAAGTTGATGCTTGTGATGTAGAGGGTAGAGGTGGGTGGCGGAACATAAGTTAATTATGAAAGAGCAAGAAAAAAAAAGGAAGAAGAATTTCTGTGATGGACTAGACGATTTATCTGGAGCAGGCATATTGTTGATGGATTGTTAGGCAATTTGTTCTAAAGATTTCTTACTCCCATTTCGTTTTTGTCACAGAATAATGACAATTTAATCCAACTGGGTATTGAAAATTCCTGTTTTGATTGGATTTGCTTGCAGGGATGTATGGCACCATAAAATTATGTGAAGCCTTAAAGTGCCCAGCAAAATTTGTAACTTCCAGCCTAATGGGCTGACTGGGCTGTAAAACCTCAACTCAATCAATCAAAAATTTGTAGCAGATGACATTAAAAAAATTCTATTTTATCTTTATTTTTCAGAGAAAAATGAAATGAAATTTTTATAATGTAAATTTGTAGCAGACAACATTATAAAAAATTTATTTTTATTTTTCAGAGAAAAAATAAAAATGAAATTTTTATAGTGTCATCTGCTATTAATTTTTGATTGCTTGAGTCTCAATTTTAAGATCCAGACAACCCATCAGCAAGTCTTGACATTTCACATGAATCATCTGCCAAAAAATGAATTAAAAAAAAAAAAACCAAAAAACAACAAAAAATAACTATGAATAAAATCAAAAAGGAAAAAAAAAAAAAAAAAAAAAAATGCTGGCTGCTGCAGTTGTGACTGGTGCTTTAAAAACTTAATTATTAATAGTTTGCACTGATCATTAGTCATACCAGAGCATTTCTTCATTTTGAACATTTCCTGTTTTGGTAATATCCATGTATTCCATGTTAAGAAACTTCTCAACTATCCAGATGATACTGATAAAACCGTTTCATTAACCCATAAACCACTAATTACAACTGCAGCAATCAATGTTTTTGTTTATTTTTTTTATTTTTCAGAGAAAATAAGGCTTGACATTTTAAGTGAATCATCTCTCCTGAAGTTGATTCACATGAAGTTCCAAGTCTTACTTTCTCAGAAAAATAATACTTTTTTTAGAATGTGGTCTGCTACAATTTTCTTATCGGGTTAAAAACTAATTTGTTTCCACAGTTATCACTATTTCAGGAGTATGAATTTAAGTTTTACAATTTTGAATAACATCAAATCATGGAATTCAAATTTTATGATCCTGAAGAAAATAAAAGAAACATGGAATTCAAATTTACAATCCTGAACAAAATCAAAACATGGAATTCCAATTTCACAATTCTGAATAAAATGAAACCATGGCATTCAAATTTTATGATCCAGAAGAAAATGAAAACCTGGAATTCAAATTTACAATCCTGAATATGATCAAAACACGGAATTTCAGTTTCACAGTTCTGAATAAAATAAAAACATGGAATTCCAATTTTACAATCCTGAATGAAATAAAAAAACATGGAATTCAAATTCTGTAATCCTGAATAAAATAAAAACATGGAATTTAAATTTTACAATCCTGAATAAAATAAAAACACGGAATTTGAATTTCACATTGATTCTGAATAAAATGAAACAACGGCATTTTTGATAAAACACACTTCAGAACCTGAATTAATGAAAAAGTGCACACACCTGCCAGCTTCCGTGGTGGTTTGTTAATGTTCTCTACAATAGCGCCAATATTAAATTAAAATGGTCCCCTTCTTCACAAGGTATTGCATTTCTATTTCTGTCACTGTACTCATTTCAGTGTTTGATTTTGCGCTAAGCATACTGGGTAAAATTTTCAGCGGACATCATTTTGAAATACATTTCTTAAGTTTCCCAGAAAACCGCTTTGACATTTCACGCAAATTGTTTGCTTAGGAGACTATGTGCATGAAATATCAAAGCCTGTTTTTTGGGAAAAATAAGAAAATATCATCAGCCTGTTGTCTGTTGAAATTGTGGAGAGAGTGGCAAAGTGTAATAAATTTCTGCCTCCATATTGTGTTAGAAAATATTTGCTTGTAGATTATCTCTGTTTGGACATAAAGGCACAAAAACCTATTATCCTTTTTTTTGCCATAAATGATGATAACGTATACTTTAGGGAGGATTTGCCTGTCATCTTCAAAGCCGAAGATTGGTTCTGTTATTAACCCTTGTCCTGCTGAATAAATTAAGATGCCAAGTTCCCCTTCTAATTTTCAGCCAGTCAGATTACTTGATCCAGATTGTTGCTATAAATTCAAATACTTAATGGCAAATAGTGCAGATCCAGATCAGTTGGCTTCTTCAGAAGCCAACTGATATGGATCTACACTGTTTACAAAGGCAGGGTATATCCGGGTTCAGCAGAACAAGGGTTAAAGAAAAACTGAGGGTTAAAGAAAAACTGACTCCGTTTCACTGTAAAGGGACTGAGCAATGGAAAGTAGTGCATTCCAACCTGTCACAACCCATTCAACCCTGTGTTTCTGAAATGGGCTCTTCCATCAACTTGGACAGAACCATTGTTCCAAATAGGAGTCTCAGTCAAAAATCTAAAACAAGATAGTAAATATTGTGGATCCTGATGAGAAGGCTAGTTATGAGCCATCTCATCTGGATCTACACTCTTTCCAGAAGTAGCTTTTTTGGTCTACAGGATTGATAGGGTTAAATGCCACCTGTGTTAAGCAATCACCTGTATTTATAAAGACTAGTTTTTCTGGTCCCATGATAGGAAAATAAATGTAAATTAACCTGCATTAACCCATTGTAGTCGGGGGGACCCGTAAAAAGGGTAATTGGCAAACAGTGCAGACCCAGATCAGACACCGCATTCTGCGCCGTCTGATCAGGATCTCCACTGTTTGCAAATAGTTTAGCCATTTTTCTTTAGGAATATGTAAATTTCATAGCCAGCTGTACCTAAAATTGAAATTGGACTCTTCCAATATATAGTGTGGGAAAGTCTATTCAGTCTGCAGTGGGTTAAGCAAGCACTTGTCTTCACAACCAATATTTGGCTGTCCCGTAGGTGCTTGCTTAACACAAGTTTTACTGTATTGTGCATGACATACTAGGATAAAAAAGAAGACATTTTCGCTCACATTAAACAAAGTTTGTGGTGGCAATACAGGAATTACTTTATTCCATTGTGTTGTGTCCCATCACATTCCTTTGCATCAGAAATCATTTTGTTGTGTCCCAGATCGGCATAAACATAGCTTTGCTTTTGCAAACAGTTTAGATCTGGATCAGTTGGCTTCTTCAGATGCCAACTTATCAGGATCTGCGCTGTTTGTCATAGATTATATACAAACAACCTGGATCAAGTAATCTGATTTGCTGAAAATCAGAAGTGGGTGTGGCATCTTAATTTATTCAGCAGAGCAAAGGTTAAATAAAGAACCAGCATCCTTATCTCATATCTCTTTTCTATTTCTTGATAGAAAACCAGTGTTTTTTTTCCCCTTGAGTCAGTTTGACTGGGTGCCATGGTAACAGTTTATTTGTTAGTATGCTTGAGACCAGGTGATAAATATGAAGTGTATTCTACCTTAGCTTTTACCACTCTCTGGGCTTATTCAGCAGATGACAAATTGTGAATATTTTTTCTTATTCTTTTTCCCCCCAGAAAATGGGCTTTGACATTCCATGCAAATTGTCTCTGATGGAGACAATTTGCATGAAATGTCAAAGTCGAATTTCTGGGAAAAAATATGAGAAATATTCCAAGATGTCATCTGCTGAAATTTATATCCAGCATGCTGAGCATTAGAACAGACATGGTTTCCAATATTGCAGTAATTGATCTTTGAAATGAATTGGTAGAAACCATCGAAGCAAATAAAACCCTTGTTGAAAGGCAAAGAATGCTAACACTTTGCATGCTGGGTAAAAATTTCAGCAGACAACATTTTGAATTATATTTCTTATTTTTCCTAGAAAATAGGATTTGACACTTCATGCTAATTGTCTCCTAATGAGACAATTTGCTTGAAGTGTCAGATTCTATTTTCTCACAAAAATATGAAAAATGTCATCAATTTGTCATCTGCTGAATTTTCTCCTAGCACTGTAAGCCTTTAGAATGAGAACTCCAATTTATTCAACCTGTTTTACAGCATACAATCCAACTTTACCATCAGATGTTACCATAGCTCCAGATATGGCACATTTTTCAAACTGAAAAATGCTAATATTTTTCTTATTTTTCCATGAAAACATATGTTGTGAGTACCATTAGAAGTGCCTCACAGAGGCACTTCTAATGAGTACCCACAACATATATTTTTGTGGAGAAATAAGAAAAATATTATGTGGATACCCTCTCTTAATGGAGCTACATGTTTGTTACATAATGGTAAAAAAAGAAGGATGAAAAAAGAAAGAAGGAAAGAGAAATGATCATTAAACAACACTAGGGCAGACTTAAAGATAGCTTTATTTAATTAAGATAGAAGATGGGTATTGAACAGGGAGCTTTAGTTGTTAGTAGAAAGACTGAAAAGAAAAGGAACCTAATCTACAAAGGGTGATAAATAGAAGAAGCACAATTGGGAAGTTCTGAATTAATTTTGAAAGACAGATTTTAACCCTTGTCCTGCTGAACCCGGATATACCCTTGCAAACAGTGTAGATCCAGATCAGTTGGCTTTTGAAGAAGCCAACTGATCTGGATCTGCACTGTTTGCCATTAAGGATGTGAATAGATAGCAAAAAATGTGGATCAACTAATCTGATTGGCTAACAGTAAGAAGTGGGCATGGCACTTTAATTTATTCAGCAGGACAAGGGTTAAGGAGGCTGGATAATCTAGGTAGAATTTCCACCATTTCTTTTATAAGGAGAAAAAAATATGACTTCCTGCTTGCTATCCTGTCCAAGTTCTTTCTGAAAAGTTGTCCTCTTGAAATGGAAAGTTTGCTCCTGGTACCACAGAGCAAGTTCTTTCTTTTTAAAGAAGATGTTTTTCCAGAAAGATTTGACAGAATTGCCTCCCCAGAAAATGTATCCACTCATTCTAAAAAAAGAGACTTTAACTGCAATGGACAGACATATTGAAAGGACATTTTAATCCATTTTTGCCTGGAGACTAGCAAAAGGGTAATTAGCAAACAGTGCAGAAACAAGACATTTATACAGGCTCTTTTAGGGTTAAGTGGGATACATTTGATTATATTTTATATCTGTATGGTCCATGGCACGAAATAAAAGAAGAATTCAGAAAATATTTTGTTGTTTTAAAATTTGTCAAGAATATGTTTTATGAGAATACTCATAGGAATTGCCACAAGATACAACAGTAACAAAAAATATTGCTGTAATTATATGGCTATTTAAACTATGGAGTTCTTGTAAGATGGGTTTTGTCATGATAATGCTCATATAATCCATGGGACTGGAAATTGCTTTTCATAGCCATTGGCTTTGAGACGGAATATTATTATTCTGGCTAATATGCGCAGCGAAGAGATGCAAATTCATCTTGTTGTGGTCTGGTTTGCCTTTGGTTATTTGAGATATTGGAAAACCGAATTGAGTTCATATAAATACCTTTATTAGTGAATGATTTGAACTGTGAAAATTTGATTGCTTGTTTTGCCTTTTTTTCCCATAAAAGTTTCCAGAACTCTCAATAAGAGAGCTCTCCAAATGAATGTTTTCCTTATAATGGTTCTTCATGAAAACATATTGTTGTGGGTACTCATTAGAAGTGCTTCAGTGTGGCACTTCTACTGAATACCCACAACACATGTTTTCTAGAGACTTAACCCTTGTCCTGCTGAACCTGGATATACCCTGCCTTTGCAAACAGTATAGATCCAGATCAGTTGGCTTCTATTTTTATTTTTCAGTGCAAATAAGGCTTGACATTTTATGTGCATTGTCTGCTTAGCATTACGTCATTGGGGTGCATTGTAAAAGTTAGTATAAAGCAACAACAACAAAAATAAGAGCTGTCACATGACAGTGTAGCTCACCTGAATCAGCTTTGCCTTTAAAAACCTTAACCAAAAATTTGAACATAAAATTTTCTATGGCCTAGACCTCACAGTCACTCATGTGGGTTCGGATGGTACAGCATAAAACTTCAAACCAGTATCTAACATCAGGGCAAGTTATAATGAACTACTTCGATCCAGAGGTTCAGGAGCTATACCCTTTTAAAAACTTTAACCAAAAACTTTAACCGACGCCGTGGTGACTGCTGTAGTGCAGTCTATATACTTCCGCACAGGAGAGCTAAATCCAAAAAAGAAACTATTAACTGTTGGAAGATATGTTTTCCAACATCATGCAGTTAAGTGGCCCAAATATTTTTCTCATTTCTATGCAAAAAAAAAAGAATAATCTCATTCTTGTTTCATCATAAAAAGAGCATACTATTTGGACAAAGAACTTGGCTTCTGATCAGGGAATACACTGTTTTTCATCCATCTTGCAGATTTTAGAACACATCAGTGAGGAATAAAGTGGATTTTTTTTTTTTTTTTAATTTTAGGATACATATGTAATTGAAGGAGTTAAGATGTTCGATTATATAGGTAAAATAAGGTATCTTGTTCTCTGATACAACTCCAGGTAAGACATAGCTCCAGATAAGGTACTTTTTTTTTTCAGCCAAAAATTGTTGATATTTTTCTTATTTCTCCATGAAAACATATGTTGTGGATACTCATTTGAAGCGCCTTGATGAGGCGCTTCAAATGAGTACACACAACATATGTTTTCATGAATAAATAAGAAAAATGTTACGTGGATACCCCTCCTATCTGTAGCTATGAATAATTCAGAGAACAATTTTTATTATTGCACCAAACTTTTATCTTATTGGTACTCTCGTGGAACTGACATCTGCACATGATAACTTTTAATGCAAAATTAAAGAAATTAAAGAAAAATTCTTTTGAAAGTGTTATCTGGAGCTATGCTCTTGGCGTAGTGCCCTCGGCTGCACGTTGCCGCCTTAAGTGTTGTATCATAAATTTGTTAATAAGAGACACTGAAAAATCTGTGAAACAAGCAAGAATTTGTTGACATACCTGTGATTCAGCAAGCCATTTGCAAAATCCTATTTCATATATTATAGGTGTATTGGTAATTAATGCAATACTGGGAGACATATATATCGCAAAAACATCTTCCAAAAATACTAGGTTTCATCATACCATAGTAATCACCCTGAAAGACTTCAGGATTCTTGATCAGGATTGTGTTAAGAACCACTTTCCCAGAATAATTTGATTTATTGTATTTATCCAAAATATTGGAATACTTACTTGTCATGAAAATTCAAACAAGTCCATTTTGCTATCTATCGATGTGTGTAAAAACTGCTGGATGAGTAGCAGTGTAGACCCTGATAAGATGCTGCATCCAGCAGCATCTGATCTGGGTTTACACTGCTTCCTCAGGCCTGTCTGTCCTAGTAGTTAGGGTTACAGTACACTGAATTTTGGGCCATCTTATCTCCTTTCACAACTGCAGCAGACGGCAATTTTTTTTTATGTATTTATTTTTTTTTTCAGAGAAAACAAGTCTTGACATTCCATGTGAATCGTCTGCTTGGCAGACGATTCACATGAAATGTCAAGACTTGTTTTCTCTGAAAAATAATAAAAACAAAAATTCGAATGTCGTCTGCTACAAGTTTTGCTTGGCACTTTAAGGGTTAACTGTTCTAGTCCTAAAATTTGAACAAGTCCATTTTTCTACCCACTGATGTGTCTGAAAGCTACTGGGTGAATTTTAGGAGAAGTATGGTAAGGATTTGTGGTGTCCCAATATTTAGGGTAAAACGGTAACATAATGTAAGTCTTGTATAGTTACCTGAAGGCTGGCACTCTAAAAGTGAGCATAGTGCTAAAAGCTACTGCCATACTTTAAAAGAACTTGAAAAATTGCTATGCCCATACGTTTGTTTACCTTTTATAGGCTCATATAGTTGTTGGCTCTTGCTTAGCCTTCAAGAGTAATTACAACCATTTGTTACATGGTCTGAATCAATGCCGTAGTTACCCTAAGTATATGGATACCTTTATTCCTTACCATACTTGTTTTAAAATTTGAACAAGTCCATTAATTTTGCTGTCTTTTGATGCGTCTAAAAGATTGAGTGGCAAACAGTGCAGACCCTGATCTGATGCTGCATTCTGTAGCATCTGATCTGGGTCTACACTGTTTGCTCAGGCCTGTCTGTCCCAATACTTAGGGTTATTATGGTATGTTTGCAGAGTTCTATAGGGGAGATCAGAGAACTTGATAGTTTTAAGTGATAATTCTGAGATAAGTTTTCTTAACATATTTTATGGGTATTTATTAAAAGTGCCTCGCTTCTAACAAGTACTCACAAGACATGTTTTAAGGAGGACTAGAAAAAATTATCCAAGAATTATCATCAAATACTCCTCATATCAAGTACTGAGGAATACTGGATTAAGACTAAGTAGGTGTGTGAGGATTTATAGTTGGGTATAAGTAAAGTGTAAAAAACCAGGTTTGCTTGAAAAGATGTCTATACACCTGTACATGGAGACTGATCAGTTCTATTTCCTCATTAAACCCATACAAACGGATACACCTGACAGCTGATTACCCCACCCACCTTTTATTTGCGCTTTAATTCATACATGTTTATGCTCTATATGGGTTTCAGATAGGTAGGTAATCCAGATAAACACATAGCTGTAGTTAAGGCGCTTTTTTCAGTCCAAAAGTAATAACATTTTTCTTATTTCTCCACAAAAACATATGTTGTGGGTACTCATTAGAAGCACCTAATGAGTACCCACAACATATGTTTTCATGAAGAAATAAGAAAAATATTTACCCGATACCCACTCTTATCTAGGCCTGTGTAAACATCTTAATCCTTCAAGTACTAATCACAGCTGCAGTAGACACCATTTTGATTTCTTTTGATTTTTCAGAGAAAATAAGGCTTGACATTCCATGTGAATCATCTGCTATGCAAGTCTTATTTTCTCTGAAAAATGATAAAAAAAAATCTGGATCTGGTCTGCCACAGTTTGCTTGTTAAATAGGTGTCTAAAACCTGAATACTTTGTACAAATCATCTCAAACAGCACCAGAATCATACAGGTTCCTATTATGAAAAAAAAAAGAAAGCCAAGCCTTATTTTCTAAGGGAAAAAAAAATCAACATGTCATCTGCTGCAGTTGAGATTAGCTTTAAGGGTTAATGACAAACAGAAGTTCCATGTTAAGTTTGTGTATCAGGGACCCTCCTGAAACTATATGTACCAAATTCACACCTCAACTTCTTACCATACTTGTTCTAAAATTTGAACAAGTACAATTTATTACCGGATATTTTGTCTGAAAATTGCTGGATGAGTGCCAAACAGTGTAGACTCTGCGGCATTCCATCTGGATCTACACTGTTTGCTCAGGCCTGTCTGTCCGCATACATAAGGTAAATCAGTGGTCTGATTCATTTGAGAACTACTCCATTTGAGTATCCAACTACAATTATTGTATTCTATTTAGGCCATACCAAATTAATTTGTAGATTCTCATCCCCGCCCGCCCGTGGTCAAAACTGCCCGCCCGATTTTTTTTTATTTCACGAAAAAAAAAAAAAAAAATAGCCGAATTATTTCGGTGCGAATATTTCGTCCGGCAGAGTCATCCGCGTCGCTGTGACGCTTAATCCTACGTACAATATCCGATATCGAGCATCTACCTGTTGTTTACCTGATCAATTTCCGGAATAAAATCCTGAATTTTTTGGTGTGTGAAATCTAGCAAAAGTTTACCGTATTCGGCGATATACTGATAGAAAACCACCGGCAATCGGCAAATATGTTCGTGGTTGTTCGAATTCGTAAAGGAGCAGAGATCGTCAAAGATTGGTTTGGCGTTAGATGTGCAGAAAATTTGACGCTTGCCGACTTGTTATATATATGAAGATTGGTTTTCTTCAAATCCTTAAATATCTAGTCAGGTACATCTTTCAGACCATCTCCATAGTACAATCCAACACATGGTGTATTCATTTTGTATTAACCTGTCATAGCATTTTTGAATACAGCCTACTAGTCATCAGTTTCTAGTCAACATCTTTACACCTTTTTTTGTTTCTGAATTGAATAAAACTAATAAATCAATGGTTTATAATTTTATTTCATTAAACAATGCAATTTCATGGTCTAGTCAATTCATCTTCCAACACTGGATTGCTTGTCAAAGCCTGCTGAAAAATAAAAAATAAAAAATAAAAATGTTCCACCCACCCCAATTTTTCATAAATTTTGGATGAGAATCTACAAATTAATTTGGTATGGCCTTAGTTGAGAAGTTCTCCATTAGAGTATGTACTCATTTAGTAAGTAGAAAGAGTAAACATTGATAAAAGAATTGTAAGACATGCTATAATCATAAATTCCATAAATTGCATCAATGGATGGATCCATTAAATCTTAGCATGCTGGGTAAAAACTTCAGCAGGCGAAATCTGAAACATTTTTCTGATGTTTACAGGAAAACAGGCTTTGACATTGCATGCAAATTGTCTCTTGGGAGACGGCAAAGCGTGTTTTCTGGGAATAATAAGAAAAAAAATACCATCATCAGTTTGTCATCTGCTGAATTTGCCCAGAGGGAAGTGAAGGTTAAAGTGTCAGTTTGTTCATAAATTTGAACAAATGGCCTCTGCTTCTGCATAAATGCCTGTAAATTCAACTTTCGTATTTGTACATCATTTGAGGTACATTGTGCGAATGCAAACAAGTTACGGACCAGCATAAAAGCTTCATTTTTCACTGGGGATATGTGACGCAACAACTCGATTGTTGTGGTTTAAATGAAATTCTTCAGACTTCTATTCCAGTCTTATTATCTAAGTATTCAGATAGACAGACCCAAGCTGAGCTGGCCTCGATAGCTCATTCAGACTGACTGGTGGTCAGGAGGTTGCGGGTTTCATCCCCCCCCTGGTCCAGCAACATAATCTTTCTTGGACATTGATTATGAAATAGTTTCTGGCAAAAGAATATGCACAAGTACTATGTAACCACTTAGAGATCTAAGCCTGCACAGGAAAAGTGTTATTAGGTAAACTGACCGGCTTGACATGACCTTAATGGGTTAACTGGGCCATAAAACCTCAACTCAAAAAAAAAAATAAAAAAAATACAAGTCATCATAGATCCAGATCAGATGCTGCATTCTGCGGAACCCTGGGTATTGGCAAACCAAAACTCCTAACCTCAGGAGACAATTTGCATGAAATATGAGAAAAATAAGAAAAATATTTCAAAATGTCATCTGCTGAACTGAGAGTGATAAAGGTTAACAGAACAGGAAAAATAAGATCAAACACTTGAGAGGCAAGAAATGCTAAAATGTTCTTTTTTATTTTGAAAGTATCATTTTTTATCAGCATGCTCATTTTTATCATTTCAATTCAGGACCCAGACATCTTTAACATAGTGTCAATGCTATCCACTTGTATCTGGGAAAGGGAATGCTTACTTTTGGCACATATTGACAGATTTTTTTTTTTTTTTTTTTTTTTGAAATTTCAGCACTTCAGAAGTTTACTTTACTCAACTAGATATCTAAAGGGAATTCAGATACAGTAAATGTCCTAAAATGTTCATCTCTTTATTTCATACTTTTCCCAAAATTTTGCTTTTCATACAATTTATTTCTTAAAATACTTGACAGATTGGCAAACATTGTAAACCCTGATCAGTCTGACCTGAGTCTTCACAGTTTGCATAGCCATTTTGTCAGAAACTCTGATGTACAAAATTTTAGGAAACTATACCACATTTTACCTCAAGGGGAATTGATGATATACCTTCAGGGAAGGCAACTCTGTCAAAATTGTTTTTATCTCCTTTATGAAAAGGGGTCTACTCTGAAGAAAGAATTTGCTCCCAGAGGGAGCAAATTCTTTCCTTTTAGGGAAGCACAGAGTGCTTCTCTAATCAAACTTCAGGTCAGGGTACGTTACATGGGGTTAAAAACTAGTTTGCTAGCTTGTGCAAACAATCTTCATAAAAATTGTCCAGAATATTTAATCTAGAATGTTTAATTCAAAATCTAGCTCAAGTTCAAAACTGGGTAACATAGGATCTGAACTTAAGTCAGTAGATCAAATTTTACATAATGCTTTAGAGGCCACTTTTTGACATAATCTATGTTAACCCTTATCCTGCTGAATAATTTACTTAGCCACACCCATTTCTGACTGTCAGCCAATCAGATTACATTATATGTTTTCGTTCAAATTCACAAACTGAATGACAAACAGTGTCCTGATCAGATGGCTTCTTCAGATGGATCTACACTGTTTGCAAAGGTAGGAGTTGTCGTGAACAGCAGGATAAGTGTTAAAATTGCTCAAAATGTTTGTAATAAGAAAACTAGATCTGGTGCAAAACTGGGTCATGTTAGGTCAAAAACTAGGTCACATACTTTATCAGATCATAGAAAACCTTGTGTACACATTAGAATAATAAAAATCTAAAAGGTTTGGAAACAAAGAACACATTAAAAGTAGAAAATGGGAGTCTCAGTTTTATTGAGACTCTCCATAAGCAGTAATGAAGTTTGCAACACTGCTTACGCCCTTTAGCATATACATGTACATGAGCAGAACTCCAAGAGCAGAAGCAACAATTGTTACCTTATCTTGATGAAAGTGGTTCAAAATGTTTTGTCTTGATAATTTCTAGATCAAGTTTGAAACTGGGTCACTTGAGGTAAAAAACACTAGGCACCACCAACTCAAATCTTAGGAAGCTCTTCTTCGCCTGACAAGTCCTGCTGAACCCGGATATGTCCTGCCTTTGCAAACAGTGTAGATCCAGATCAGTTGGCTTCTGAAGAAGCCAACTGACCTGGATCCGTACTGTTTGTCATTAAGTAAGTGAATTAATGTTAACAATCTGGATCAAGTAATCTGATTGGCTGAAAATTAGAAATGGGGGTGGCATCTTAATTTATTCAGCAGGACAAGGGTTAACATGGTACTGATCTTTCTTACATTGCATTTCATTTTTTTATGGCACAGTTGTAATACTAGTTTCTAGTGATCTTGTACCTAATGAAGTGATAACTTGCACTAAAACATTATTCCTTTGATTTTTATAGAAAACACATCATTAAGTTAGCCATACCTTGGGAAAATATCTCTTTGAAGCTTTGGAGCCAGAAAGCAAAATTGTAGCAGACATCATTCTAATTTTGTTTAATAACAGTAAAATTTCACTATTACAACCATTTTTGGGACTTCTTTACCCTGGTCTGCTCAACCCGGATATGTCCTACCTGTACAAACAGTGTAGATCCAGATCAGTTGGCTTCTGAAGAAGCCACACTGTTTGCAATTCAGTATGTGAATTTATATCATCAAACTGATCAAGTAATGTGATTGGCTGAAAATTGGAAGTGGGCGTGGTACCTTAATTTATTCAGCCTGACAAGGGTTAAAAGGCAGACCATTCACATGAAATGTAAAACCTTCTTTTCTCTCAAGAAATTAAAAAAAAAAAAAGTGCCAGACACTGGAAACATTCCAGTCGAACTTAGTAATAACATTAACCCATTCAGAGAATAATGCTGTACATTTCACATGAATTGTCAGCTAGGCAGCAGAAATGTCAAGCCTTATTTTTCTCTGAAAACAAAAAGTCAGAATCTTGTCTGCACCCAGTCTGTGGCAGGTACTTTATCACTTAGCATGCTGGGTGAAAATTTCAACAGACCGCATTTTGAAATATTTGTCTTATTTTTTACAGAAAATAGGCTTAGACATGTCATATGCAAATTGTCTTTTTAGAATAGGGATGATTTAGGAATGCAGTTTCGATCTTGTGTAAAACAATGGTATGTCTGAGTGTAATCATTAGATGAGAAGGTTCTAATAAGTACACACAACATACATTTTCATGATACAATTTACCTAAAATATCCCGAAAATTTACCTAAAATATCCTGAAATGTTTTCTTGAGCTATCGGAAGAATTTCCTGGGGAATCAAAAACGTGTTCAAATCAGCCATGGTAAATAGTCCTTCAGTGTTAGAGTCATTGAAATTTACTGTATCTGTGCAGAATGGTTAAAGAAATGATGGAAACGTCTAAATACAAGCTCGACTGTCGGGTGCTTTATTGCATAGAGCCTTTCATTATCACCCTTCCATCATCTCGATATGGCTTAACCCATTGTATACTGAATAGAATCTCCCACACAATGTATTGGAAGAGTCCAATTTCAATTTTAGGTACATGCGGCTATGAGATCTACATATTCCTAGGCCGGCCTCGGTGGCTCAGTTGGATGCGCCGTCCGACTGGAGACCAGGAGGTCGCGGGTTCAACCCCCGCCGAGGTCGGCAACATTCTTTCGTGGAGATTGATCATGAAATATTTTCTACGGTCATTCTCTCCCTTCCGCTGATTCAAGAAGGGCAGTTGTCAGTTTCTGGCGAAAGAATGTGCACAATACTGGTTACCCGCTTAGAGGACTAAGCCTGCCCAGTAAACGTGTGGTTAGGTAAACTGACCGCGCTTGACATGACCCCATTGGGTTGACTGGGCCGTAAAACCTCAACACAAACAAACAAACATATTCCTAGAGAAAATGACTAAACTATTTGCAAACAGTGGGGTCTGCACTGTTTACCAATTACTCTTTTACGGGTCCCCCGACTACAATGGGTTAAATAATGTTGAAAGGACGTAAAAGAACAAATCATTATCATCATGACCCTAATGGTTGACTGGGCCAAAAAACTTCAACTCAGACAAACAATTATATGATCTTAAAATCATTTCTACGGTCATTCTCCCCTGCTACTGATTCAAAAAGGGCAGTTGTCTACTGGTTAATTGCTTAGAGGACCCAGCCTGCCCAGGAAAAATGTGAATAGGTTAACTGACAGCTCAACAAGACGTTAACAGTGTTGACTGGGCCGTATAACTTCAACTCAAACAACCAAAACAAATAAACAGACACTGTTGCAGTATAGCTGAATTTCAAAGATTGATGAAAGTGACATTAACCCGTAAGTTCAGTAATCCCAACTGCAGCAGACAACATTTTTATTTATTCATTTATTTTATGTTATCTTTTATTTTATTTTTTATTTTTCAGTGAAATAAAGGCTTGACATTTCATACGAATCACATATAGTGCATAGTCTTATTTTCTCTGAAAAATAATATTAATTAACATGTATATGTATATCATCTGCTTTAGTTTTGCTGATCGCTTAAAGGGTTAAAATTCCATAGCTCCAGGTTAGGGAAGTACCCAAGAGAATTTTTTTTTTTTTACTTCCTCATCAAAACATAAGTTGTGGGTACTCATCAGAAGCGCCTCGGCTCTTTTGATGAGCATCACAATATATGTTTTGATGGAAAAATAAGAAAAAATATCAACAATTTTTGTTTGAAAAATGCCCCTTATATGGAGCTATGTATAAGAACAAAAAGATACCGTAGAACTATGATTGTTACATACCGCTCCTCCTGTTGAACTGCTGTAGGATATCATGTTAACCTTCGTCGGGTGAACTTGTAACATTTAATCCGTTTGACGAAAACAGTATAGTTAAATACAGCAAATTATTAATGTTTGGCAGTCCAGGTATGATGTTAAGAGTCCAAATTAGTTTTCGGAGTCAATGTCACTTAAATCCTGTATTATTAATGATTTTCAATATTAGGTGTTTGTCACACATTTAAATTCCGCTAAGCACCTTATGTTGTTATTCTGAAATATATTAAATCTGCGGAACATCATAAACTCCCTCGTGAAAATTACTGCAACAGTGTAGGAGTTTAGTGTTCTTGTCTTGCTGAGCAAATTGCTGAAGCGTCAATGCCTTTAATCGTAACCAATAATAAAACTTCATGACATTTAAATCAAAGATGTCGAGAGGAAATGCTGCGTTGTGACGCTTTTCTGTTGACCATTTTTAAATTATCAATGTCTGCATGGAAACAGGTTTATTCTATTGCGGGGAAAACAATATCTGAAGAGATTGTGCTTTCTGAGAAGACGATTTTCTCTTTATAAGATTTTATAAATATAGAATTTTAGATGAAGAGATCGTTAAATACATCCCTAATTTACATGTCTTCTTGTGATTCTGAGAGAAAACTCAATGCTATCATTTTATTTATGCTTTAGAGAGCTGAAAAAAATATGTTTGAATTAATTTAACCCTTAAAGTGCCAATCACAACTGCAGCAGACATTTTGATTTATTTTTTTTTCAACTGCAGCAGACAACATTTTGATTTTTTTTTTCTGAGAAAATAAGTCTTGACACTTCATATGGCTTTGACAGATGATTCACATAAAATATCAAGACTTATTTTCTCGGAAAAATAAAAAATAATTTTGGAATGTCATCTACTACAAATTTTGCTTGGCACTTTCAGGGTTAAATATATATTCTGTATTGATTCTTTTGCCTTTTGTCTACAACTCCAGATGAGACTTTTCTTTGACAGAAAAATATCTGCATTTTTCTTCCTTATCTGTGAAAACATGTTTTGTTGATATTTATTAGAATTGCCTAAGCCTAGCAGCTCTGAGGAGTAACTGCAGAGTATGCTTTCACACATGAATAAGAAAAATGTTTTATTTGTCTGAACCATCTGTTTATCTATCCTGTTGCTTTTAATGTTGTCACTTGAAACTGAATCCACTGATAGGTCAAACCATTGATAAAAATTGTCACATGATTCTAGGTAAGAAAGGCTATCTTGTGAATATTTTCATATTTCTTTCCAAAAATATAACATATTTTGTGGGTTATTAGGATTGCCTCACCAAGGCAATTTCTAATGAGTACCACAACATATGCTTTAAAAGAAGAATACCTTTCAAAAAATAAAAATCCGTCTTATTTAGAGATGCATATCACTATTCCATGCTATAATCTGCTGTGATCTATGTGTCCGTTTATAATCGCACAATATTAATGCGTTGAAACACTCCCTTAGGCAAAAATGAAAAAAAAAAAAAAAAAATCATTAGTTTTCCAGGAAAATTATAGCGACAGTATATATAACAGTCATCCTTTTATAGCAAAAATAGTGATCCTGATATTGAAGTACATGTACCATAGTTAACCAAAATTTTGCATAGCTCCAGTAAAGTGGTTACCAGGTAACTTTTTTTTTTTTTTTTTTATTTCTCCATGAAAATATATATTGTGGTACTCATTAGAAGCACCTCACCTGCTGATATATCAAAAAAATGCTTGATGAGTGGCAAAAAGTGTTCTTTGGCATCTGACCTGTTTGCTCAAGAATTTGGTCCAGTATATACCACAACCTCTTTATAACACTATTGTTGGGGTCCATAGCATTTACCGTGTTGGTTAAATTCCCGTGTTATATCCAAACAAAATGTGTAGATTATATTGAAAAATGACCATTTCAATATAATCTATGCATTTTTGGGATCCATCTTTGAACCGTGTAATATCCAAAGCCGTGTTATAACGAACCGTGCTATAAAGAGGTTAAAGTGTATATAAGGGTTACGGTTTATGGATTGAATGAACTGTAAATCTGCTTGAATTTAGTATCAACTGACAGAATTTTATAATGACTCTTTCCTTATATCATTTTTTCTATAAATAGGACTTGACATTTCATGCAAATTATCTCATTTGGAGACAGTTGGCTCAGTCATTGTTGTCTTTGGAATTTTTTAAAACATGTTTAGAATGAAATTCTATCTTAATGTCACAGAAGGCTTGTCGTTAAAGTCTCAAATGAAAGCTCTCACAGATTAAAAAAGCTTGTTTTGTCAGAAAATCAAAGACCGGCAGAACATTAAGCAGATAAAAAAAAAAACAAACTCACACACAAAAAAAAAAAACTACCATATTAATTGTAAATCTTGGGACACTTTATCTTCTTAGTGTACAGTAAATGTTCTAAAATTTGGTACACCAAAGTTTCTGACAAAATGGCATGAGCAAACAATGCAGACCTAGATCGGACTGCTCTTGAAATCTGATCAAGGTCTATTCTGTTGGCCATTCCACTTAAATATGGTTGAACGAATATGATTATAAATTCCCAAAGAGCGCATAAGCTGACTTACTGATTTACTTATAATTCTTGACTTACTGATTTACTTATATTTTAAAATCCTGCTCTCCTTCAGACATAAAAAACAAACAAAATAAGATTTTTTCCTGTTATGAACTGCCTAATTCAGGAATCTTACTGTGTATGGCAGAAAGCAGAATCACCAGATTTTATTGAGTCGTTTTGTTGATTTAATTGATCATCACTTAAGTTTAATAAAGCCTCCAAGAGGTGCACTAGAAGTTCAGAGCTCCAAGTAAATAGTCAGTTGAGACAAATAGTTTTCCTGTTTCCCCATGAAAATGTATATTTTCTTAGCTCCAGATAAGAGTAGGTATCAGGAAAAGAGTTTTCTTTTTTTCTCCACAAAAACATGTTGTGGGTACTCATTAGAAGCCCCTGGGAAAGGTGCTTCTAATGAGTTTCCGTAACATGTTTTTGTTGAGAAATAAGAAAACTGTCATCAATTTTTGGCTGAAAGAAAAGCTTCATATGTGGAACTATGTTTTGGATCTTACAAGAATCAACCTATTGAGATCCATAAGAATCAATCCAATGACATCTCAAACCTGGGCCCAGTTGTTCAAAGCTAACGATGTCGTTAGTTAACGATTCGTTAAAATTTAAATCAAGTGATACACAATTATGCTGAAATTTTTTGCTGAAAAAATGTGAGTAGCTTTTGCAGTGCAAAAGCTACTCACATTTTTTCAGCAAAAAATATCAGAATATAGTATATTGAATCTGCTAAAACAGTTAACGTAATGACCCTTAACGAGCTCGTTAAGCTAACGACGCTTTGAACAACCGGGCCCAGTTATTTAAATAGGGAAAAAAAAAACTTTTATGGAGAAACAAGAAAAAAATATCAGTCTTTCTATCTTGAAAATAAAAACATACCTGGAGCCCTATATGGAAATGAATAGATTGTCCAAAGAAGTAAATAGATTGTCCAAGTAAGAAGAAACTAAATAAAGCACATCCTTGAAGTTTTGTTCATTTCCAAGGCCCTGAACTAATACCTCACTCCCCATCAGAAAGTTGTTGTTCTTTTTTATCAGACATTGTCACACATAAAAATCTCATCATGTATTATTGTATTGGCCAAAGAGCAGCAAAAAAATAGCATTATCTCATACTGGCTAATAATACCATTATGGCCAGATTTTTATCAAGCAGTGAGCCATTGATAAAATTGTGCAAAAACAGATGCCAGCAGCTGCTCCTGAGTTACATAAGCCGTCTCCATCAGATTTGTATCAACTTCTACTCTGTTGTTATATATTTTGACAAGTCTTAGCTCCAGATAAGAGGGTATGTTGATGAAGATTTGTTGTATTTATTCACAAAAGAATGTAGTGTGGCTCACACTCATAGGAGCCATTTGATTGAGGCAGTTCTGATTAGTAAATGTACCCACAACATGCCTAGAAGCAGTAGGAAAGACCATAGCCCAGACAAAGCATATTTTCAACCAAAAAGTACTGGGCCCAGTTGTTCAAAGCTAACGCGTTAGTTAATGATTCGTTAAAATTTACATCGAGTGATACGCAAATATGCTGAAATTTTTTGCTGAAAATATGTGAGTAGCTTTTAAGCACTGCACATTTTTTCAGCAAAAAATATCAGAATATTGTATATTGAATCCGCTAAAACAGTTAAAGAAATGACCCTTAACGAACTCGTTAAGCTAACAACGCTTTGAACAACTGAGCCCTGATATTTTTTTCTCATTTCTCCATGAAAAACATATGTTGTGGGTACTCATTAGATGTGCCTCGAGGAGGTGCTTCTAATGAGTATCCACAACACATGTTTTTGTGGAGAAATAAGACAAATATTATCTTAATTTCCCTCTTACTTGGAGCTACGACATCAGTATTGTTTTATTGTTGAAGACATATTCAAAATATAAATATTAATAATTTTCTTAGCTCTTTAGGAGATGCTTTTTCCAGCTAAAATTGTTGATATTTTTTCTTATTTCTCCATGAAAACATATAATGAGGGTACACATAGAGAACCCCAACAGCTGATTCCAACAAAATACATTTTCATGGACATAAATGGAAAATTTATTCATCATCCAGTCTCAGCTGAGTTTTCTATTATGTCCATCAGTCAAGCCAGAGTTCTGTTATAGCAATGTCTATATGTTGTATAATGCTTGTTACCATCTTTCTATATCTGTCTTGTTATGTTTATTATGAAGTTGGAATATTTTAAACAAATCTAGGCTTTTGTACCAGCTGTTTTGTTTCTGACTTGTAAACAAAATGTCAGTGGGCTTTATGTCTCAAAAGAAGTTCCATCATATGTAAAAGTGGGGAGAGAAATGCGCTTAGACGAGAGGATACACAAACAGTTTTAGATAAGAGGGATTATCCACATTATATTTCTAAAAAAACATGTTGTGGGTACTCATCAGAAGTGCATCTAATGAGTAGCCATAACATATAAAAATATCATTTCTTTTCAGTTGACATCACGAATCAGAAGCGCATCTAATGAGTAACCACAGCATATAAAAATATCATTTCTTTTCAGTTAACATCACAAAAACATACCTATGTAATTTTGACCCTCTTAAACCCTACTTTTATATAGTAAAATTGGGGTTTACAGGGGTATACATTATTTTTCTTATTTCTGCTCAAAAACATAGATTGTGGGTACTCGTTAGAACCCCCTCAGTGAGATGGTTCTAATGAGTACACACAGTCTATGTTTTGAGCAGAAATATGAAAAATATCAGAATTTTTATTTGAAAACTTTCAGTTTTGGGAGGTGAAATTTTCAATATATTTGAATAGGCGTGTTTTCATAATGAATAAAATGCCTTATCTGGAGCTATATACTCCTGAAAGATTTTGCCATCATTTTGGTTTCATGCCAACAAAGGGATACCCACTTTTATAATATCTGAATTCCACCCCACCCCCCATCCCCACAACCACACACACACACCTTTTAAATAACTCTTATCCTGCCTATCAAGATCTCCAGAAATGAGGGCTATCCCTATAACAGAGGATGGAACATGTTTTAACCCTTGTCCTGCTGAACTCGGATATGTTCTGCCTTTGCAAACAGTGTAGATCCAGATCAGTTGGCTTCTGAAGAAGCCAACTGATTTGGATCTGCACTGTTTGCCATTAAGTATGTGAATTTATATCAACAATCTGGATCAAATAATCTGATTGGCTGAAAATTAGAAATGGGCATGGCATCTTAATTTATTCAGCAGGACAAGGGTTAACAGAAGGGTTAAGGAGGAGTATATGGTGATAATTCTGGGATAATTTTCTCCAGTTTTCTGTAAAAAAAAAATATATGTTGTGGGTACTCATTAGAAGTGCCTCGGCAAGGTGCTTCTAATGAGTACCCACAAAGGTATGATTTTATGGAGAAATAAGAACAGTTATCCCAGAATTATTACCAAATACTCCTCCTTAACAATTCTTCAGTCTAAACAAACCCATGTTTGTGTGTATTCAAGGTCAATTAGTGAAATTATTCTCCAAAATCACAGGTAGATTTTAACATTTTCTGACCTTTTCAGTCTCACTCAATAAGATTGAGCCATTAGGATCCTGTGCCAACCGTCTTGCCTTTATGCACTGATCATTTGTAACCACTGCTTCCCCTCCTACTGGGATGGGTAGAGGATAGCAGGCTAAAGTGCAGGGAGAGGGTGGGTGGGGTGGGGGGGGTTGGGGTTGAGGAGGTCAAAGCGCATAACTTATGACCCTTTCTTATCACTGGTTAAGTGAGGAATGTTTGATCTATTTCAGAGTATTCAGCAGCATAGTTCTGAGTGATGTGTTGCTATTTGAAATTTCTGTATTGATCCCTAGAACAGGGCTGTATAGTGCAGATACAGTTTCCTGTAATCAGCAATCATATTGCAGTGCACTTAACACTTACCATGCTGGGTAAAATTTCAGCAGACGACTTTTGAAATGTTTTTCTTATTCTTCCCAGAAAATAGGCTGTGACATTTCCTGCAAATTGTCTCCTTAGGCAGGAGACAATTTGTTTCTGGGATGGGAAAAATAAGAAAAATATTTCAAATTTCAGTCTGCTGAATCTGCCCAGATATTTTTCTTAACGGGGCAAATTCAGTAGATGACAAATGGATGACTTTTTTTTTTTTTTTTTTCCCCAGATAATAGGCTTTGACATTTCATGCAAATTGTCTCCAAGGAGACAGTTTGCATGCAGTCTCAAGGTCTATTTTCTGGGAATAATAAGAAAAATGTCAAAATGCTTTGCTGAAATGTTTACCCAGCATGCAGAGCATTGAGTGTTTCAGTCTGGTAAAATTGAAGAAGTGGACACTTGCTGATGTAATCCCAAATACGAAAAATACCTTTTTGTGCCAAAATAACAAAAATTATCACCATAATTTTTTTTTTTCCTGAAGCTGTGATCGTGAGCAAATGGGCAAATTCAGCAGATGACAAACTAATGATATTTTTCTTATTTTTCCTAGAAGGTAGGATCTTTTCCAAAGGAGACAGTTTGCATGAAGTGTCAAATCCTATTTTCAAGGAAAAATAAAAAAAAACTATTTCAAAATGTTGTCTGCTGAAATTTTTACCCAGCATGCAAAATGTTCATGGCAAATTGTTCTCATGACTGGGTCCATTATCCAAAGCTGTTTCAGTCTCCTCAAAGACATACAATTACCTTTCTCCAGTGTCTGGGCAAATTCAGCAGACAACAGTTTGAAATATTTTCATAATTTTCTCAGAAAACAGGCTTTGACCTTTCATGCAATTTGCATGAAAGGTCAAAGTCTGTTTTCTGGGAAAAATAAGAAAAATATTTGAATTGTCGTCTGAAATTTTTTCACAGCATGTTAAGTGTTAATGAAGTAAGTGCTCTATCACACAACAATTTCTGGTATACTTGATTAGACTGTCATCAGATTCTGTTATTTAAGCTGTCACTGTTGTCTTTGATTTGACATGTCACCATCTTGGTTTTATTTTTACCTTGTCAATACAGAATTATAGGCAGAGATTTGCACTACTACCAGCATCCTCATTGGCAATTGTGTTGGTGTCAGCATCCACAAATGTTACATTTTTGTGCTTAAGTTTTTATGAGGTTATATTATCCAAATCTTTAGTGGGATTTAGTTCAAAGATGGCCTGTTGGTTGATATTGACCTTCTATTGGTTTTATATAGTATCATCCTCACCCCTGCCTGTGACCTTGGAGTCAAGGTCACAAGCTTCGATTTTTCATGTTGCACTTTTATGTTAAAGCTTTGGAGGATCTGTATCTCCTGAATGCTTAAAGTGATTTTGTTGTTACAAATTATGTTTTTGGGGAAAAATTAAAGAAAAAAATATTATCTGTATAACAAAAACATACCTATATAATTTTGACCCCCTTAAAACTCAGTATAGTAAAACTGGGGTTTACAGGGGTTACACAGTATTCTTCTTAATTGTACTCGAAAACATAGATTGTGGGTACTTGTTAGAACTGCTTTGGTGAGGCAGTTCTAATGAGTACCTACAGTCTATGTCTTGAGCAGAAATATGAAAAAAATATCAGAATTTTTACCTGAAAACTTTCAGTTGTTGGTGGTGAAATTTCCAGTATATTTGAATAGGCGTGTTTTCGTAATGGAATATCCCTTTTAATTAGAGCTCTGTTAGCTATGGTATTTTCACCATATAATAGAGGGAAATTAGTAAGATTTAATCGTAAAGTGCATTACAGTAGATTTATTCAGTTTCAACCATTGTAAGAAATAACAATCAATTTAAAAAAGCAGAGTTCTCAAAATTTGTCCACAAAAATTGCCTTATTATGGAGACTCTTGCATACATTAGGTTAACTTTAATATATATGTATATGGAAGATTATATTACATAGGCTTGTGAACTTTGAAACACCAAGCAAAATTTGTAGCAGGCCACATTCTAATTTTTTTCTTTTTTTTTTTTTTTTTCATAGAAAATAATTCTTGACAAGCAGACGATTCAAACGAAATGTAAAAATTTATTTTCCATGATAAAAAAAAAAATGATAAGAATAATATCTTCTCAGCATTCTCTTTATCTGTGTGCTGTGCATTGGCTGCTATGCTGATCATTGTGCAAAAAAAAAAAAAAAAAAAGAAAATAATAATCATAGTCAGTGATTATATGAGAAACAAAGTGTAAATCAGATTTATGGAAAACATTTTCCTTAACTACGGAAATTTGTGATAATTCTTATGACATTTTGACTTGTTTGTGAGCATTTGCTATTAGGCAAGTAGATAGAAAAAAGTTTTATGTGAAAGCTGGTTTTTCCACAAAGAATTGTGAAGTCGGTTAACTTTTTCATGTAATAGATGAGAAAGGTATTACAGACATTTTTCTTATTAAATCCTTAATAAACCACATCCTGCAGGACTGATAAGTAGAAATTTCCCCTCATGCAGACTTTTTTTTCAATATTGTGTTTCACTTGCCTTTTTAGTGAAGACATGCAAGTGTTCTTTCTAAAACAATTAGATGGGCGGCGGTAGGATCAGGGTTAGGACCTGCTGTACTTACAGCAGATTGGAGAAGCAGGAGATGTTAGTATTTTTATACCCACCACAAGTTAGCATGGGGGTATTGTGGTTTAACATTGGTGTCTGAGTGTCTGTCCATCTGTCTGTCATATGTCTGTCCATATTTTTATTTCCAGATGATAACTTGAGTAAATGTCAGTGGATTTTCACCAAACTTGGTATGTGCATTGATATTGTGGAGATCTGGTTTGGAATTACTAATGGGCAAATTTCGTGTATTTTTGACGGAGTTGTCTACCCACGACATGTCCTTATTTTTGTTTCCGGATGATAACTTGAATAAATATCAATGGATTTTCACCAAACTTGCTATGTGCATTGATATTGTGGAGATCTGCCTTAATTGGGATTGTTAATGGGCAATTTTTGTCACGTTTTGACAGTTATCTTCCTGCAAACATGTACATCCGTCCATCTGTCATACCTCTGTCCATATTTTCGTTTGCGAATGGTAACTTGATTTTCACCAAACTTGGTAATTGTGCATTGATATTGTGAATATCAGGTTTTGGATTGCTAATGGGCAAATTTCGTCAATTTTTGACAGAGTTATCCACTTGCAAAACCTCCTCATTTTCGTTTCTGGATGGTACTTTGAATAAATATCAGTGGATTTTCACCAAATGCTGTTTGCATTGATATTGTGGAGATCTAGTTTAGGATTGCTAATGGGCAATTTTTGTCATTTTTTGACAGAGATCTGCCCGCAAAGCCATCTGTCCATCTGTCCGCTATACTTTGGTCTGTACGTCAATATTTTCATTTCTGGATGATAATTTGAGTATATGTCAATGGATTTTCACCAATGATAATTAGATTATATGTCAATGGATTTTCACCAAACTTGGTATATAAATTGATATTATGGAGATCTGGTTCGGGATCACTATTGCGGGCAAATTTCATCATTTTTTAACAGTTATCTATCCTAGACACATCCTTATTTTAGTTTCCAGATGATAACTTGAATAAATGTCAATGGATTTTCACCAAACTTGCTATGTGTATTGATATTATATGGAGGTCTGGCTTAGGATTGCTAATGGGCAATTTTTGTCAGTTATTTACAGAATTATCTACTTGCAAAACATGCATCTTTTAGTTTCAGGACAATTGAACTTGAGATAAATCTCAATGGATTTTCACCAAATTTGGTATATATATTGATATTGTGGAGATCTGGTTAAGATTACTAATGGGCAAATTTTGTAAATTTTTGATAGAGTTATCTGCCCGCAATAGGATAATGGCGGGGCAGTAATTATTTTCAAATATTTATTTTGTTTCTGCAATGTCATTCACTTTTTCCTTTGTCCTTGCCTAATTCTCTCTATCCTTCTCCCTTTCTGTGGGAGATGGTACAAAACAACCTATAAGGGTTGACATGCAGTTAAACAAGAACTCAAACTCAAAAAGAAAAAAAAAAATCAAACATTGACTAGACTTCCTAATGACAAGTTAGTGACTGTAACAAGTAGTTTGCACTTGAATTTGACCAGAGATAAATAAACTGGAGCTTAATTACTATAGAAACCAGTCTCTTTTTAATCAACTCGTTTATTGTCTGTCTTCCTTTCTTGATCAATACTTTGTTTTATCTGCAATATGGCTTGGGCAAGGTAATTTTTAACCCTAAGCATGCTGGGTAAAGATGCGTCAGGGTGGGTGAGTGATTAGCGCTCCTAACTTTGGATCATGAGATCCCAGATTTGAATCCTGCTGGAGGCGGAATTCTTTTCATGACTGTTGCGCTTCATTACACAGAGCCTTTCATTATCACTCTTTTATCATCTTGATATAACTTAAACACAATCTCTTTATAACACTATTGTTGGGGTCCATAGCATAAACCGTGTTAGTTAAACAACCGTGTTATATCCAAACCAAAAGTGTATAGATTATATTGAAAAATGACCATTTATGGTCATTTTTCAATATAATCTATACATTTTTGGGATCCATCTTTGAACCGTGTTATATCCAAAACCATGCTATAACGAACCGTGTTATAAAGAGGTTGAAGTGTAATGTTGAAAGGGATGTAAAACACCAAATCGTCATTATGCTGGGTTAAAATTTTCAGCAGTCAACACAGGAAATATTTAGTAGGCAGGCAGAAAATGGATGGATGGATGAATGGATGGATGGACAGACTGATGGATGGATGGACAGACGGATGGATGGATGGAAGGAGGGACGGATGGGCCTGGGTGGCAGGCAGGCATATAGGTGGACGGACAGACATGCAGATAGATAAATGTGGACAGACAGACATAGATCTCATCTGATGGTATGGAAATCTGTTTTCTTCTGTGTTTACAGATTCCAGAAAGTTATAAACAAGCTAAAGCTTATTTTATTGCATTAGAGTCAGTATCTTGTTAGTATTGTAGACAATATAAGGTTTAATGGAGGTAAAATGGCTTGTTTTGTCCAGTGATACAGTAAATTCTGTCTATAGGGATAAGAATCCTATTACCATATTTGGCCCATTGCTCCACATAAGGCACTTTTATTGATATTTCCCTTTGTATTTTTCAGCAATGCTAGGAGCTTCTTACCAATACCTACAAACACATTTTTTAGTGTTTTTGTGGAAAAATAGAAAATAAGCATGGGGGCAATGAGAAAAATATCCATTTTTTTTTTTTTTTTTTGTTAAAAAAAAGAGTGTTTTCTCTGGAACTATATAGACCCTGATCAAAGGCAGCATTCTGATCTGGGTCCACTTTTTTGTTCAGGCTAGTCTGTTGCAATACTTAGGGTTAACTCTTGAAGTGCCAAGTAAAAAAATTTGTAACAGACACTGATCAAATTTTCTTTTTATTTTTCATAGAAAATAGGTCTTGACATTTCATGTGAATTGTCTGCTTAAATGAAAAATTATAATGATAATAAAAGAAAGTTCAAGTGTTCTGCAGTTGTGATTGGCACTTTACGGGTTAATGCTGTCTATACAGCAGCTCTTATGGAAGCCATATTGTTATTCAGATTAGGAAACTGGAAAATCCTTGTTTGGCCATAACACTGCATTTGATTAGATTTTGATACAATTTCTGTGTTTAAGACACTAATAAAGATGTGCTTTTAACTCTTGTCCTGTTGAACCTGGATATATCCTGCCTTTGCAAACAGTGTAGATCCAGATCAGTTGGCTTCTGATGAAGCCAACTGATCTGGATCTGCACTGTTTGTCAATCAGTATGTGAATTTGTATCAACAATCTGGATGAAGTTATCTTATTGGCTGAAAATTCGAAGTGGGCATGGTATCTTCATTTATTCAGTATAACAAGGGTTAATACTTTGGCTAAAGGTCAATCGTACAATTTATGTCTTATGTCAAGGACATAAGGGTAATGGATACCCTTGGTAGATTTTCTGCCTTTTTGGCAAGGGAGACAACTTTGCTGTCTCTGGTTCTTTTTCCTGTGTACCTATATATTCCCTTCTGAAAAGGGATCTTCTCTAAAAAGAAAGAATTTGCTCCTAGAGGGAGCAAATTCTTTCTTTTTAGAGTAGACCCTTTTTCAGAAGGGAAGCAAGAACAGTTTTGACTGGATACCGCCTCTTATCTTAGCTATACAGTAGGCCCCCTTGGGGAACTTTTAAAAACCTTTAATTTGGCTAACCTATAAAAACCTGTATTTTAATTAGAAAACATTTCTTTTTGGCAAATTATCATAAGGATGGAAGGACAAACGTATGGGCAAACCGTCAGACAGTTTGACGACTGTATATCTCCAAAGCATCCTGTTTATGCCAGGGGTATAAAAGTTTTTTGTATGACAAAGGAGGCAAAGTAGGTCAACTCAAGTATGGAGGAACAGTATGTGACAGACCCAGAATTGTGAATTTTGTGACAAGTGCAGCCAAGCACTCACAACCAGTTGAGAGCCAGCATCAGTGGCTCAGTTGGATGTGTGTCCAACTGGTGATCAGGGCCCAGTTGTTCAAAGCGTCGTTAGCTTAACAAGCTCATTAAGGGTCTTTTCGTTAACTGTTTTAGCGGATTCAATATACAATATTCTGATATTTTTTGCTGAAAAAATGTGAGTAGCTTTTGCACTGCAAAAACTACTCACATTTTTTTCAGCAAAAAATTTCAGCACATTTGCGTATCACTCTATGTAAATTTTAACAAATCGTTAACTAACGATGTCGTTAGCTTTGAACAGCTGGGCTCAGGAGTATTGGGTTTGATCCCTGCCAGGTTAGCAACATTCTTACATGGAGATCGAACAGGAAATATTTTCTACAGTCAATCTCTCCCTTCCACTGATTCAAGATGGGCAGTTGTCTGTTTCTGGTGAAAGAAAGTGCACAAGACTGGCGAACCGCATAGTGGACTAAGCCTGCCCAGTAAAAATGTGGTTAGGTAAACTGCATGATGGTGCTCGACATGACCCCATTGGGTTGACTGGGGTGTAAAGCCTATTCTGCTTTAGCGGTCAAGCTACATGTCTCTAGATAAGACAATTGGCAACTTGGTGATGTGTCCAAAAGGTCCTGGATGAGTGGTATAATAGTGCAGAACCTGATCAGACTTTCCGTGTGGAAAATGTCCTAAAATTTTGAACATTTTATTCAATCCTTTTTTTATCCTAAATTTTGCTTTTTATGCTGTTGCTTCTTTTAATATTTAATGGAATGGCAAACAGTTTAGACCATGATCAGATTGCTCCCTCAGATAGTACTGAAACCGTTTTGTTTCTGCTGGAGGACTTAACCCTTGTCATGCTGAATAAATTAAGATGCCATGCCCAGTCTAATTTTCCAGCCAGTCAGATTACTTAGTCCAGGTTGTTGATACAAAGTCACATACTTAATTATAATGACAAACAGTGCAGATCCAGATCAGCTGGCAACTGATCTGGACCTACACTGTTAGCAAAGGCAGAGTATATCCGGGTTCAGCAGGACAAGGGTTAAGTATATTTTGCAACAAAAAAGTTTCCAAAATGGCTGAGGGCAGCAGATATCCTTGTTCTTGCAAAGTTCAAGATATATATAGTTCCAAATAAGGCACATTTGTTAACCAAAAAGTACTTATAATTTTCTTATTTCTCCATGAAAACACATGTTGTGGGTACTCATTAGAAGCGCCTCAGCAAGGCCCTTCTAATTAGTACTCACAACTTATGTTTTTTGTGGAGAAATAAGAAAAATATTTGTTTCGGTACCGTCCCTATCTGGAGTTATGATGATATATTGGGAATCAAATTATTGTGTCATAACTTCAGTGTGAAGCTATTAGACTGTTGAAACCTGAATGTCAGATATGATTGGCTTTGCTGTTCAGCAGGGATTACGCGAGCCACGTCAAATGAAAAGATGTCCTCGAGCATACACGAAATGCAGAGACTCGGATAATTCTGTGCATGCTCATAGTTCCAGATAAACCTTGATTTTCAACTAAAAAAGTTACTGATGTTTTTCTTATTTATCCAAGAAAAATACGTTGTGGGTACTCTTTAGAAGTGCCTCTGTAAGGCACTTCTAATGAGTACCCACAATATAAGTTTTGATGGAGAAAAAAGAAAAACATTTTGTGGTTTCCTGCTCTTATCTGGTGCTATGGGCAGAGTATTTTGAATCTGTTGGTACATTCTAAAGTACCCAGTACGGTATTTACCAAAAATATTGGCACACCTTAACTACTCACCATATTTGTCCAAAAATGTGAAAAAAAAGTCTATTTTACTACCTGTTGATGTGTCTAAAATAGTGCTGGATGAGTTGCAAAATGTGTAGACTCTACATTTGATCTGAGTCTACACAGTTTGCTCAGGCATGCCTTAATATTTAGGGTTGTTACAGTAAGTAATACTGTAAATGGGGACAGAAAGTCATGATCAGACTGTGCAGATATGCAGACTGATTTGAGCCATATACTGATAACACAGCTTCTAGTCAATGTTGGAGCTGACTATTATAAACCGATTTATATATAATATTGCAAGTGCTAAAACAAGAAGGACCCAGACCAGACTATCTGCTCAGGATCTTTGCTGTTTAACCCATTGTAGTCAGGAGACCCTAAAAGGGTAATATTGGCAAACAGTGCAGACCTAGATCAGACGCCGCAGAATGCGGCGTCTGATCAGGGTCTTCACTGTTTGCAAATAGTTTTACTCTAGGAATATCTAAATCTTATAGCCTGACCTACCTAAAATTGAAATTGGACTCTTCCAATATATAGTGTTGGTGAATTCATTCAGTGCATGCACAATGGGTTAAAAGATTGGCAAACTGTTGAGATATAATCAATTACCAGACTGTACAGCTGAACACAGGCTGGTTGGGTTCATCCTTGCATGTGTAGGCAATTGTATTGAACAGGCTGGTTGGGGTTGCCCATGCATGTGTTGGCTATTGTATTGGTTTTCTTTTGACCTCACTTAGTCATATGACCAAATTGGGGTGGAGTAATTGATCCAGACTGAAAGAGCCAATTAGGCTTGCTATAGTTAGAATCAAGTTGCATATTAATCATCTTTAGGAAAATGTCAGATCATTTCCAGGGGAAAAATTTCTAATCCATGCATACAACAGCAAGCTTCTGTAGACCATACTGTATTTACCTCAAGTATTCGGAGAGATGGTCCTGAGCAAATTGTTGACCCAGATCAGACTTTGCAGAACGTCATGGTTTGTGTTACACTGCAAGACCTTTGCAAAGCCCAATATGTCAGATCTAGTAAAATTATCTAAGAATTTTAAAATACATTATCTATTCTAATACCCGCGCTGGGGAGTTGTAATTCATTGCTGGTAAAATGAGAGTAATGAGACCAAATGTGGGCCAAAAATATGATATTTTGAGGGCCTAAACTCAGTTTTGCTGATGTGTTAGTTGTGCTTTTTTCCTAGAAAAGTAGGAGAGCGGGGGCTTATATTAGAATAAATATGGTACATTTTAATCTTTGACAAGCTAATCACAGCTCCAACAGATGACATTTTGATTTTTTTTTTTTTTTTGAGAAAATAAGGCTTGACAATACATATGAATTATCTGCCAAGTCTGGTTTTCCCTGAATAATAATAATAAAAAAATCTAGAATGCAGTCTGCCTCAATTAATTTTGCTGAGTGATTTAAGTGTTAACCCTTGTCATGCTAAATAAATTAAGATGCCACACCCACTTTGAATTTTCAGCCAATCAGATTACTTGATCCAGCTTGCTGATACAAATTCACATACCTAATGACAAACAGTGCAGATCCAGATCAGTTGGCTTCTTCAGAAGCCAACTGATCTGGATCTACACTGTTTGCAAATGCATAATCGGGTTCAGCAGGACAAGGGTTGATTAAGAACATTTTATCTTTTGACAGATATTGGTGGTTTCACTATGATACATGTACTGTTATACTGCCAAACACAACGTGAACAAGCAAATTTGGTGGGCAGTAAACCCTAAATATTTCATTCATAACTTCATTTTTTTCTTTCATTTTTTTAAGGAAGATCAGAAAGCAAAGTCATTAGATTCATGTATCAGGTCATATGTACGACTCCCTCCAGGGAACCATTCACATATTGATCAAGCTTTCAGCTGACAATGATTACAACAAATTGTTGTCACACTCTCAGAAACAAGCCTTCCCCTGACACTGATCAAATCCCGATAGCGTATACAGATATTAATCTTATACAAGGCAGCCTGACTTGGTGTTTGCCAATCTAAAATGACCTCGCTTCCAAGACAGAAAATGATAGCAATATAATAATTATAATAAAATAATAATAATAATAAACCTCGCTGATCAGTTTTTTCAGATACTAAGAAACAAGTCAAAAAGCCACTGGCTAAATTTCAGCAGGCGACATTTTGAAATAGTTCTCTTATTTTTCTCAGAAGGTAGGCTTTGACATTTCATGCAAATTGTCTCCTAAGGATTTGCATGAAATGTCAAATCCTATTTTCTAGGAAAAAATAAGAAAAACATTATCAGTTTGTCATCTGCTGAATTAGCCCAAAGAATGGTTAATGGTAAATAGCCTTTTTAAACTTAATTTTCATACATGCCATATCTGTTACTGTGAGATAAAATCTCACAGAATTTGGCCCATGTGGAAGGCAATTCCCATAAAAAATTCAAATCTCACAGAATTTACAGACCATATTACAACTGATTTTATGAAGAAAAAAATGTTAATCACACTTTGTTGTGGTTTTCACAAGCTTGTTACATGCAAAAAAAAAAAAAAAAAAAAATGAAAGACTTTAGACTGTATTGGGGGAGCTCCAGTGATGTTTGAGAAAATCTCACAGAATTTAGTCAAATCTTCCTTAAAATTTTGCCATCTTAGATTTTAGCCAGCTTCATTACAAAACCAAGCTAGTACATCATTTTGATGCAAATGACCCTCATGGGTTGATGCGTCGTTAAACCTGAACTAATCATCATCATCATCATCACCACAGATTTTAGTCCTCAGCTAATGACATGTTTGTATTTTCTTAAAACATATCCATTTTGATGTATTAAACGGTTTTGCCTCTGTTCTGAAAAGTGGTCTGCTCTAAAGGGAAAGAATATATGCCCCCAAGGGCAGCAAATTCTTTTCTTTTAGAGTAGACTTTTTTTTGGAATGGGAATAGGTGTGCAGAAGAAAAAACAGCAAACCCCAAATGGTAACAAACAAGTTACCACAGTTATTTATTATCAGGGCATAGAGCTAGATAAAGGGACTATTCAGGGGAATTTGTTGTTTGTTTACAAACTTATCTTAGGAGTATAAACAGATGAATCTTACTATTATTTCACGCTGGTTATACAGATTTTTCAGTGCTAAATATGGGATTCCTATGCTTTGTACATCATGATGAGTAAACATTCATTGAAAAAAGGAAACAAAAAAAAAAACAACAAAAAAAACAGAGAAAACGACAACAGCTACAAACAAAAGAAAACAAAAAAAATACAGCAAACAAAACAAAAAAAAACAACATCAACAAAAAAAACAACAAAAAAAAAACCAGAAATTTTATAAACAATTCTTGTCTTCTTTCAGAACTATGACTCAAGTGAATCAAAATTACGGAGAGAATTTGAAGTCTATGGACCAATACGTAAGGTAAGTCATTTTGTTTGCTATTGTTTTCCAAGAAAAAAAATAGACAACAAAAAGGGCAAACTTTTTAATTAAGTTTGCTATCACAGAAATGGCTGCCATTTACTGGTTTGGCCATACTGTGACGGAGCTGATGGTGGTAGCAGAGCCTGGTTCTCGACAGGCTACATAGACAGAGCCAGCTGCCTATACTAGAGCTAGGAACCAGCAACTACATTTGACTGGCATTTCACTCTCTAAGTGGTAATCATTATTACTACAGCACACTTTTTTTTTTGTATTTTTTTTGAAGAAAATGATGCTTGACATGTCTTTTGAATTTTTCTGCTTGAAATGTCAAGCCTTATAAATTATATACCAGTGATTTGAATTCAATAATAACATTTCTCAAGGTTTTTGGCGTGAACTCTTTGCATGCTGGGTAATTTATTTTGCATGCTTTTTTTGTCGTCTGGATTTTTTTTCTTTTTTTTTTTTTTTTTAATTTTTTTTTCAAAAAAATTTTCAGGAATACCATCAGAGTGTCAAACAGTTTTGATCCAGATTGAGCCCGACGTTTTGTCAGGTCTGATCTGGATCCATACTGTTTGCAAAGGTTATCAGCAGATGACAAAAGTCACCACTAGCAGGGAAAGAGTTAATCCACAATTTGTTTTTTATATAACGTGGATGTGCTTCTTAGACACGTTTTGCAATTTAAATTCTTTATGATGGTAACAGTTTGATGGATATGGAGTCTGTTCAGTTTGTATTTACATTTCATGAGGGCTTCCTTTGAATTGATATACATCTTGTTTTTTACCAGTGCCAGTTCCAAGTACACTTCCAAGTGAACAAATTGATACATTTGGCGTCATTACAGCTACCATACTTCTGTGCATGATGTGCCCCGTATGATATTTGCCCTTTTTGCACTCACAGATTCTGCATATAGTGTTATACCGTATTTGACCCAATTACCACACTGTGTGCTTGTTTTTTTTTTTCAAAATTACTAGAAAAAGGGATTCTAATGAGTATACACAACATACATTCTCATTCTGAAATAAGAAAATGTCCTTAAAATATCCATAACTACCGTATTCGACCTAATTACCCCACATATTCCTATAAGCGCACAGTCAAGTAATTCTGTAGTCTTCAGATTACAGCCAGTGTACTTCTTGTCTACTTCTTTATAAAGGCATATGTTGTGGGTACCCATTTTGAATTGCATCGACTTGTCAAATGAGTACCCACAACATATGCTTTTAGAAAGAATATCAGAAAAAAAATAATAAAAAATAAAAGAAACATTGCGTAAGCACCATTAATTAAGTCATTTGCTGATCTTGTTTTACTTATAGTAGGTGGATACATAATTTAATACAAGTTTTCACAGTAATTTTGAAAAACCCAAGCGCACGGTGTGGTTATTAGGTCAAATACGGTATTTGTTTTCTTGAGCTATGGATTCAAAAATTTCCTAGGGATTCAAACATGATTTTGAATCAGCCACTATAAACAAGTGTGAAGAAATTGTTAAGTGAGTTATTGACATACATATTGAAATAAAGCATTGCACTGCCAGTAGTCTGTCTTCCAGTCAGCAGAAATTCAGATTCTTTAGGGGTAGGAGTATGGGGCTGTGGGGCAGCATGCATGTGTTGAGAGACAAGTAAACAACCCCCCCCCCCCCCCCCCCCCCCAACAATTACACTATATATTTGGACACAGACTCATTGCCTTACAGTCCATCTATTAACCCTTGTCATGCTGAATAAATTAAGGTGTCATTCCCACTCCCAATTTTCAGCCAATCAGATTACTTGATTCAGGTTGTTGATAGTAATTCACATACTGAATGACAAACAGTGCAGATCCAGAGCAGTTCAGAAGCCAACTGATCTGGATCTGCACTGTTTGCAAAGGCAGGGTATATCCGGGTTCAGCAGGACAAGGGTTAAAAGGGCTGGCTAAATGACAAGTAGTGCAGCTCTTGATCAGACTGTTCCGGTTTGAGTTTAGTCTGCCTTAGCTTGTTTGTCTTCAACTATTTAAGGTAAATACAGTATGCTCAGTACTTGTCAGTTTATTTGACTTTGATGGACATGTGCTTTAGACAAGAGTTCTGTCTGCATATAAGACCAAAGAAAATTATGTATGTGGTTCCTGTTACCATTTGAGGTTATGAAGTAGGTAGAGAAATTATTGTATCTTTGAAAAGATGTTGTATAATACAGACAAAAATTATTCAGCAATTTTTATCACAAGATTAACAACATAAGGTACTTTTTTCAAAACGTATTGATATTTTTTCTTTGTCCACATCGGAAAAATATGTTGTGGGTATCCATTAGAATTGCCTTGGCTGTTCTTAGAAAAATAAGAAAATATGTACCAAAAAAATCCCATTTTACTTGGAACTGTGATGGTACAGAAAAGTCCAAGAAAGGTGGAAAAAAGGCATAGTTGGAGAACCCAAACCAAGTTTACTACAGATACTCTGGAGCTGTATCGAAATAGAAAGGTCCAAGAAAAGTGAAAAAAAAAAAAAGCACACTAGGAAAACCAAAACCAGGTTTGTATTTATCCTGGCCTAATTATAATCACTGAAGATGGATCCAGACCAAGGAAAGATTTATACAGGTGCTACTCCAGGTATTTTTAGTGAGCTATTTCTAGAATCAGGTGGTGATTTTATTGACGTCATTGCTACAGTTGTTAATGCTTTACATGCTTGGTAAAAGTTTCAGCAGATGACAAATTTGTGATATTTTTTTTTATTTTTCCTAGAAAATAGGATTTGACATTTCATGCAAATTGTCTCCATGGTAGGGGACAATTTGCATGAAGTGTCAAATCCTGTTTTCTCGGAAAAATAAGAAACATATCACCAGTTTGTCGTCTGCTGAATTTTCCCATAGCACAAAAAGTGTTAATTGGCAGAGAAAATAGTTGAAGAGCAACATAGCTCTAGATAATGTTTGTATTTTCTTTTTATTTCTCCACAAAAACATGTCTTGTGGGTATGTTGCTTAAATAGAAGCAACTAAGGGAGCCACTTCTAATGAGCACCTGCTATATTATGTTTTCATTGAGAGGAACATCCAGATGTTTCATCTGGATCTATACAGCAAAATGCATCAGACAGCAAAGGCACTTACTGAATATAAATGAAGACAATCTTTGTTCTTCTTGCACCAGATCACATATTGTGGGTTCAATAAAACCTATGTTGTGGGTACTCATTAGAAGCGTCTTGGCAAGACGCTTCTAATGAGTACCCACAACATATGTTTTCGTTGATGAGATATAAGAAAATACATTATTTGGATACCCCTCTTATTTGTATCAATGGGGTTCTCATTAGAATTACATGGCTAGAGCACAGCAGAGCTTTTGATTCCAAATAACAGAAGTTATTTGTAGCTCCAGATAAGAGGGGTTATCCGCATAGTAATTTTCTTAATTCTCCACAAAAATATATGTTGTGGATACTCATTAGAAGCACCTTGGCAAGGCACTTCTAATTAGTACCCAGAACGTATATTTCTATATAGAAATAAGAAAAATATTAGTACTTTTTGGTTGAAAAAAGCACCTTAACCCAGTAAGCATTCTACATAAATCTACAGCGGGCCATTAGCGGCCCATCAGCGTAGCTGACGGGCCGCTAACGGCCAGCTGTAGATTTATGTAGAATGCTAGCTGGGTTATCTTGAGCTGTGGTTATTCCTAATTACAGCCAAAATTATTACCTTACCAGATATTTGTAGTAGTGGGAACTTTTCTGTGCACTTTGTCATTCAGTAAGTTTCTAGGCTTCCAAAAAGTATGTTACAAATATGTGAGCCACTAAGTGGGAAAATTCACCTTCTGACGTGATTGCCCAACAAACTTATAATATCAGAAAGCACAGGCAGTCTGATCAGACAGAAGAAAACTTTGCATCCTTGGCTATCCAAAATGCATACAGTGAAGATTCTGATCAGACTGCACGAATGCTCAGGCTTATCTGAATATTCGCTTGCTGCACATGTCAGAAGGTACGTTTTCTGAAGTCGCGACTCATATAACTAGACTGTTATATTTCTACAATGTTTTGCTTTTTTTTTTTGTCTGTTCTCCAAGTAATAAATCAGACCATTGTTTCTTTATGTATTTAACCAGACTATTTCAGTTATTTGTCTTCATCACCTATTAGTTTGATTTAAGCTGCAGTCGCAGTTATACAAGTATAAAACTTAACAAGGGTTGTCTGGCTTTCATGATGTCATACTTATTACTCTCCATCCACCCCTGGTACCATGCCCAGTAGAGCTGATATATTCTTTTGTATGTAAGCTATGTGGTAACATTTATAGCCTAATAAACAAATGAGACCACATTTATAAGGAATGTTCGGGATGGGGCTCTATAGTACCTGCCCTGGTACCCAGAAAAGGATTTTTTCCCTGATTCGGTATAAAAGTGGTTCCCATAAAGTGTCCATTATTTTATTCCTTTTTGTTTTTTTTCTATTTGTCAAGTATTATTATTTTGGATCCCACAAATATGTCTACTGAATACTTGTGCCATATTGTCATTTTGCTTGAAATGTCAGAAGCATGTTTTTTGAGAAAAAATAAGAAACATTTCACAATGTCGTCTGCTGAATGTTTTACCCAGCATGTTGAGCATTAAGATCTCCTAGTTGCCCAGGAAGCTACTGGTTTTCACTGCTGGATTCTCAAGAGAGCAGTAACTGCAAGTAAGTGCTTGTTTGCTCTCAAGGGAGCAGTAATTGCTTGTTTGCCAATAAGGGATTAGTAACTACAAGTTAGTGCTTGTTTGCCCTCAAGGGAGCAGACATCCTTTTTTTTCCCTCAAGGGAGCAGTAATTGCAACATAGTGCTTGTTTGCCCTGGAGCAGTAACTGCTGGTCTGCCCAAGAGGGAGTAGTAGCTGAAAGATAAATCTACTGGCTTTCACTGCTGGATTCTCAAGAGAGCAATAACTGCAAGTAAGTGCTTGTTTGTCCTCAAGGGAGCAGTAACTGCTTGTTTGCCCTCAAGGGAGCAGTAACTGCTTGTTTACTCTGAAGGAAGCAGGTTACTGCTTGTTTGTCCTCAAGGGTCACTAACTACAAGTTAGTGCTTGTTTGCCCTCAGGGGAGCAGTAATGTCGTTAGTGTGTATTTGCCCTCAAAGGAACAGTAACTGCAAGTCAGTGCTTGTTTGCCATCAAGGGAGCACTAACTGCTTGGTCGCCTTCATGGTAACATTAACTGCTAGTTAGTTCTTGCTTGCCCTCAAGCCCTCAAGGGAGCAATAATTGCTTGTTTGACCTCAAGGGAGCAGTAACTGCTTGTTTGTCTTCAAGGGAGCAGTTACTGCAAGTTAGTGCTTTTTTACTTTCAAGGGAGCTTTAACTGCTAGTTAGTGCTTATTGGCCTTCAGGTGAGGTTTAACTGGAAGTTAGTGTTTGTTTGCACTCAAGGGAGCACTTAATTGTAAGTTAGTGCTGGTCTGCTCTCAAGGGAGCAGTTATTGTAAGTAAGTGCTTGTTTGCCCTCAAGGAGCCTATTTGCATGATATGTCAAACCCTTTTTTCTGGGAAAAATAAGAAAAATAATTCTGTCAATATGTTACCAGCTGAATATATATATATAGTGAACTCCCAACTGAGCCTGAACATTCTGGTGCAGATCAGAATTTGCTGCAGGTTTACAGAATTTCTTAAAACTGTAAACTTAAGATTGACAGAGATCTGACTGTACTAATGCACAGGCTGGTCTGGGCCATCACTGTTCCATTCCAGAAGACAGCTTTTTTGCATGGCACAGCTCAGTGATGCATGGGAATGGAAAACACATAAATGCTTAGCATACTGGGTAAAAATTTCAGCTGATGACAATTCAAAATAGTTTTCTTATTTTTCCCAGAAAATATGCTTTGGTATTTCATGCAAATTGTCTCCAGATCTCCTTTGGAGACATTTGAATGAAATGCCAGTCTGTGTTTTTGGAAAATTAAGAAAAATATCGACAAATTGTCATCTGCTGAACTGTCCCAGAGGATGGTAAGGTTAAACTTATTAGGTTTTCTGATGGTGTTCAATTTTAATATGATACCTTGGGAGCTGTAATGAGAAGTAATAAAATACAGGACAACACTGGTCATAGCTGAGGCAATCCAAAGTAGTCATTGATGTAAATGTCACCTTTGAGACGCATATAATACATATTATATGTAAGCCTGCAGGTACCTGTTAACTTTTTATTGGCTGTTGCATCTTCTACTTTGGTCTGGAAGTCATGAATTTAACCCTTAAAGCATTAAGCAAAGTAATAGCAGGTGACATTCAGTTTTCTTTAAATTATTTTTCAGAGAAAATAAGGCTTGACATTTTATGTGAATCATCTGATTCATATGAAATGTCAAGCCTTGTTTTCTCTGAAAAATAGTTATAAAATCTGCTTGGCACCTAATGAATTTGTTTGGATCTGGCTGTCTCGGGGTCATTCTAATCTTGAATTTTAACTTATACCATATGAACCCTATGTATGCGAACAGACAGGCTTGAGGAAAAGTATAGACCCAGCTCAGTTCTACACCTTTTATTGTTCTTCTATGAGTTTTTTTAACTCATCATCAGGTTGCAGTATGGACTTTTAGTATGGATTTTGGAAATGTTTGGACCTTTTTGAACATCATACCACCTTTATCACCCTGTGGGCTGATTCAGAAGACAATAATTTCAAAATATTGTCTGCAGAATTTTTTATCCAACATGCATAGCATGAAACCCTGAATATTTGAATAACCATACTCTGAACAAAAAATGTATGAACACCCTGATCAAATGGGTGCTAATTAGCAGTTTGATCGGGGTCTGCACTGTTTTCCCTGCAGGAAACACTTTTTGGACACATCATAAAAGTTTACCGTTTACTTGGTTTGTAATATTTGTTAATATTTGTATCCTGAAGTGTCTGGAGAGTGGGTAGCAGGGAGGGAGTTGGGGGTGAGGGGAGCAAGTGGTAGTGCTCCTGACCTCAGATCATGAGGTCCCAGGTTTTAATCCTGCTGGAGGCAGACTTAAGTCCAGCTGTGCAGCACTTTATTGTACGGAGCCTTTTGTTATCACCTTTTAATCGATATGACTTAAATGATGTTGAAAGGGACATAAAACACCAAATCATCATCATCATTTGTGTCCTTATTTCAGATAAGCATAGCACATATATGGGAAAGAAGCCGACATACACTACAACCTCTTTATAACACAGTTTGTTATAACACGGTTTTGGATATAACACAGTTCAAAGATGGATCCCAAAAATGTATAGATTATATTGAAAATGACCATAAATGGTCATTTTTCAATATAATCTATACATTTTTGTTTGGTTTTAACATGGTTGTTTAACACGGTTTATGCTATGGACCCCAACAATAGTGTTATAAGAGGTTGTGGTATACTTGTTAAGGACGAGTATTTAGTGATGATGCTGGGATAATTTTCTTCAGTTCTCTATAAAAACATATGTTGTGGGTACTCATTAGAAGTGCCTCATTGAGGCACTTCTAATGAATACCTGCAACATGTTTTTATGGAGAAATAAGAAAAGCATAATTTTTCTTTGAGGCACTTCTAATGAGTACCACAATATATATTTTTATGGAGAAATAAGAAAACATATCCCAGAATTATCATCAAATACTTTTCCTTAGCTACAGTAACAGCCATAAGTACAGTTAGCATGAAATTATGCTAAGCTCAAAGGAGTCCTCTCCCTTGATTTATTGATACAGTTTATTTGTTATCAACAGTAGTTTGGGTTTCCAGGCATAGCTCTATAGGTATAAATATGTAAACTTATCCATTGACCTATGACTTCTGGTTTCAGTTTTCTATTTGACAGTAATACAGCTGGGAACCAGAAGAGAGGATCAAGTAATTTTTTTTCTTATTTCTCCATGAAAACATAAATTGTGTGTATTCATTAGAAGTGCCTCATCGAGCTGTCCACAACAAACATTTTTGTGGAGAAATAAGAAAAAAGGGCAATGAGGTGCTTCTAATGAGTACCTTCATGGAGAAATAAGAAAATTATCAATATGTTTTTCCAAAAAGTGCCTTATCTGCATTAGCCGGCCTCGGTGGCTCAGTCGGATGCGCCGTCCGACTGGAGACCAGGAGGTCGCGGGTTCAACCCCCGCCGAGGTCGGCAACATTCTTTCGTAGAGATTGATCATGAAATATTTTCTACGGTCATTCTCTCCCTTCCGCTGATTCAAGAAGGGCAGTTGTCAGTTTCTGGCGAAAGAGTGTGCACAATACTGGTTAACCGCATAGAGGACTAAGCCTGCCCAGTAAACGTTGGTTAGGTAAACTGGCCGCGCTCGACATGACCCCAAAACCTCAACACAAAGCCTTATAAACTCACAAAGCTCTGTTTTAATGGAAGCCAAGGACAGTCACCTCTCATTATCTCAAAGTCCAAGGGACTCTCTGAAAAACTTCGAGATATCCATACCTTGACATATCAGATTTGCATAATTGAGGAAAAAATAAATCATCCACATTTCAAAAATGAATAATATAATTTTGACTCTTGAAGTTAGAGATATATTGAAAATATTGTGGAAATGAGAAGAAATTGCTCCTTAGGATCAGTTTCATCTCTTCTCCACAATATTTTGTTACCTGTTGTTAGATTTCTGTGTTAAAACAGGGATCAGATTTTCACTTCGAGATAAACGTTTATTCGAGATGAGTGAAGTCGAGATAACAAGAGTGGACTGTACTAATCTTGTACTTTATAACACTATTTCTGGAACGAAGTAAAAGCTGTTTGAGCCTAACAACCATGTTTTATCCAAACAAGGATGTATAGATTATATAGAAAAATTATAAATGGTCATTTTTCTATATAATAACATTTTTACTTTAAGGGTCTACTTTTAAACCATCTTATGTCTGAAACAGTCTGATAATGAACCGCCACGTAAAGAGGTTCCAGTCTGATATAGCAAATTAGTCAGGGCCCAGTTGTTCAAAGCATCGTTAGCTTAACAAGCATGTTAGTGGTCAAATGTTAACTGTTCTAGTAAGTACATTATCTAATTCACAGATATTTTTGCTGAAAAAATGTGAGTAGCTTTTGCAAATGCAAAGCAAAAGCTACTCTACATTTTTTCAGCAAAAATATTACAATATATGCCATATTTAATGATCAAAGTTTTAAGGATATGTTAACTAACGACATAGTTAATTTTGAACAACTGGGCTCTGATTAGTATAACTGATGATTTGTTTCTGATTTTTCCCAGAAGATAGGGTTTGGCATGTCAGGCAGTTAGGAGACATGATATGTCATACATGACCTGCCAGTTGCTTTTTTCTGGGGAAAGTGTCATCTGCTGTTTTTACCTGGCGTGCCAAACGTAAATAGTTGTCACATTCATGAACAATAGTGCATAAGGGAACTGGGAAGGCATCTGTGCGTTTGACATCATTCAGAAAGTCTTTTTTTTTTTTGCATAGCACTTTAACCCTTGTCCTGCTGAATAAATTAAGCTGTCACGCCCACTTATAATTTTGAAGCCATTCAGATTACTTGAACCAGATTGTTGCTTTAAATTTACATACTTAATGGCAAACAGTGCAGATCCAGATCAGTTGGCTTCAACTGATCTGGATCCACACTGTTTGCAAAGGCAGGGTATATCCGGGTTCAGCAGGACAAGGGTTAATCAAAAGAACTAAATGTGCAAACTTTTTTCATGATTCAATGCAAAATCTTTTGTCGTAGCTACTATGCACCAAAAATTTTATACTAAACATTTTTACAATTTTACTTTGCACTTTAAGGGTTTAAGATTGGTAATGATGGTTTTAGCTGACCCTCCCCCCCCCCCCACCCCCACCTCCCCACCACCACCAACCTCCCTCCCCTCATACACAGTAGTGACAGTGATATACATACACAGTAGATCATGTTCTGTTGCGACTGATTAGGGTCTACACTCTTTGCTGAGGGCTATCTCCCAGTACCGGTATCTATTATGCCTGGATGCATGAAATGGCCAAGCTCCATAGGGCAGTCAGAAGCATATCTGTCTGCAGATCCAGGGGACACAAGTTTGAATCCCAGGTCGACCTCATAACTTTTGTGGAGATTGATCATGAAATAATTTCTATGGTCATTCTCTCCCTTTCACTGATTCGAGAAGAACACACAAAAGTACAGGGCCCAGTTGTTCAAAGCGTCGTTGGCTTAACGAGCTCGGTAAGGGTCATTTCGTTAACTGTTTTAGCGGATTCAATATACAATATTCTGATATTTTTTGCTGAAAAAATGTGAGTAGCTTTTGCACTGCAAAAGCTGCTCACATTTTTTCAGCAAAAAATTTCAGCATATTTGTGTATCACTCCATATAAATTTTAACGAATCGTTAACTAACGACGTCGTTAGCTTTGAACAACTGGGCCCAGGAAAAGTGTGAGTATGTTAACAGACTGGTTCAACATGACCTTAACAATGTAGACTGGTCTGTCGAACTCCAGAACAACAAACATTGATGCATGAAATGGCATAGAGTGATCTTGAGTAACCTTCACTTATTCTTATATTTATTGACAGCAACCAAGAAAGCTTGCTTCTTTGTCTGACATTTTGTCTTATACTTTCACCTTTTTTATGTATTTGTGTCTCTGCTGCTTTATCTAAGGCAGAAACTACCCTGTTTACCATGACCCTTAAAGTACCAGTCATAGCTGCAACAGACAGCACTTTAAATTTTCAGAGAAAATAAGTCTTCACATTTCATGTGAATTGTTTGCTGAGCAAAATTCTCTTTCAGAACAGTATTAACCCTTTAAGCTCTAATCACAACTATAGCAGACAACATTTCGAAATATTTTTTTTATCATTTTATTTAATAGAAAACAAGTCTTGCTGTTTCGTGTGAATTGTTTGCTAAGCAGACCATTCTCATGAAATGGTAAGACTTATTTTCTGTGAAAAATAAATAAAAAAAAAAAAAAAAAAAAATTAGAATGTTGTCAGCTACAGAATTAGAATGTCTATAATGTCTGCTGGCATTCTTCTGGTTGAAAGGACATCTTGATTATGCATTGGTGCTGTATTTGGCCTAAATATTTGGACAGACAGGCCTGAGTAAACAGTGTAGACCCAGATGAGATGCCACAGAATATGGCGTCTGATCAGGGACTACACTGTTTGCTACTCATCCAGCAATTTGTAGACATAGCAACAGGTAGTAAAATGGACTTGTTCAAATTTGATGACGAATGATAAGGAGTTAAGGTGTTTGAATACTTAAGATAAATACGGTAGTTCTCCCTACTTTACTTCATGTAGTGAGTTCCTGTAGGAGTCTGCACTTGATTATGTAACAACATTATTTTACAGGCAGTGTTACATATGGGTATTAGATCTGATTTAGATTATCGTATTTATCCGAAATATTCACACATACAGGCCTGAGCAAACAGTGTCAACCCTGATCAGACGCCGCATTCTGCGGCATCTGATCAGGGTCGACACTGTTTGCCACTCTTCCAGCAATTATTTGGATGCCTCAACAGACAGTGAATTGGACTTGTTTTAATATAAGGACAAGTATGGTAAGGAGTTTACGTGTCCAAATACTTAGGGTGAATACGGTAGATCTGATTTAGATTAGCATGCTCATAAATGAAAGGTTCAGCATAGGTAATTAACCCCACCCACCTTATAAACTTATTTTATGCTGATATGATCTGTCTGTAGGATACCAACTGTTGTCCTCAGGTGTCACGGTGAAGACTCAGGCTGGAACAGTCTATAGCAGGGCTCTTTACCGTTCACCGGCTTGGTACAAAGTTGGGCTGAGGTTATTACTGTGATTATCTTTAACCCATAAAGGGCTAATAACAACTGCAGCAGACAACAGTTTGATTATTTCTTTTTTTGTCTGGTGAGCAGACAATTCAAATGAAATCTTTTTTTTTTTTTCTGAAAAATTATTTAGAAAAACAAATAGAATGTTGTCTGCTACAATTTTGTTTTAAAGGTTAAAATATGAGACTGAAGTACTAGCAAAATGACAGATTATAGACAGACCCTGGGTCTACACTGCTTATTCGTTCAGTCATAGCTCCAGATAAGACGGTTATCCAGAAAATATTTTTCTCATTTCTCCATGAAAACGTATGATGTAGGTACTTATTAGAAGCACCTCGCCATGGCGCTTCTAATGAATACTCACATCCTATGTTCGTGCAGAGAAAAAAGAACAATATTAATACTCACATGGAAAAAAGTGCCTTACCTGGTTCTATGGCATCTCTGTCAGCCTATGACTGGATGGCATTCCATTGTCTCAATTTGACTTATATAATGTTGGGAAGTACATACGAAACCATCACAACAGTTCTGTCCAAATATTTATGGAAATCCCAGTATTTCAGATAATGGATCTAGATCTCATATAGCATGAAAAGGCCCATGATGCAATTTGCTGATAATGTAGGCCCAAGTCAGCCTGCGGGAATGTGCAGGCTGAGCAGGGCCTAAGTTGTTCTCTTACAGAATCAATGAATGCTGTAGTACCGTAATAGCCCTAAGTATTGGGACAGACAGGCCTTTGAAAACAGTGCAGACCCAGATCAGATGCTGCAGAATGCAGCATCTGATCAGGGTCTACTCTTTTTGCCATACATACAGCAATATTTTAGACACATCAAGAGGTAGTAGAATGGACTATTCCAAATTATAGGACAAGTTTGTTAAGTAAGTTGACCCAATACTTAGGGTTATTACGGTATATATTGACAAACGGAATGCTCAGATGCTCAGATCCGACTGCTTGGATGTGCATGCTGATGTAGGCCTTCACTATTCGCTTGTAAGCATAAGGGACTTTTTGGCGTGTTGCACATCATATGATAAGACCAGTGAAAGGGAGGGACTTAGACAAAATGTGTTCAGAAATAGAAATTCTAAATTCTTCTTTCATCTATTGGAGATACTGTATCATTCCTGTCATCAGTACAGGAGTTGGTTGATTGATAAATGATTGATTAACCCTGTTAACAAGGCTTAGCACTCTGGGTGAAATTTTCAACAAACAATATTTTGAAATATTTTTCTCAGAAAATAGGTTTTGATATTTCATGCAAATTCAGACAACCTCCATTGGAGACAATTTGCATTAAATATATATGTCAAATCCTGTTTTCTGGGAAAAATGAAAAAAATATTGCCAGTTTATCATTAGTCCAGAGAGTGGTTACAAAAAGGTAAACCAGCTGAATTTAAAGGGAATTATAGACATTCAGGGGAGGGCAATTTTGTCAAAATTGCTTTCCCCACTTACGTAAATGGTCTATTCTAAAAGGAAATGAATTTGGGAATTTGCTTCTCTTGTTTTTCGAAAAATTAAGCAAGAAGTCAGGTCTAAGAAAACAATTTTCTTCAATATTAACCCTAAAAAGCACTCTTCACAACTACAACAGATGACACTGAAATATTTCATTTTTCAGATAAAATAGGGCTTGACATTTCATGCAAATCATCTGCCTAGCATCTCTAAAATAATAATAATAAAAAGAAGACAGGCATCTGCTTCAGTTTGCTTGACTGCATTAAGAGTTGAACTAAAATATATGCTATAAATATAGATAAGACTATTCAGAATATGATAGAGGGAGAGTTACCTGTTCTTGAGCTCCTCCTTGTATCCCCTGTGCTGGGGTAATTGTTGTGCTTAGTCTCATAACACTTGCCATCTCAATATGATCACATTTTATCCCGTAAAAAAGAATCACTCCTGATGTTTACTATTTTTTGCAACTTTCTGTTACATATGCGTTTTCCTCCTTTATGACATAATTTTATCTCGTCCCACAACTTTCTTTACCATAATCACTCTCTGGGCTAATTCAGCAGATGACAGCTTGATGATATTTTTCTCTCTCTTTTTTCTCAAAAAACCAAAAAAAACAGGACTTGGCATTTCATGCAAATCATCTCTTTTCGAAACAATTTGCATGAAATGTCAAATCATGTTTTCTGGGGAAAAAAAAAAAAAACAGAAAATATTTCAAAATGTCTGCTGAAATTTTTACCCAGAGTGCTAATAAGCGTTAATGAGTTTTATGTGTAATTCCAGAAAATAATCAAGTTCCATAATTCTGGATAAGAGAACATAGATCCAGATAAGGCACTTTTTTTTTTTTTTTCAACCAAAAAGTTTTCTTATTTTTTCTTATTTCTTGATGAAAACATGTTGTAGGTACTCATTAGAAGCACCTCATTGAGGTACTTCTAGTGAGTACCCACAACATATGTTTTTGTTGAGAAAGAAGAAAAATATCAATAATTTAATACCTGCAGCATATGTTTTTATGGAGAAGTGAGGAAAATATTTACCTACTACCTCCTCTCATGTGGAGCTACTGACAAAAATATTATCCTTATTTTTCCACAAAAACATACATTGCGGGTACACACTGAAAGCACCTGAGGTACTTTTAAGTAGTACTCAGTGAGCCACTTCCAATGAGTATATACCCATAACATGCATTCATAGAGAAATAAGAAAAATTGTCAATCTTTGAAAAAAAAAAAAAAAAAAAGAAAGAAAAGTGCCTTATCGAGAACTATGATTTATATAAATACTTGTTTGTTTCTGTTTTTCATCATGTAAATATTGTCTCCAAACTGACTTGATCACTGCTTTTTGTGACCTTTTTGCCATTTCCTGTGAAAGAATCATTAGATGTTTCATTTTGTCTAAAAGATTTTTTTTTTTTAATGTCACATTTACCCTATGAAATTTCAATGTCTTTTTTACTCAAAATAACATCTGGTATACTATACAAACTGACAATTAAACCGCTATATGAAATATGAATATTTTTCTGAGTTAATTTGAATGGCAGTATTGCTAGTTTTAGATCTTCATTGCTGTTTGTGGCTTGAAGATAAAGCTAAATTTAGTAATAATAAGTTTTTATAGGGTCTATTAATCAGGTAAAAATGTCAAATTCACATTTAGAAAGTTGTGAATAGTAAATAATTTCCCATAATGTTTTGCTGAAAGGTGAATTATGCCCAACCCATTGTTGCTCTCTGGTTATATTGTATTTTTGAATGTAGAAATATTAATATGAGGCAACAGGTGTCTGTTTTAGTTTTAACTGAACATTAACCCCCAAAGTGCTTACCACAAATACAGCAGACAACACTTTGAAATATTTTTTGTATGTTTCAGAGAAAATAAGTCTTGACATTTCATGCAAGTCATCTGCCTAGCAGATGATTCACATGAAATGTAAAGCCTTCTCTGAAAAATAACAAAATCAATTTTAGAATGTTTCTTGCTATGAGTCTACCTAGCACTTCAAGGGTTAAGTCTTCACATGCTGGAGCTGAATTTATCCAATGAGAAATGCCTGATATGTAACTTATTTTTCAAAGGAGAATAATGCAAAGTTGATATGTCCTTAACCCTTAAATCATCATTCTGAAAATGTGGAGCATTACATTTTGAATGGTTACATAAGCAAACTGCTCTGATTGTGTTTGAAGTGAAAGTCCTCATTTGTTTGCAGTAGAAGGGATGTTTTGGATAAATGAGTTACTGATCTATGATGGTTAGACATTTTTTTTATCAGCCTTTTAATGAGGGGAAAAAACAACAAATAAAACAATAAAAAAAGAAACAAAAACAGCAGCAAAACATACCCCCTAACAAAACAGAAGCAAAACATACCCCCCCCCCCAACACACACACACACACATACACACACACACACACACACACACACACACACACACACACACACACACACACACACACACACACACACACACACACAATTTTGGGGATTTATGTGGGTTGGATTAATGAGAATTGAAATTTGTTCAAAACTACACAGACTCCACATCTTTTAGACCCTTTCACAAGATTAAAAGTAACAATTAGCTTGTGATGATACAGTACTATTTCTCTTGAGGAGATTTTTCAGGTACCTCTAAATAAGAGTTATGCTGATAAATGATTTTCCTATTTCTCCATAAAAACAAGTTGTGGTACTTGTTGGAAGTTCCTCGTTGATGTGCTTTAAATAAGCACTTATAATATGCTTTTTGGAGGAGAACTAAGACAAAATATCTGCACTTTTTGGTTGAAAGAATAGTGTCTTGTCTAGAGCTATGTAATTTCCATTACCGATTGAAGCTTTCTGTTGATTAAGCTGTATTTGGGTTTTTTAGAGAGATCTGCTGCATATTCATGTTTTTTTTTTGACAGATACACTGTCAGTTTCTGGCATTAAATGGAAAGATTTTATTTCACTCATTTGTCAAGATTAATGGCTTTAGACTTGGCACCAGAGCCAAATTTGGTGTGGAAATAGTAAATTAGAGCTTTATATTGACAGGTCTATATTATTGCATTGTTTCCGTGGGAGTTCTTGCAGCAATGCTTGTTTTCTGGGTTGTAGGTCTTTACTTTGAACGGGAGGGGGATGGGAGGAGGGGAAACAATGAAAGTGGAGCTCAAACTCCTTTTTCTCTGATCTGAAGTGGACTATCCCATCTCTGAATTTGGACATGCCCATTGTTGCAAATAGGGGTGTCAGTGAAAAATCAAGACCAGGATGACAAATAGTGTAGCTCCAAATGGGATGGCTCGTTACATCTGGATCTACACTGTTTGCAAAGGTGTTTGTTCTGGTCTGCAGGGTGAAGTATTCAGACAGCAAACAATGTAGACCCAGATCAGACATCAGTGTTGTAGTGTTTGAAATTGTCTGTTACCGTACTTACACTAAGTATTGGGACACCCCATCTGCTTTACTCACTTGTCCTGAAATTTGAAATATTCCATTCTACTACCTCTTGATGTATCTGAATTATTGCTATATGTATGGCAAACAGTGTAGACCCTGATCAGATGCCACATTCTCCAGCGTCTTTTCTGGGTCTACACTATTTGCGAAGGTGTCCCAGTACTTAGGGTTATTACGGTATCCAGCTGTCTGTAGACACACAGGCAGTAAAATGGACTTGTTCAAAGTTTTGGAAAACTATGGCAAGATGTTATGATGTCTGAAAACTTAGGGTAAATATGGTGATCAATTTTAACATGGAGATTTGTTAGATAGGATCAGATAAAGGGAGTATTTAGGAGATAATTTTTGTTATTTTTGCACCAAATTTCCAGTAGAAAACTACATAATCGAAGCTGATTGGCTCTGTTAACCCTTGTCATGCAGAATAAATGAACCTGTATATGTCCTGCCTTTGCAAACAGTGTAGATCCCGATCAGTTGGCTTGCTGATCTGGATCTGCACTGTTTGTCATTCAGTATGTAAATTTTATCAACATTTGGATTCAAGTAATCTGATTGATTGACAGTTAGAAATTGGTGTGGCATCTTAATTTATTCGGTATGACAAGGGTTAAGAAAACATAATGTGAGCAGATGTGGCTCTAGCTGATTATATGGGTTGTGGCTCATTCTTCGTTTTTTATATTATGCATTTTTTCAGGAAAAGAATAATGTATTATAATTCAATAGAGTTAAAAATATTTCACCTGATGTACACACTAAATAATACTAAAAAATCTCCATCCCTGTGTAGGGCAGCTATATTGAATTATTATTTAATCCAAGCGTCACAGTTTTAATATTAATCCAACGATCAGTTACCTGATTAAATGTAACTTGTACCCTTATTTTGCAGTCACCACTTGAATTAAATCCCAGTGTAAAGTATTGCTAAATTGAAAGTAGATTAATTGTGAGTAATCCAACATAATGTTTTTTCACCACAGCAGAAGGCGGTAATGCATGAAATGTTTGAAAACATGCAGAAAGCAGCTTGATAATTAGCTTATCAGTCCACAGATTCCAGTGAGTACAGATTAATACCAAACAATACTGCTGACAGCACTTATGAATTGCTCTTTCTGTTCTACTAATCAAGAGGAAATGTACCTTATTCCGAAGCTCTGAGTAAAGCACTTCTTCTTCTAAAGAGTATGAATATCATTTTTATTTCTTCACGAAAATATATGTTGTGGGTATTCATTAGAAGTGCCTCATTGAGGCGCTTCTAATGAGTACCCACAACATATATTTTTGTGGAGAAATAAGAAAAATATTGCAGGGGATACCCCCTCTTATCTGGAGCTGTGCCATACCATAACCCTGGAAAAGGCAATTTTTCTTTCATATAAAAGTTAATATCATTCTTATTTCTCCTTGAAAATATATGTTGTGGTACTCATTAGAACTGCCTTGTCAAGGTACTTCTAACGAGTACCCACAACATATATTTTTGTGGGGAAATAAGAAAGGAAGTTATTTGGAGCCCTGCTTGTCTAGAGCTATAAAGTCATCAATTTTCTTTCCTACTGTATGATAACCATTGATCTTAGTGGGTCTACCATTCAAACTTGTTTCTTTTTCCATCTTGATAGATGTAACATCATAAACCATATTTATTCCAAGTATATGGACAAATCCTCATCATACTAAGTAGTCCTAAAATTCGATGTCCATTTTGTTGGCTGTCAATGTTCTAAAAAATACACTGCATTACGAAAACACACTTATACAAATACATTGTAAATTTTACCGCCGAAAATACGAAAATATTAAGATGAAAAATTGTGATATTTTTTCTTATTTTTGTTCAAAATATAGATTGTGGGTACTCATTAGAACCGCCTCATTGAGGCAGTTCTAATGAGTACCCACAATCTATGTTTTTGAGCAGAAATATTAAAAATAATGTATACCCCTGTAAACCCCAGTTTTAGTATATAAAAGTGGGGTTTAAGGGGGTCAAAATTACATAGGCATGTTTTCGTGATGAATGTTCTAAAAAACAACTGGGTGCAGACCCTGATCAGATGCTGTATTCTGTGGCATGTGATTGGGGTCTGCACTACTCGGGCCTGTCTATCCAAATACTTAGGGTATATACAGCAGTGTAATGACTTCTGATGGAGATGCAGCTTCAATTTTGGGATTATTCTTTAGCTTGATAATGGACACCCAGTCTGCATTCTACGTAAATCTATATCGGGCCGTTATCGGCCCGTCAGGGTAGCTGACGGGCCGATGACGGCCCGATGTAGATTTACGTAGAATGCTAGCTGGGCAGACTGTTGCCACAGAGAAACATTCAGATTGTAAGTTCTGTTATTTTTGCAAAAAGACACATGAGTACTCATTGCAATTGCTTTACTGAGATTTTCTTTAGGTATTATGATGCCCCCACCCACCCCACTACACCACCTCCCTTCACATATCTAGCATTTAAGTTTTCAGAGAAAATAAGACAATATTTGATGTGACTGTCTCAGAAAAAATAAAATAAAATTTAGAATGTTGTCTGCTACATTTTGCTTGGTGCGGTAAGGGTAATCTATGAAAATAACAAACAAATAAATGTTTAATCCTTAATTAATCCTTGTCCCGCTGAGCCCGGATATATACTGCCTTTGCAAATAGTGTTGATCCAGATCAGATGGCTTCTAAGAAGCCAGTTGATCTGGATCTGCACTGTTTGCCGTTCAGTTTGTGAAATGATATCAACCATCTGAATCAAGTAATCTGATTGGCTGAAAAATTGAAAAAGGCATCGCATCTTAATTTATTTAGCATGACAAGGGTTAAAGGTACCATTCACAACAACAACATAATAAAATTTTCATTTTTCGACAGGTTTTTAAAAAAATTAGTCCTTTAAAATAGTGATGTACGGGTGGGCGGGCATCAGGCATTGGGCATCTTGTGTCAGGCATTGTCCCAGGTATATCTTTTGGTTAACCTTTTTTCAAAGTTATATGTTACCTTTCAGGGTGGCCACGCACTCTGGAAAACAGGGAAAATGGTGAAAAAAAAATTTCCTGCTAGGAAAAATCAGGGAATTTGAAATTTTGCTGAAAATCAGGGAAAAATCAGGGAATTTAAAAAAATCTTAGCTTTGTAAGGTCAAAATATTCAAATTTTATAGCTGTTCAGATGTGGCTACTGGTGGTTTCTTTCTGCCATATGCTTAAAATACCTGCAGATCTAATCTTACTTAAAGGTGGAGTACTTGTTAGGTGGAGGACTTGTTTGCTGTATATTCTGTTTTTTCTTTTTCTCATTCAGAAGTCACTTGACAGCATTTGAATCAGTATATGACTTCTAAAAGTAGGGGCCATTGCGATAATATTAAGGTTTTTAATCAGGGAAAATCAAATCAAATCAGGGAAAAATCAGGGAATTTGATTGCTAAAAATGTGTGGCCACCCTGCCTTTATTCTTCAGTTGATTGCTTTCATATTTGGTAGGGATGAAGAGAAGGGCCAGTTGGCAGATCAGGTGCAAGAGAGACAACTCTCACTTTGTTATGTACCTGTCTCCCCTGACATTCGAGGTTTACCTTTTGGTTAACATTTTGAAAAGCCCGTCCATAATACCATTAGGCATTTTTCTTGTTTTATATATTTTTTTCAGAGAAAATAAGGCTTGACATGCCTGTTGCAAAAAATGCAAAAATGCATGTTTTTCCATGCCCCAGACCAGTACATTGCACTAAATCCATTAAGTATTTAGTCTATTGGCATAAAACAGTACAGGTTATTAGCACTAAAGATAATGTTTACCATATTTACTCTGAGTATTCGGACAGACAGGCCTGGGCAAACAATGTAGACCCAGATCAGATGCTGCATAATGCAGCATCTGATCTGAGTCTGCAGTGTTTACCAGTGACTCATCCAGAAGTTTTTAGACTCATCAACAAATAGTAAAGTGGCCTTTTACAAACTTTAGGGCAAGTATAGAAAACAGTTGAGGTGTCTGAATATTTTTGGTAAATGTGATATTTGTAATATTATTTGCTGTAGAATCCAGAACTGATTTACCTGTAAAGACGGGTATAATTGGGCTGTGGCATGGGAAAAGGGCTCACATTATAATGACTGCCCAGAACTCCCTGCACAGGGCTCTTTCAGACTGAAATCTTATAGATTACCTTAAAAATTCTAGCAAACACCCATGCTGTAATAAACACCCATCCCCAATTTTGGCAGTGAAATGTGATTTTTTTTTTTTTTTTTTGAAGGTGTTTTTAAGGAAAACGTCCAATATAAATTTTGTGAAATGTATTGATCCTGCCTTTGACAGTAAATTTCAAGATCCCTTGCTTAACAAGTCCCTTTTTATATGTAATTCGAAATAAATGCAGCACAAACATGACCATGCCATGAAACTGATAGAGGGTATCTCCACCATAATGTATACATCCTATAAAGTATCAAACAGCAGAGGACTTGTAAAGGAGGAATATTTGATGATAATTTTGGGATAGTTTTCTCCATTTCTCCATAAAAAAAAAAACAAACATGTTTGGGTTCTTATTAGCAGCATTTTGCTGGACTGCCATTTGGCCAGAGCAGGCCCAGTTCCCAAATGCTAACAAAAGATAGAGCTACAGATAAGGAGTATTTGCATAATATTATATTTATCATAGTCATTAGCACATCTGCCTGCAGGTCTGGGATCACAAGTTTGAATCCCAGCTCGGCCACATAATTTCAAGAAATGAATTTTGCGGTCATTTTGCCCCTTCCGCTGATTCAAGAAGGGCAAATGTCAGTTTTTGGATTAAGTATTGTGCACCGATATGGTAAGGACTCATGATGTCTCAATATTTACGGTAAATATGGTACGTGATAATAATGGCTGTTTGTAGTGCATCTCTTAACACTTATCACACTGTGGCAAAATTCAGCAGACGACAAATTGATATTTTTTTTACTTTTCCCAGAAAATAGGCTTTGGCATTTCATGCAAATTGTCTGCAAATGAGACAATTTGCATGAAATGCCAAATCCTATTTTATGGGAAAAATAAGAAAAAATATTTCAAAATGTTGTCAGCTGAAATTTTTACCTAGCATGCTAATCGTTACTATTTCTGGCATCTTGATGCATCTGCTCTTCATTAAGACAGTGCATGTTGGATATAGACAGATATTTGAGGCCTTATCTTGGGGTGAAGAACAGGTTTCAGCATTTTTTTTTTTCAGAAGGGTCAACCCTAGCCTGCACAGGCTCAGTCTGATCATGTTCTTTGCCATCTGTCCATTGACACCATACAGTGTCAGTAAATAAGGCAGATCCTAGAGGATTTGTTAAGGAAGAACATAAAGACGATAAATTCCAGGATGCCCTCTCCAGCCACAAAAACAAAAAAAAATCCTAAGTCTTTTGGAGAGGGTGTAGGGTTTATTTGAGAGGAACTTTGGAGCACGCCTGCAGTCAGAAATTTAGAGCTTAGCATGCTTGATAAAAAAATTCAGCAGCCAACATTTTGAAATTGATAATATTTTTTCTTATTTCTTCCAGAAACTAGGCTTTGACATTTTATGCAAGTTGTCTCCTAAGCCTATTTTCTGGGGAAAGTAAGAAAAATATCATCAGGGCCCAGTTGTTCAAAGCGTCGTTAGCTTAACGAGCTCGTTAAGGGTCATTTTGTTAACTGTTTTAGGGGATTCAATATACAATATTCTGATATTTTTTGCTGAAAAAATGTGAGTAGCTTTTGCATTGCAAAAGCTACTCACATTTTTTCAGCAAAAAATTTCAGCGTATTTGCGTATCACTCGATGTAAATTTTAACGAATCGTTAACTAACGACGTCATTAGCTTTGAACAACTGGGCCCAGTTTGCCAGATATGTCACATGTGGGAAAGTCAAGTTCTGCTTATGGATGGTCAGGTGGTATTTCCCCGGATTCTCCAGATTTTGCCCACCTTTGAAGAACGATCGGCTCGATAGAAGTGAAATATTCTTGAAAGGGCCATAAAACCCAAATAAAAAAAAACAACCAAAAAACAGATATGCCTTGTATTTGTGAACAGTGTAGCTCCTGATCAGTGAAGAAGCGAACTGATCTGGATCTGTACTGTTTGTCATTAAGTATGAGAATTTGCATTTATTTCTCCACAAAAATATGTTGTGGGTACTCATTAGAAGCACCTCATCATGTGGAGACACCATCTTATAGACAGGCTCCAATGACTATGTATTAATGTTGATCATTTTCTTTAATGATAAAACCACTAAAATAAAACCAAGAAAATTTATCATGCTTAGAGATTACCGGTCTATGGTAGCAAGTGCAACACAATCTTAGCATGTAAAATTATCTTGGTTTTATTCTAGTGTCTTTTTATCAAAGAAAATCATAAGATTTAAGAAATTTAGTCACTAGGGACTGGAGCCAGTCTAATGTCTTAGCTAGTGCTATGACCATTCAACAACCTTTAACAACTTTGTAAAATTCGATAGAAAATCTACCAACTGCATCTAGCCTTGTTTAGGTGTCTGAATATTTAGGGTATATCATATTTGACCTAATCTCCGCACATACCCCTATAAGTGCCCAGTCAAGCAATTCCTTTGTCTGCAGATTACAATCAGTGTACTTATAGTCGGCCTCAGTGGCTCAATTGGATGCTCGTTTGACTGAAGATCAGGAGGTTGTGGGTTCGATCCCCGCAGGGTTGGCAACATTCTTTCATGAAGACTGATCATGAAATACTTCCTAAGGTCATTCCCTCTCTTCCGCTGATCCAAGAAGGGCAGTTGTCAGTTTCTGGCGAAAGAATTTGCACAATACTAGTTAACCGCTTAGAGGACTAAGCCTGCCCAGTAAAAGTGTGGTTAGGTAAACTGACCGTGCTCGACATGACCTCATAGGGTTGACTAGACCATAAAACCTTAACACAAACAAACAAACTTTAAGTCTATACTGGCACAGTGGCTCAGTCGGTAGAGTGTCCACTTTGTGACCGGGAGGTTGCAGGTTGAATCCCCAGATGAGTCATACCAAAGCTGCTCTTTCACTTGGCACTCAGCATTAAGAAAGTAGAGCTAGGAATCAGAACTGATCAGCTCAGTGTCAGTATAATGTGACTGGGTGGAATATCATGTCAAGTGTCTGGGGCATGATATTTCAGTGAGGCAGCCATCTAAAAGTGAGCATTTAGCTCCCTGCTACATGCAGGCACCATCGCGATATGACTGAAAGATTGTTGAAAGTGACACAAGCCCGAATAAAACAAATCAAAGTTTTTGTCTACTTTATAAAGGCATAATTATGTTGTGGGTACCCATTTGAATCACATCAACTTGTTGATACAATTCAAATAAGTACCTACAACATATGCTTGTATAAAAAAATCAGAAAAAAGAACACACAAGAATAGCGCATAAGAATCATTTGATATTAGTCCTTCGCTGATCTTTTTTTTTAAAGTGTATTCTTAGTATAGGTAGGTACATGTGTATTTTATCACAAGTTTTCCCAGTATTTTTGAAAAACCTAAGGGCACAGTGCGGTAATTAGGTTGAATATGGTAATTTGATGAATGTTTACTGATCCTGACATAGCATGGATTTCCCATGTTGAGCATTGAAATTCAGTCTTCCTCATCTGATGTAAAAGTAAACATCATTCTAAGTATCTATTTATAAATTATAAAGATATTTTGATTGCATGGCATATGTTTGGCTTGCTATTTGGCACAGGTAACTGCATTTGTGAAGTTAAAAACCTTTAAAGTGAGAATCACAAGTGCAGCAGTCGACATTGTTTTGTCAGAGAAAATAAGAGTTGACAGTTCATTTGAATTGTCTGCCTAGCAGACACTCAGACAATTTATATGAAATGTCATCTTATTTTCTTTGTAAGATTAATGAAAAAAAAAAAAAAAAAAAAAATGTATATATATATAATGTCATCTGCTGAAATTTTGGTCAGCACTTAAGGGTTATAACTTAACCCTTGTCCTGCTGAACCCGGATATACTCTGCCTTTGCAAACAGTGTAGATCCAGATCAGTTGGGTTCTGAAGCCAACTGAACTTGATTTACACTGTTTGCCATTCATATATGAATTTATGTCAACAGTCTGGATCAAGGAATCTGATGGGCTGAAAATTAGAAGTGAGCGTGGATTCTTAATTTATTCAGCATGACAAGGGTTAAGAGACCAGTGGTAGAGCCAAACAAAAAAAAAAAATCATGCCTTGACAGCCAACTTTACTTAGTTCAAGGGTAACATTTGATGGAGACATGGGATTTTCTTTACAGAAAAATACCTTTTTTTGTCTCATCCTTACAAGGTAGCCTCTCCCACCATAACCCACACTTTAACTTTTGAATTTGCAGTGTTTGGTTACAAATCAAACTCACAAATGTGTTCAATAGTGCTGTCGGTAATGCATCTGATTGCAGATGCAGGGGTCGCAAGTTCGAATCCCAGCTCATGGAGATTGATCTTTCATGGAGATTGATCATGAAATCATTTTTATGGTCATTCTACCCCTTCTGCTGATTTTAGAAGAGCAGTTGTCAGTTATTGGCGAAAATATGTGCACAAATACTGGCTAACCACTTAGCAGCATAAGCCTGTCCCGTAAAAGTATGAAAAGGTTAACTGACCAGCTCTACATGACCTTATCAGTGTTGACTAGGCGGTTAACCTTCAACTGGAACAAATGAGGCTACACCATGTCTGTAATGATTGTATATGACAGAACCATTTACCTGATTGTCATGCTGAATTAAGATGGCATTCCCACTTCTAATTGTCAGCGAATCAAATTACTTGATTCAAGTTGTTGATACAAATCCACATATACTGAATGACAAACAATGCAGATCCACATCAGTAAGGTTTTGAAGAAACCAACTGATCTAGATCTATACTGTTTGCAAAGGCAGGACCAGAGTTAAGTTTGCCATCTTGTTGCTAAGCATTAAATCTTAAGCCTTCTGAGTACTTTGGTAGAAGGAATCAGTTACAGCACTCTTAACCCTTAATGTGTTAATCACAACTGCAGCAGGTGACATCTTAATAATTTGTTATGGTATTATTCAGAGAAAATAAGGATTGACATTTCATGTGAATTGTCTGCCCAGCATATGATTCACATGAAATGTCAAGTGTTATTTTCTGTGAAAAATAATAAAGATGTTTTAGAAAGTTGTGTGGTACAAATTTGCTTAGCACTTTCAGGGTTAAATCCCATTTTTACAGTATTTTTAAATGGAACATACCTCCAGCTAGGGTATATAACCCGATAGACATTTTTTACTTCTACGAAAACATATGTTTTGGGTACTTATTAGAAGTACCCTGATGCAGTGCATCTAATGAGTAACTCCCACAACATAAGTTTTCATGGAGAAATTATGAAAAAAAAAAATTGTTTGGAAAATAAAAAAGAAAAAGTATAATATTTTGTTGAAAAAAAAAAAAAAAAAAAAGCTTTATCTTGCTTCTCCGCTTAACCTGGATTATTGAATACACATATAACAGTGTATCAGTTTCACTTAAAAAATATATAGAATATGGACATACCTGTTCCTCATTGCCGCTACCCCATACGGGCCACCCGGCTAGCCGATTGGAATGTATCATCGCCATTACTTTGTTCTGTTACTGAATACTTTCCGTTTAGAATTAGATTGTCTGTTGGAATATTAAGCGTCTGTGCTAGATAAATTCTCCAAGTCAAACAAATGAAATTTTCTAATCCACAACATTTCAAAGAAGAATCCTTTAACAAGATGTATGGGTTCCAGAGGACATGTTAAGGAGGGGTGTTTACTGATAATTCTGGGATAATTTTTCTTATTTCTCTCCATGAAATATATGTTGTGGGTACTCATTAGAAGTGCCTCACTGAGGCACTTCTAATGAGTACCCACAAAATATATTTTTAAGGAGAACGCGAGAAAACTATCCCGGAATTATCACCTGATACTCCTTAATAAATTCTCTGGAATCATTCTTGGAGGTTGGACTGATGAAAAGTCGGTTGCTCTGTTTCATAGGATTTTAAAATTATATTTCTCTTGATTCCTGGTGTCTGTTTATTCTTATACTCCAGCTGTCAAATTTACGAAAAATATCTTCCTGTTTTAAAAGTTCAACTTTGAGCATTTTTTTCCCTTTTTATTTCAAGAGGAGTCTCAGCCAATGCTAGTGCTGTGTAGAATCACAGGACTGTTTTTCTGTTAAAAAGTTCAACCAGATAGGATTTTTATTTTTATTTTTTTTTTTTTGTTTTGGCCAAATTATTACCATAACTCGATGAAAAATTGAAAAAAAAATTCTTACTGAGAAATATGGTGTGCCACCTCCTTAGAATCACTTCATCAAGAAGTAAGTAGTTTGTAAAGGGACCTTATAATACTTGTTTTTTGAGGAGAAATGAGAAAAAAATGTGGATTCGAATAGCCTGCTTATCTGGAAAATTGGTTAAACCCCAGGATGTTGTTAACCTTTACCGCTCACTGGGCAAATGTGGCAGACAACAAATCAATTATACTTTTCTTATTTTTCCCATTTTTCCTAGAAATTAGGCTTTAATGCAGATTTTCTCCAGAGGAGACAATTCACATGAAATGCTAAAGCCTGTTTTCAGGGAAAAATAAGAAAAAATATTTCAAAATGTTGTCTGCTGAAAGTTTTACCCAGCATGCTAAGCATTAAAACAAATTTGTTGGTACAGTTTAAATTAGCCAGCCAATTAGAGGAACAGGTGCCAGGGATTAGAGAAATATACTTGTTGGATCTTTTCTGAAAAACAACGCTGCTTGTAAATGTTAGGCTCCATTTGAAATTGAAGTTTGCAAGTCTTGTTAAAATTAGTTTAAAGATGAATCCATAAGAAATCCTTTCATTATTATTCTTATTAAAGTTTATTAACCTTTACCATTTTGTGGGCAAATTCGGCAGACAACAGATTGATAATATTTTTATTAGTAGAACTGCCAGTAACCTAAGACAGGACTTGAATTCGTTGTTAGACCAGTCCCACAAAATCAACCTGAGTCCCACACAGATATTGTTAACTGGGACATTAACCTTTACCACTCTCTGGGCAATTTAGACAGCAGATAACAGATTGGTGATATTATTATCAGCAGAACTGCAAGTAACTTAAGACAGGACTTGAATTTGTCATTGGACCGGTCCCACAAAATCGATCAGTCCCACAAAAGTGGATACAACATCTCAACACTGTTTGCAGTTTTGATTGGATCTTCCTGAAACTTGCAGATAAGGTGGACATGGCTGAAATCTTGAACAAGTTCAAAAACTGGCATGATCGGATCATTAATCCTAGAGATATGTCCCCTTGATTGTTAAAAAAAAAAAAAAAAAGCCTCTGTTTAACTTTGTCATCAGCATAACTCATTCAGTTTCGATTGGATCTTCCTGAAACTTGCGGATAAGGTGGACATGGCTGTACTCCTGAAGGCTTTGGAAAACTGGCCAGATTGATTGCTGAAAAAGCCTTTGACTTTGTCATCAGCATAAGGCATTCAGTTTTGATGGGATTTTCCTGAAACTTGCAGATACTAAGGTGGACAGTTATGAAATATCTGATGATTTCGAAGCCGTGCCAGATTGGATCATTAATCTTAGAATTACATCCCCTTGATTGCTGAAAAAGTCTCTGTTTGACTTTGCCATCAGTTATACCTCATTCAGTTTTTATGGGATCTTCCTGAAACTTGCAGATAAGGTGGACATGGATGAATGGTAGGATGAGTTTGAATCCTGGCCATATTGGATCATTGCTCTTAAGAGTTAAGTCCCCTTGATTGTTGAAAAACCTCAAACTTGTTCAGTTGCAGATAAGGGGCACATGGATGAAACGGAGGATGAGTTCAAAAACTGTCCAGATTGGATCATTAATCTTAGAGGCAAGTCCCCTTGATTGCTGAAAAAGTCTCCATTTGACTTCGTCATCAGCATAATTCATGCAGTTTTAATCAGATCGTCCTGAAACTTGTGGATAATGTTGATATGTTGAAACTTAGACCATGGGGTGATACAGTGCCTATTGTTTTGAGGTTAAGTACACCGAAATTTGATAGAGTTGTAACAACACTTATTAAATATTTTTCAGACATGACTTTGTTTCCAGATGACTTATCCAACAGTTGTCATCAAATGAGGTTGAAACTTGGTAGACAGTTAGACTATGAGTTGGTACAGCCAATATTGTTACGAGGTTACAGTACTCCCAAATTTTGATCGAGTCATTACTCTTTAAATCTTGTTCAGATATCACTTATTTCCGGCAAACTCCTACAGTTTTTATCAGATTGGGTTGAAACTTTGTGGACAATTAGATCATGAGGTGGTACAGGGCTTATATTTTGAGTCTACAGTACACTAAGTTTTGATAGAGTTATCACTATTTTTCAAAGATTTTTCAGACATGACTTGGTTTCAAGATAATTCTTCCTATTATAGTTTTTATTGAATGAGGTTGAAGAAACTTAGTGGACAAAAAGACTATCAGATGGTACAGTGCATATTGTTATGAGGTTACAGTTCACCAATTTTGGTAGTCATTATTCTTTAAAGATTGTTCACATATGACTTTATATCTGGCTAACTCCTCCTACAGTTTTCATTAGACTATTTCAAGGTTAAAGTACACCTAATTTTGAAAGAGTTATTTCTCTTTGAAGATAGTTTGCACATGATTTCCATTTTCGGCCAACTCTTTCTACAGTTTTCATCTATTAAGCTGAAAGTTATTGGATAGTAAAACCATGAGGTGGAGCAGAGCTTATTCTTTTGAGGTTACAGTACACCAGACATTAAGAATGTTATAACTCTTTAAAAATCCGAAAAAGTTTGAAAATCTACACAATTTGATACTTAAGAGTTATGTCCCTTGATTGCTAAAGACACATATAATTAACCTTGTTTGCTACATTATAAGCTCCATCGGTTTTAATTGGATCTTCTTACACTTGCAGATGTGGGGACATGGATATGTTAAGAGTTATGTCCCCCAGATTATTGAATGTTGTAGACATTGAGTGACCTTGACCTACTTTTCAGCACAGGTGAGCATTAAGGACCAGTCATGGTCCTCTTGGTTGTTAAAGTTTTTAGAGTCAAAGTGTGGTTGAGGCAACCTAAGAAAACACTATAATAATTAGTTACTAAGTAATAAGAAAAGTGATCGTAATAAGAGGAGCCCTCAGTATATTAACCCTTGTCCTGCTGAACCCGGATATACCCTGCCTTTGCAAACAGTGTAGATCCAGATCAGTTGGCTTCTTCAGAAGCCAACTGATCTGGATCTGCACTGTTTGTCATTCAGTATGTGAGTGTGTATCAATGACATTGAGAAAGTAATCTGATTGGCTGAAAATAAGAAATGGGTGTGGCATCTTAATTTATTCAGCAGGACAAGGGTTAAATTTGCTGAATTTGTACATTTATCAGTAAATCTGATTACCTGCAAGTGTAGCTATAAAGGTGTCTAACTAAATCTCCTGAGACTTAAGTTTTGGAAACCAGATCCAAAATTTCCTATAGTTCAATCAAAAGTTAGGTAATTTCAAAGTTTGGATTTTGTTTTGCTGAAAAAGTTTAGTGTGTCTCATTAATATTTATTGGAATTTTATGACATCACATGGGGGATTAAAAATAAAAAAAAAAAAAAATGAATATGTGTAATATTATTAACACCTGACAGTAGACTTTAAGTACTGCTCATTAATCAATGTCTCTGTCAAGGATAAGAAGTACTTCCATCCAAAGTTTTGATGAAATGCTATCTTAAAATTAAAAGAATTTTTTTTTTTTTTTTTTTCATTTACATTTATCTAAATATCAATGTTTTAACTGTTTTTTGTTTTTTTTATCAGATGCTTTTAGAAGTTTTAGTGCTCAGTGAACAAAATAAAAGAAAAGAAAAAAAATTGAACAGCAAACAGATAATCCTGTTGTTTTAAATAATTTTCAAATAGTTTAGAATTTGAATTTAAAATTAAAAGAAAATTTTTGTTTATATTTCATAACAACAGGGTTTCATCATTGTTATATTAAAAGTACCACAGGTACTACACTGATAAGGCTGTTCAAGTAAATATATAAGTATAAACAAAGTTTTCAACTTCATATGATATCATAGAATAGTGCATTGTGAGATTTATAGTAACGCGAAGTTTTCATTTTGACAAAAATCCTGTGATACATACTCTAAAATAAAATAATTCCTATAAATTTTGAGCAGACAACATTCTAATTAACATCATTATTATTATTAGTCAGAGAAAATAAGATGGTCTTTTGATCTGGCAATTCACATGAAATATCAAGCCTTATTTTTTCTGAAAAATACACAAGATTAAAAAAAAATGAAATCAAAATGTTGTTTGCTGCAGTTGTGACTAGATCTTTAAAGGCTCCATATTCCTCAAAAATAGACATTTTATTATCAAAGAACGGTTTGATAAATTGATATATGGTATTAATCGTACAGTCGTAAAATGTGACACCCAACAGCCTGTAAAATTTTAGTTAGTCTCTCGTTCTTGAAGTGAAATGATTTTTAATCATATCTCTGAATTTGTGTTGCCAACACTAATTCAGAGATATGATAAAAAATCATTTCATGTTTGATCAAGTTCAAAACTGAGAGACTAACTGAAATTTTACAGGCTATCAGATACCACGTTTATAATCTTATCAATACTATTATATCAATTTATTAAACCTTTCTAGGATAAAAAATTGTCTATTTTTGAGGAATATAGAGCCTTTAAGAACCAATTTTTAGCACTTATACTATGGGCAAATTCAGCAGATTGTGTTTCGTCCTAGACAGGCAAAATATATCAATATGATGACATTTTTCTTATTTTTCCTAGAAAATGAGATCTGACACTTTGTGCAAATTGTCTGCTTAGGAGACAATTTGCATGAAGTGTCAAATCCTATTTTCTAGGAAAAATAAGATAAATATTTGAAAATGTCATCTGCTGAAGTTTTTACCCATCATGCGAAGCGATATGATACATTTCTGCATTAAGAATCCTGGCCCAGTTTCTGTTGATATTCCTTCAAAAGTCCAAGAAGAACATAAAATTTATTAAAACTATGTTAGTTCAGAAACTTTATGAAAAGTTTATTCTTCATTTACCACTATTTCGTCTAATCCTGTTTGTTTTAACTCCTGACCAAATTGGTATTCCTTTAAAAGCATAGAAAGAACAAATTTTTTAAGCCCTGGGCCCAGTTGTTCAAAGCTAACGATGTCGTTAGTTAACGATTTGTTAAAATTTACATCGAGTGATACGCAAATATTCTGATATTTTTTGCTGAAAAAATGTGAGTAGCTTTTGCAGTGCAAAAGCTACTCACATTTTTTCAGCAAAAAATATCAGAATATTGTGTATTGAATCCGCTTAAACAGTTAACGAAATGACCCTTAACGAGCTCGTTAAGCTAACGACGCTTTGAACAACCGGGCCCTGGATTAGTTCAGAAACTTTATCAAAAGTTCATTCTTCGTTTACAGCTGCTTTATGTAATCCTATTTGTTTTAACTCTTCAATTTGCTTCCTGTTCTCGGCTCTGATCTGTAGGGTTTCCTGTTAAGCTATAAAAATCTAGGGAAACCCAAATTAAAAGCAGCCCTATCTTGTGTTTCACTAATGAATTAATATAAGTTTGGTTGTAATCTATCAGTTTTATCATAAAATCAATGTCTAGCTTTCTTTCTCTCTGATTGATTGCATGTGTTTCGTCCTAGACAGGCAAAATATATCAATAGTTTCTTTATATCTGAACAATAGCTGGACATTAAAATATCAATAAAGAAATTGACACAACTTAATAACGTTAATTGACCTTGAGCGAGGCTTTTGAGTATCTAAAATTACCATATGTTACCGGACATGAGTTGAGAAGTTTGTGAGTACTCCTGAGTACCCACGGTACACCACAACTTCTATATAACACTGTTGCTGGGAACCAAAGCAGAAACTGTTAGCTAAACATCCATGTTTTAGCCAAACATAAATGGTCATTTTTTCTATATAATCTATACACTTTTGTAAATGGTCATTTTTCTGTATAGTCTATGCATTTTTTCAGAAATATATAGATTATATAGAACAATGACCTAAAACAGTGATTTTTCTATATAATCTATAATTTTTTTTTTTTTGTTAAAGTGAAAGGCTCTGCATCTCAAAGCAGATGGTTCTTTTCAAGTTCCAAATGCATTAGTATTAATGATACATTTGAGTTGAGGTTTTATGGCCCATTCAGCCCATTTGGATCATGCAGCATGGTTTTTTAACTTATTCACCCTGTTCCTGGGCAAACTTAGTCCTGTAAGCAGTTAATCAGTACCACCTCCCCTGCCAGTATGGAAAGTAGTGAAGAATTAAGGTGTCCGCATTATAGGTAAGGTGTCCCCATCCACCCCACATTCCCCATCCACCCACTCCCTCCTGCCAAAAATTTAAAAAATAAAAATGAAAAATACAGCCAAGCATTTTATAACTTGGAACTGAAAGTTCGGTTTGCTGGAAACTGAAAAAAAACAACAACAAAAAAACTGGTGTTATAAAACATATATATTATTGCAATATATAATTAGAATGCAATCAGGTTTGGTCACAAGTTCTTCCAACATTATAAACTGCTGGTATGTGCCTGTACAGAAGATTTTTTAACCCTTTACCCCTGAATTTCTGAAATAGAGTAGGACACTTCTGTCTATAATTTTGGAGATATCCATTGTTGCAGAAAAAAAAAGTTCAGTGGTAGACAGTGTAGAACCAGATGAGACGGCTTGTTACTAGCCATCTCATCTTGTTCTACAACATTTACAAAGGTATATGTTTTGATCGGCAGGGTTGGAAAAAGTAAAATCCATAAAATCAATATCTTCATTAAAATCATTTTTTTTTTTTTTTTCAATCTCTATCAGTTACAGATTGGATTTTGTTATTGTTAATTTATATAGATTTGTTGCCTTTTTCTAATTATTTCTGAAAATTTGCTTTGTTTAATTCCCTTGTGAGATCAAATGTGATGGTATTCTTGAATTATTAATGACTGTTGCGTACTCTGTTTTATTAACGCTTCGTACTCTGGGTAGAATTTTCAGCAGACAACAATTTGAAATATTTTTTCTTGGTTTTCCCAGAAAACAGGATTTAACATTTCATGCAAATTGTCTCCATTGGAGACAATTTGCATGAAATGTCAAATCCTGATTTCTGGGAAAGATAAGAAAAATATCACCAATTTGTCGTCTGCTTGATTAGCCCAGAGAGTGGAAAAGGTTAGGATGCTATAGTTCCAGATGAAAGAATTCCGACTATAGCTGGGCTCAATAGCACAGTCGGTAGCATGTCTGACTGCAGATCCAGGGGTTGCCAGTTCAAATCCCCAGCTCGGCTACATAATTTTAGTGGAGATGGAATTATTATGAAATAAATTCTATGGCCAATCTCCCACTTTGGCTGATTCTAGAAATGCATTTGTCAGTTTCTGATGAAAGTATGTGCACAAGTACTGGTTAAGTGCTTAAATGGCTCAGCCTGCCGAGGAGCCGGCGGCAGTGGCTCTGTTGGTAATGTCAGCTTTGTGATGGGGAGGTTGCAGGTTTGATCCGTGGGCGAGTCTACCAAAGACTTTAAAAATGGTACTAGCTGCTCTTTCGATTGGCGCTCAGCTTTAACCCTTGTCCTGCTGAACCCAGATATACTCTGCCTTTGCAAACAATGTAGATCATGATCAGTTGGCTTATTCATAAGCCAACTGATCTGGATCTGCACTGTTTGCCATTAAGTATGCGAATCTTTATCAAAAACCTTCATCAAGTAATCGGATTGGCTGAAAATTAGAAATGGGTGTGGCTTCTTAATTTATTCAGCAGGACAAGAGTTAAGAATGTAGAACTAGGAATCGGAACCAGTCAGCTCAGTGTCAGTATAATGTGACTGGATGGAATATCATGTCAAGTGTCTTGGGTGTGATATTTCAGCAAGGCAGCACTCTAAAAGTGAGCATTGAGCTCCCTGCCACATCCAGACGCCATCGCGATATGACTGAAAGATTGTTGAAAGCGACATAAAACCAAACAAAAACAAACAATCGACATGACCCTAATGGGTTGACTGGGCCATAAAACCTCGTTTCTTTTTCGCTTGATGCGGCCGATCTCGGATTTTGTGGGTTCTTTTGCAATATCTGCAATATGTCATAATTTTACATAATTAATACTGATCTGATGTTGAAGAGTTCCCAGAGGAAGCTGAATAAAAGCTTAATACAGTTTAAAACAAACATTAATGATTTCATTTTACACTATTATGAGATTATGGAAGCAAAATTTGCAGATCCCAGTACAATTTTCTCTTCCCATGGGTTATCATTGATCATATATCCAGTATCAAGTGGAATTCTAGTGCAGGAATTTGACATTAATTTCAACACAATTTGATTATAATTTGAGCCTCCACAAATATATAATATTTAAGAATTTTTTTTCTTTTTTTTTTTTTTTTGCATTTCATTGACTCATAAACGCTTTGGATTACTTGCAAAGTTTACGTGAACCCCTTCACAGTTTATTAGCTGATAAATACATTGTCATATTCAAAGTAAGTGAATCCCTAAGGAGCCCTTTTCCAGCTCACCTGCACAAAAGTACAGGTAGAGAATCATTGGCATCGCGCTGTTTAAAGTTTTGTTGTTGTTTTTTTTTTTTTAAGTTTTTTAAAAGGCTGTATCTCTTGAATCTCTGGATTGAAGAGTTCATACTTGCCCTATACTGGTCTGAAGTTTTATGCTGTACCATTCCGACCCACATCGGGAGTGGTCTAGTGTGGCATAGGTGTTGTGTATCTTGCATCACTGGGGCTTCCAACTGATATTGGCTTACAGTTGGGCAATGCTTGCTATCCTTGTAGCAGGTAAGAGTAGAGGAGAATATTTTATCTCTCCTGTTTCTTCCCTGTCATTCCTGTTCCTCTTTCTTCCCTGTCCCTCTCTTTCATCTCCTTCTCTTTCATCTCCTACTATTTCTTCTATCTCTTTTCTCCCTCTGGGAGACAACACAAAATGACCCACAATGGTTGATGTTTCGTTAAACCCCAACACAGTCAACTAGTCCCAGCCCACATGAGTGACCTTTAAACCTTAAATGTTTTTAGAGGCAAAACGGAATTTAGCCAAGCTATGCTGTCCCAACCAAGCTATGCTGTCCTGGGACAGCTCTTTATTATATTTACGATAAAGCAATACCCCCTGACTTAGAGAACTAGCACTAAATAGGCTGCATATTCCTGGGAAACACTGTTCTTTGGCAGAAAAAAATACTATATTTACCTTTAACCCTTGCCATGCTGAATAAATTAAGATGCCACATCCTCTTCTAATTGTCAGCCAATCAGATTGCTTGATCTAGGTTGTTGATACAAATTCACATACTAAACTGCAAACAGTGCAGATCCAGATCAGTTGGCTTCTTCAGAAGCCAACTGATCTGGATCTACACTGTTTGCAAAGACAGGACATATCCGGATTCAGCAGGACCTGGGTTAACATTGGCTCACTTAATTCTACTAATACTTGAATAAGTCCATTTGACTACCTGGTAATGTGTCTAAAACTGCTTGATGGACGGCAAACAGTATAGATCCTGATGAGATGCCACATTTTGTGGGATCTGATCTGGGTCTACACTGTTTGCTAAGCCCTGTCTGTCCCAGAGTTTGGGGTAAATATGGTGTTGATGCTGTTGAGCTATATTGCCAAGAAGATGGATCAAGTGGCATGTAGGGGTGTAACGAATACTAACAATACATTGAAATATTGATGCAGCATGATAATGACTGCCAGTAATTGATAGTGCTAACATGATAGTGTTTTAACCATCGATAACTATGATCACAATAGTCTCTTCAACTCTCGATAATTTTGATAGTTTTAGTTTTGTACATTTACAATTTCTACAAAATATGATAATAATAAAAACCAACCAGACACCCCTGATATAGGAAACTGACCTGTCCGAAGAGTTAAGGTGGAAGTGTACACTCGGCATAAATTGGTTAATGACAAATTAACCCTTGTGGGTAATTTTGTGTCATCTCTCAGAGAAAGGTAGAAAAGGACAGTAGAGCTAGTTGAGGAGAGAAAAAACGAAAATTAGAGGTGGATGAAGGAAAAATCCAGTGACAGTGCAGAAACAGAAGAAATATGTGTCTTTAATCCATTTGAGTCGGGAAACCCCTAAAAAGGGTATTTGGCAAACAGTGCAGTCCCAGATCAGATGCCGCTTAATGGGGCATCTGATCAGGGTCTACACTGTTTGCATTAATAATCAGGATTTTTATTGAAAATAGACCGATCCAAAGACTTGTGGTAGAAGAGTCCACCCGACATAAACGGGTTAAATTGTTAATCAAGTTACAGTAAACAACACATTGAAATATATTTTTTTTTATGTTTCATAGAAATAAGGCTTGACAATTCTTATGAAATGTATTGTCTTATTTTCCCTGAAAAAATACCAGGTAACAAAATTTTAGAATGCCATCTGCTACAAATTTGCTAAGGGCTTTAAGGACTAACATGCCCCCTTCCCTCACCTGTTGCAAATACAGCGGGCCATTAGCACCACCCTGCCACCCAAGTCACCCATAGAAAACCTTCATGTGATTATACTGTGCTTATCTAGAGACATGGGAATTTCTTAGTCCAGCTATATATTGGGCCAAGACAAGCAAAAAAGTACCTTTGAACATAGGTCTAGATAAGAGCTAGTATCAGGTAAATAGTGCCTCACCGAGGCGCTTCTAATGAGTACCCACAACATATGTTGTCGTTGAGTAATAAGAAAAATATAGATACCTTTGGTGGAAAAAAGCGCCTTATCAAGAGCTATGTTTGATTGAACATGTGCAAAATGCGCAGATTAAAATCATTCTGCACATGCGCAAAGTATCATCTGGGCCTTACTCTTCGTTCATACATTCTGTAGTATTCAATGATTCTGTTTGGGGACAGTGCAGGCAATGATCAGACTGTGCAGATGCGCAGGCTGATCTTGGCCTTGGCTGTCCCCATATGCCGGAAGAAATGTTTTCACATGGCACAGCCCAATTAATATTCATCTCATGTTTCTCAAAGATGATTCCGAAAAGACACAAAGGAGACAATGAAATAGTTGAGGGAGTATGGAAGAAGACAGGATAGTAAATTTGATCAGTGATCCTTGCCATGAGAAAAGGGGTATTTGAAGTATTTCTTCTGCCAACAGCCTTTCCTCCTGAGCCGCAATGTGAGAAAATGTACCTTCTGATTTGCGCTCAACGAAGATTCAGATCAATCTGGGCCCAGTTGTTCAAAGCGTTGTTAGCTTAACGAGCTCGTTAAGGGTCATTTTGTTAACTGTTTTAGTGGATTCAATCTACAATATTCTGATATTTTTTGCTGGAAAAATGTGAGTAGCTTTTGCACTTTTTCAGCAAAAAATTTCTGCAAATTTGCGTATCACTCAATGTAAATTTTAACGAATCGTTAACTAACGACATCATTAGCTTTGAACAACTGGGCCCTGATCAGTATCTTCATTGTCCCCATGAAGAAACGTTGCATCCTTGGCTATGCAAAATACACCTAGAGAAGAGTGATTGGACTGCTCAGATGTGCAGGGTGGTCTGAATCTTCACTGGGTGCACATGTCCGTACATTTACTGACAAGGCTCATCCTCTCTATATTACAGCTTAATTAGAATTACATAGCTCCAGATAAGGATGTGTAAAAGGGAGGTGTTTCTATGCTTTCCTTAGAAGTGTTATCTGTTCCCCTAAAAGAGCCTTGTAAGACTGTGTCAATATGAAAAATAGTATAGAAGAAGACTGACTTGTACCCTAGATCCAGACATCCATATACTATTTTTAGCTCACCAATAATTTACCCTCTGTCCCTTGTCCAACATCGACAATTACTTTGCTAACACTCTAGCAGTCACAGTTTTGACCCAATCTTAATGAACTTTATTCAGAATTTTTACGCCTGTGAAATCTAGTTTGAAACTGGGTCCCTTTGGGTCAAAAACTAGGTCACCAGGTCAAATGAAAGGAAAACCTTGTTAACACATTTTTTTAAATAATCATTGTGAATCTTGCTCAAAATATCTGTCTTGATGATTTCTTGATCAAGTTCGAAACTGGGTCACATGGGATCAAAAACTAGGTCACCAGGCAAAATCAAAGGAAAACCTTGTTAACACTCTAGAGATCCCATTTTTGAAGTTATCTTCGTAAATATTGCTCAAAATGTTTGTCTTGATGATTTCCAGGTAAAGTTTGAAACTGGGTCATTTGGGGTAAAAAACTAGGTCACCAGGCCAGATCAAAGGAAAACCTTGTTAACCTTCTAGAGGACACATTTGACACAATCAGCATGAATCATGCTCAAAATAATTGTCTTGATGTTCTTTAGGTCAACTTCAAAACTAGGTCACTTGCAGTCAAAAATAGGTCACTGCCAAATCAAAGGAAAACTTGTTAACACTCTAGAGGCTAAATTTTTCAAGTAATCATCATGAATCTTGCTCAAAATGTTTGTTTTGGTGATTTCTAGGTTGAGTTTGAAACTGTGTCACTTTGGGTCAAAAACTAGGTCACTGGGTGGAATGAAAGGAATTTCTTGTTAACATTCTAGAGGTCACATTTTTTTAAGTAATCACCATGAGTCTTGCTCAAAATGTTGATCTTGATGATTTCTAGGTCAAGTTCAAAACTACTTGTGGTAAAAACTAGGTCACCAATCCAAATCAAAGAAAAGCATTGTTAACACTTCAGATGTAATATTTTTGAAAATATTATCATGAACAGTGCTCAAAATGTTTGTCTTTATGATTTCTAGGTCAAGTTTGGACCTGGGTCATTTATGACCTATATTTCAGGGTTCAGTAACTTTCTTTTTCCATTTAGGTCAGTTTCTCAGTAACTCTTGGGCCTACAGCAGTGATGCCCGTTCTTATATCTGCAGGAAAACATATGTTATGAGTACTCATTACCCAGCTAGTATTCTACGTAAATCTACATCGGGCCGTCATCGGCCCGTCAGCTACCCTGACGGGCCGATAACGGCCCGATATAGATTTACGTAGAATGCTGACTGGGTAGAAGCACCTCACTGAGAAAAATACCACTATTTTCAAGTTGAAAAAAGTGCCTTATCTGGTGCTATGTACATACATACTCCACTACCCCTTTTCTTGTGACTTGGCTCCAATTGCAGCTCCAAGACAGCTGTCAGTTTGTCTCCGAGCTCTTGGCAGCATTTCTGACAAATAATGAAATATGTATATATATTGACACTCCAGGTGATAGACTAGACACTGTCCAATAACCAAGGTTACCATAATAATTCTAAGTATTGGAACAGACAGGCCTGAACAAATAGTGTAGACCCAGATCAGACACCACAGAATGCGGCGTATGATCAGGGTCTACACTGTTTGCCATTCATCCAGCAATGTTTTAAACACAGCAGCAGGTAATGGAACAGACTTTTACAATTTATAGGACAAGTATGGTAAGGAGTTAAGGTGTCCCAATATATTTTAGAGTAATACAGTATTCTAGTTCATTAAGAATCTGGTTGATGGAAGCCACTTACTAACTACTAAGCATATCTCTAGCTAAAAATGGTATCCAGATAAAAGCCATTATGTCAGCAAACGTATCTTTGGGCATGTGGGCCCAGCAAAGATTCAGATCAGCCTGCTAATTAGCGCAGTCTGATCAAAATCCTCACTGGGCGCATTTTGGATAGCTAGGGATGCAAAAGTTCTTCATGCAGTCTACGAAGATGCTGATCTCCTTTATAAAGAGACAGTTTTCATGAAATATCAAATTTTGTTTTCTGGGAAAAACAAGAAAAATAGTTTTGTGTCGTCTGCTAGTATGGTGAAGAGTAAAGGTAAATTAATGTCCCAGAAGATTTGTAATGTTTATGTCAGCAATTTGTTTTCTGGTGCAAAAAATGTGTGTTGGAGAGATGAGTACAGTTTATTAATAATACAGTGATTTTAATCAGTTTAATGATTTAGGTATTTTTTGTCCGTATGAAGCAGCCAGTAATCACTTTGGAACACTCTAAGCCACCCCTGGGTCTCTTATTTTTGTCTTCAGTAGATTCACTTTACCACTCTTGGCATATTCAGCAGACGACAAATGGATGATATTTTTCATATTTTTCCCATAAAAAATAGACTTCGACGTTCCATGCAAATTGTCTCCTTTGGAGACAATTTGCATGAAATGTCGAAGTCTGTTTTCTGGGAAAGAATAAGAAAAATATTTCAGAATGTTGTCTGCCGAAATTTTTATCAAGCATGCTTAGCGTAAAGGCTAATATGGCTATATTCGTGCTTTCCTTATTACAAAAGGTCTATAATTACATCAATAATTTTCAGCTGAATAGAAATGTGATTAATAGTTTTCCTACGAAGCTGTACAATCAATGTACAATGAAAATGAAGGAAGCTATCCCTATTGGAAGCTATTGCGTACACTTTAATTTTTTTTCCTTTTATGTTGAGGTAACCTTTATGTCCGATAAATGCTGGTTAGTTTCAGAACAAACTGTTATTAAAGAATTGATTGGCATACAAGTTTGTTGGTGTTCTTGAATAGAACTGTGTCAAGTGAAAAAGAGACTTAAAGGGAAACACAATATTGGTAAAGAACATATCTGAGATGAGAGAGATTGACAAATTGCTTATTTTGATGTAAAATTGATCAAAATCAGATAAAAACTTAGGAAGTTGTAGACATTTAAAGATTTAAAATCCATTATCAAGGGTTTCGCCATTTTGAATATTTAATGAATGCCTTAATATATACAAATACAGAGGTTGAATATAATTGTTGCAAATCTAACTTATTTAGGCTTTGCTTATTTAAGGCCTTCAATGATGATATCATAAAGCCTAAATAAATATTCAAACTGGCGACACCCATAAAAGCAGTTTTTATATCTTCAAAACTTGATAACTTATTTATTTATCCATAATTTGCATCAAAATGCATGGTTTGTCAAGATCTTGCATTTCAGGTACATTCCTAACCAACATTGCTTTTCTCTTTAATGCCTGTGCAAGAAACAAAGAACACACAAAATCACGAAAATCAGAGACTCGGTTTGATTGAGTCTCTTCATATGCAAAACTGTACTTTGCGAGGCTGCATATGCCCCCTAGCGCCGGTTTCAGCGGTATTCGATTTTCAAAATAACCAGGATGGGCCAAGACAAGCAAAAAGATGTTGTACGGGGAGACTTTTTACGGCTGCCACGCAGTACAACACCAGCTACAGTAGAGTTAAGGACTGGAGACAATTTGCATGAAATGTCAAAACCAGTGTTTTCTGGAGAAAAAAAAAGTAAAAAAAGAAAAAAAAGAAAAATATTTCTGTTAAAAATTTTAACCCAGACTGCTAAGTGTTAACCTTTACGACAGTCTCCGGCCAAGTTCAGCAGATGACAAATTGATGATATGTTCCTTATTTTTCCCAGAATTCAAGAAAGGTAGTTGTCAGTTTCTGCTGAAAGAATGTGCACAAGTATTGGTTACCTAAACCTGCCCAGAAAAAGTGTGGTTAGCTGGCCTCGGTGGCTCACTTGGATGCGAGTCCGACTGGAGACCAGGAGGTCGCGGGTTCGACCCCCATCGAGGTCGGCAACATTCTTTCGTGGAGATTGATCATGAAATATTTTCAACGACCATTCTCTCCCTTCCGCTGATTCAAGAAGGGCAGTCGTCAGTTTCTGGCAAAAGAATGTGCACACTACTGGTTAACCGCTTAGAGGACTAAGCCTGCCCAGTAAACGTGTGGTTAGGTAAACTGACCGCGCTCGACATAACCCCATTGGGTTGACTGGGCCGTAAAACCTCAACACAAACAGTGGTTAGGTTAACTGACCAGCTTGACATGTGGTGGCCATAAAACTCCAGCTCAAACAACTCAAACAAAACTTCCAAGAAAACCGGCTTTGACATGTCATGCAAATTGTCTCCATAGGACACAGACACCATAGACAGCTTCAGTGTTGTTTGTTAGCATAGCACTCATTAAACACATTACATGTGTGTAACATACCGTATATGCATAAGAAAAATAATTGCAGTAAAGAGTCATCAACTAACATAAAATATTTTGCTTCTTTACCATATGGGGCTGCTCTTAACCCTTGTCCTGCTGAATAAATTAAGAAGCCACACCCATTTCTAATTTTCAGCCAATCAGATTACTCAATCAAGGATGTTGATATAGTTTCCCATTCTGAATGGCAAACAGTGCAGATCCAGATCAGTTGGCTTCTTCAGAAGCCAACTGATCTGGATCTACAATGTTTGCAAAGGCAGGATATATCCGGGTTCAGCAGGACAAGGGTTAAAGGAACGAATTTTTATCTACCTTTTCAAATTTCCTGGGCCTGTGCAAAAATAATTCTGTTCTGGCTATGCAACTGTTGTTTGTCGGCCTGAACAAACAGGTGGGGTGATTTAGAAAATATTTAGACAATATGCCACTTGGAAAATGCTGCTTTAGTCTGTTTTATGGGAGAGACCTTCAAGGCATCATCATGTGATCAAAATGTGTGAAAAGAGACTGTATGCCTTATCATATGCAGTCAGCAGTCTGTCTGGGGCCTTCATTTCTCGCTTACGAAATTGATTCATGCTGTGGAATATAACGACAAACAGAGAAGACCAGAATGGACTGCTGGTGTGTTGACTGATCTCTAATCTTGGCCTTTTCTGTTTGTGTTTTGCAAGGTTTGAATAAACACATACATTATAATACATGGCTCCAGATAAGAGGGGGCATTGTGTAAATATTTTTCTTATTTCTGGATGAAAACATATGTTTTGGGTTCTCATTAGAAGCACACAATGTCCCAGCAATGCGCTTCTAATGAGTACCTACAACGTACGTTTTTGCCCATAAATAAATAAAATATATCAATATTTTTTGGTTAAAAAAAGTGCTTAATCTGATCCTATGATACATAGAACTTACAAGACTATGAACAACTGCTAAGTAAGTATACAGCTGGAAATTACTTCTGTTTTGCAAAAGAAAAAAAAAATGCTGATTTATCCATTAGCCCTTCTCTTGTTGAACACGACATGTCCTGTCTTAGCAAACAGTGTAGATCCAGATCAGTTGGCTTCTTAAGAAGCCAACTGATCTGGATCTGCACTGTTTGTCATTAAATATGTGAATTTCTATCAAAAGCCCAGATCAAATAATTTTACGTGGCATCTTGATTTATTCAGCAAGGCAAGGGTTAAGTGCCATCTTAGTATTTTTGTTTTGTTTTGTTTTTAGCTCACCTGAGCTATGCTCAGGATGAGCTATTGTGATCACTTTTCGTCCGTCGTCCATCCGTCCTTCCGTGCGTCAGTCCGTTAACATTTTCAAACGACTTCTTTTCTGAAACCGCTGAGCCAATTTTGCTCGAATTTCATATGGAGCCTCCTTAGGTCGGGGGAACGAAAGATTGCTAAAATGGTCGCGGTCCGTTGACAAAGATGGCCACCATGCCCATATATGGTAAAAACATTTAAAAATCTTCTTCTTCAGAACCGAGAATGCCTTGGGGCTGAATCTTTGCACAAATCATGGGGGTCTACTGAAATTGCAGAGGTCTACTGAAATTGCTAAAATAATTATTGTACATTGACGTTTGACCTTTTTACGGCAAGGTCAAGTTTGCTTCCCTATGCATTTGTATGGGCACCATACATTTGTATGGGAAAGCTGTTGAGAATTTCAAACGACATCTCCTTTGAAGCCTCCTGGCCAATGTTGCTCAAATTTCATGTGGAGCCTCCTTAGGTTGAGGGAACGAAAGATTGCTAAAATGGTCATGTTCCTTTGACCAAGATGGCTGCCATGCCCATATATGGTAAAAACCTTTAGAAATCTTCTTCTCCAGAACCGAGAATGCCTTGGGGCTGAATCTTTGCACAAATCATCAGGGACAAGAGGTCTACCAAAGTTGCTAAAATAATTGTTGTACATTGAATTTTGACCTTTCTACGGCGAGGTAAAGTTTGCTTCACTATGCATTTGTATGGGCACCATACATTTGTATGGGAAAACTGTTGAGAATTTCAAACGACTTCCTCTCTGAAGCCTCTTGGCCAGTTTTGCTCAAATTTCATATTGGAGCCTCCTTAGGTTGGGGGAACAAAAGATTGCTAAAATGGTCACGGTCCATTGACCAAAATGGCTGCCATGCCCATATATGGTAAAAACCTTTAAAAATCTTCTTCTCCTGAACCGATTTCTGGTGAAAGAATATGCACAATACTGGTTAACCGCTTAGAGGACTAAGCCTGCCCAGTAAACGTGTGGTTAGGTAAACTGACCGCACTCGACATGACCCCATTGGGTTGACTCGGCCGTAAAACCTCAACACAAACAAACAATTCTCCTGAACCGAGGTTGCCTTGGGGCTGAATCTTTGCACAAATCATCAGGGAAGGGAGATCTACCAAAGTTGCTAAAATGATGGTCGTACATTGATGTTTGACCTTTTTACGTTGAGGTCAAGTTTGCTTCCCTATGCATTTGTATGGGCACCATACATTTGAATAGGAAAAATGTTGAGAATTTCAAACGACTTCTCCTGTGGAGCCTCCTTAGGTTAGGAGAAAGAAAGATTGCTAAAATGGTCGCGGTCCATTGACCAATATGGCTGCCATGCCCATATATGGTAAAAACCTTTAAAAATCATCTTCTCTAGAACAAAATAAGCCCTTGAGCCTTACCTTTGTACAAATCCTCAGGGACAGGAGATCTACCAAAATTGCTAAAATGATGGTCCTACGTTGACATTTGACCTTTTTACGGCAAGGTCAAATCTGCTTCCCATGCATTTGTATGGGCCCTATACATTTATATGGGAAAAAATGTTGAGAATTCATATTTTGGACATCTCCTCTATAATCCAGTTGAATCGAAACTTGATGATGAGCATTAGCGCGCTCAGACACAAAATAGCTAAATGAGCCAATAGAAAAATCTAAGATGGCCACCATAGCCGCCATCTTGAAAATCAATTTTCAACGTCTCTTCTCAAACCTTAGATCTCTTTGAGCCGAAACTTCATCTGTAGCAACAGGATGACTTCTGGATCAAAACAAGCTAAAATTGTGCTGATCGAAAACCCAAGATGGCGGCAATGGTTCTGCTCCATCAAACAAGATGGCTGCCAGAGCTGAAAACAAACCTTCAAACGACATCTCGTCCTTGGCCAATGGCCTGACTTCAAAATATTTGCACAGAAGTATTCCACCAATGGCCCTCAACCAAATTTACTAAAATGGCTCCACTTGGCTGACCAAAATGGCGGCCAGAGCTAAAAATAGAAAAACTTTTAAAAGACATCTCCTCTGCAGCCAGTGTCCTGATTTCAAAGTAATTTCGCAGAAATGTTCCTCTTAATGGCCCTTTACCAAAATTGCTAAAAAAGTTCTGCTCGGCTGAAGAAAATGACCGCCAGAGCTAAAAATAGAAGAAAACCTTTAAACATCTCCTCCCTGGCCAGTTGCCTGATTTTAAAATGATTTCACAGAAATGTTCCTCTTATCCCCCTTTACCAAAATTGCCAAAATGGTTCTTTGCTGAACAAATGGTCACCAGAGCTAAAAATAGAAAAAAAAAACCTTTAAACGACATCTCTGTGGCCAGTGGCAAGATTTCAAAATAATTTCACATCAATATTCCTCTTATGCCCCTTTTGCCAAAATTGCTAAAATCTGCTCTGCTGAACGAAATGGTTGCCAGAGCTAAAAATAGAAAAAAAAAAAACCTTTAAAGGACAGGATAAGTAGATGAACCAAAGGACTTCTGAAAAATATCTGAACTTTTTTTTACTTGTGACGTTTTGAAAATTTCAGCATTTTAACCTTGTAAGCAAGGTATCTCAAAAACTGTTTAAGCCATGCATTGCCTTGTCATAAGAGTATTGGAAAAATGTTGCATGCCATCTGCATATCTGCAGTGGGGGTTTCACTCAGGTGAGCGAGTTGTGGCCCATGGGCCTCTTGTTTTATAATAACTTTTCTTGACATTAAGTGTGAATCCTGTGCTAAGCAGATCATTCCCATGAAATGTCAAGGCTTATATATTGTCTCTGAAAAAAAAAAAGAAAAGAAAAATGGAAAAGTCAAAATTTTGTTGACTACAATTTTGCATGACACTTTAAATGTTAACTTTAACTACACTGGGCAGAATAGTAATCAGAACAGAAATGGATGATATTTTTCTTCTTTTTCCTGAAACATAATAGCGTTTGACATTTTCATGCGAATTGTCTGCTTAGGAGAGTTCTTATTGAGTTCTTAATTAACCCTTAAAGTACCAGTCTCAACTGCCGGCACAGTGGCTCAGTGGTAGAGCGTCCGCTTTGTGACTGGGAGGTTGCGGGTTCGATCCTCGGACAGGTCATACCAAAGACTTTAAAAATGGTACTAGCTGCTCTTTCGCTTTGCACTCAGCATTCAGAAAGTAGAGCTAGAACTTGTCAGCTCAGTGTCAGTATAATGTGACTGAGTGGAATATCATGTCAAAGTGTCTGGGGCATATTTCAGTGAGGCAGCACTCTAAAAGTGAGCATTGAGCTCCCTGCCACATCCAAACACTGTCGCGATATGACTGAAAATTCTTGAGAGCGAGGTTAAGTCTAAATCAAATAAACAAAAACCAATCACAGCTGCAGCAGACACAACACTTGAAATATTTGTTTTTTAATGCCAAGTAGAAGATTCACATGAAAGGTCAAAACTTATTTTCTAAAAAGAAAAAAAAAAATATTATATATATATAAATTAAGAAGCCACACCCATATCTAATTTTCAGCCAATCAGACTACTTGATCCAAATTGTTGATGTAAATTCACATACTTAATGGCAAACAGTGCAGATCCAGATCAGTTGGCTTCATCAGAAGCCAACTGATCTGGACCTACACTGTTTGCAAAGTCAGGGTATATCCGGGTTCAGCAGGACAAGGGTTAATTAACAGTAAGAACATGTTTAGAGTCCTTGAGATCTCTGAATTGCTTCTGCTTTTGCTCTTTAATTTGTTAAAGAATTATTTTAGAATATTATCTCTGAAACTTATTCAAGAAATGTTTTTGAACATTTCGAGAACTTTTTAAGTACTTGAAATGTTCATCAGTAGTTTTTGAAAAAACACTTTAGGAGCATACCTGACAGACATTTGATAAGGCGTAATAATTGGAATAATTTTTCTTATATGCTTTAGGTACTCATTAGGCTTTGACATTTCATGCAAATTAGGAGACATTTTACATGAAATGTCAAATCCAACTTTCTGGTACATGGAACTGTCCAAGGTACCGAGGGCAGTAGTTTTGACTATCCCACCAAAACATCCATGAAATAACTGTTTTATTACCCAACTAATGCTAAAACATTACTTATTTAGCCAATGAGCCCTGTTTTATTGGCAGGCAAGGTCAGCACGTCCATGTCATTCCTGTGAAATTCGACATCACCAACCGTGGTATAGAGTCAAAACTATTGCCTAATGCTGTTGCATTGGATTTAAATGTCATGATGATGCCATCAACTGTGATATAGTCAAAACTATTGGACGGCTGGTGATGTCAACATTGCGTAATTTCATAGACATAGCTCCAGCACGTGCCATTTAAGTAATAAACAGTTTTAATAGACAAAACTATTTCATTGAGCTGTATATAGTAGGTTGGGCAATAATTTAAAATATGGTCTGCTGAAACTTTTACCCAGCATGCTAAGCATTAAGGGTAAATACATTAAGTTTGCTTGTAGCATATGGAATGTTTTTGTGTATATTTATAATGTGTTGGCATGTGAAATGCTGTCAGATAGGTTTTGGTGGTGAAATCAGAAATATTTATGGGGGTTCCACCAGGTTTCTGGGAGCACTGCGTACCAATTGCTCCCAATAAGTTCTCTTATTTTGGAGATGTAAAACTATATTTTCACTTTTCCATGACAGCAATTTAACTCTTCCAGTATATACTTAGAATTGTTTGAGTTGTCAAAGCTCAAGATACGGATATCCAGTTAAGTAATTTTCTTATTTCTCCATAAATTTAAAATGTATTGGAGCTGCATAAACATCAGAATATTTGGGTAATATTGCACAGCTATTCTGAAAGGAATCAAAAGTAAGATGGAGGATAAGGGTAGGAGTGATAGCTAGAATAGTAAGTACTCTTACAGGCATGCCTAAAAGTTCAAGTAATTTGAGACAGATAGGTCTCTTCTGGTGTGCGGCAAAATTTCTCGCTTATTAAGCGAGGCCTCATAAGAAGGGGTGCTGGTGAATACGAAGCAAAAAGAATAAGCGAAGCCCAGTAGAAACGTGTGCAGCAGAAAGCCAGAGCTAAGGCTTCACCAACAGAGCTTTCTTTCTCAGACCTCTCTTGTTCTATCTGCAACAGGCAGTTTAGAGCTAAGATTGGTCTGATCAGCCATCTTGGAACACACAAATAATAACACTTCACACAGTTGATTAGGATTGATCATTGTCAGTAATGACAGATGAACAAACTGCAAAATTCCACCTGGTCGATTAATCTGAACCCAAGTTTGGACAAAAACAACACTTTTTCCGTGGATAAGAGGAATATCCAGATATTTTCTGTGATAAAAAACTGTCGATTTTCTCATAACTTGGACCATTGCTAAAGACTTTGGCACTCTTTCTAACCAAGACATATCCATTATCAACACCCTAGACAAAGTGCTTTTTTAATTAGGGTTGATCATAGCATGCGTAGTAAAAATTTCAGCAGATGACAGATTGAAATAATTTCTTTTTTCCCCAGAAAACAGGCTTTGACATTTCATGCAAACTGTCAGTTTGCAAGAAATGTCAAATCCTGTTTTTCGAAAAAAAAAAAAAAAAAAAAAAAAGATAAATATCGTCAGTTTGTCGTCTGCTGAATTAGCCCAGTGAGTGTAAAGGATAATCTAAAGAATATTGATATTCCATCAAAATGCATGCATTTGCCTTGCTGAGACAGTTTGAGCAAGTACCTTCAACGTATGGTTTTCCAGAGAAATACGAAAAAAAAAAACTTTCAACTGAATACTTAGCATGTTTGGAGCCAGATTTTATAATAAACCTTCTTAAAGAGATTTTTTTTTTTTTCTGGAATTTGTGTATTTGTTTTTCTTGGAAGTAAAATGAAGCTGCCATTACAATTAACAAGGTAGTACTGAGAAGGTACAGAGCAGGTTTAGAGGAAATGAATGTTCCAAGGGACATAACTAGTATTAAACAAAGATACATGCTATTTGCACACAGTTATCTCTACCTATACCTTAATTCTAAAGTTAACCTTTTTTGCTAGTAAGAGCTTTCAGTGCTCTGCATGTTGGGTTAACATTTCAGCAGGCAACAGTTTGAAATATTTTTTCTTATTCTTCCTTAGGAGACAATTTGCATGAAATGTCAAAGCTTATTTCCTGGGAAATATAAGAAAAATCATTAATTTGCCATTCGGTTGAATTAGCCCAGAGAGTGGTAAAGTTTAAAATTAAGCAGTTTACCTTGCCCAGTCTGATCTGGGCATACCATAATATACAGGCTCTGTTACAATGATACTGGACTGACACGAAATGTCATACATGTGTTTTCTGGGAGAAATAACTTCAATACAGATACAGTAAAACCTGTGTAAGAGAGCCACCTTCGAGACTGACTTCAAATAGTGGTTGATGTGGAAAAAGTTGTCTGTCTTATAAAGGTACATATCGTGTAATTTTGCCAGCAAAATTACATGACATGTACCTTTATAAGACAACCACCTTTCCACATCAATCACTAAGGTCAATTTCAAAGGTGGCTGTCTTACACAGGTTTTACTGTACTATATTCTGCCTAAGTATTCAGACAGATAGGCTGGGGCAAACAGTGTAGACCCATATCAGATGCCACAGAATGCAGTGTCTGATGAGGGTCTACTCTGTTTGCCACTCATTCAGCAGTTTTTAGACTGATCATCAGGGAGTAAAATGAACTTGTTTGAATTTAACCCATTGTATACTGAATAGACTCTCCCTTACTATATATATTGGAAGAGTCCAATTTCAATTTTGGGTATGTCTGGCCATGCGATTTACATATTCCTAGAGAAAAAATGGCTAAACTATTTGTAAATGGTGGAGACGCTGATCAGATGCCGCGTTCTGCGGCGTCTGATGTGGGTCTGCACTGTTTGCCAATTACCTCTTTACGGGTCTCCCGACTACAGTGGGTTAAGGAGAAATACGATAAGTGTTATATGGGCAAGTTCAGTAGATGACAAGTTTATGATTTTTTCTTGCTTATACCCCTCACAAACTGTGTTTGTGGAGGGGTATACTAGTTTCACATTGTCTGTCCACCTGTCAGTAGGCCTATCCATTACATTTTGGTCCTAACAGGCGGATGGGGTCCTTATTTACGCATAAAAAAATTGCATGTTTTCTCGGAACAATAAGAAAAATATATCCCCAAAATTTTTATAAAAAAATGATGGGATTTTGTGAACGCTTCAGTCTACATGACTTCCCCTCATGGTAAGGGTGTGCGAGAGCAACATTATTTTTTCCATTCATCTGTCAGTCTGTTTGTCCAGCCATCTCTCTGTCACACTATCTCCTCCTAAGTCAGTGTGCAGAATTTAACCAAACCTGCTTCATGACTTACCCTAATGGAAAGGGTGTATGAGAGCGAGTCCGTCCACCTATCTGTCCATATGTCCATCTGTTCTTCCATCATGCTGTTAACAACATTAGCATGGAGCAATGGGATTTTGCAATGGTGTGCCATCAACTGCACATTCTAAATCAAAATGTTGATTGCTGAATTTTTTTCCCAGCATGCTAAGCGTTAGGGTTAAAGTTATGAAGAGTGTACTTGTAACAGTGATGTACAGTATTTACCCTGTCCGTACGTCCATTCATCCTTCCATCATGCTGTTAATCCTTGTCATGCTGAACCCAGATTTACACTGCCTTTGCAAACAGTGTAGATCCAGATCAGTTGGCTTCTGAAGAAGCCAACTGATCTGGATCTGCACTGTTTGTCATTCAGTACATGAATTTATATCAACAACCTGGATCAAGGTATCTGATTGGCTGGAAATTAGAAGTGGGCATGGCATCTTAATTTATTCAGCATGACAAGGGTTAACAACATTAGCATAGAGCATGGGGATTTTACGATGGCGTGCCATGGACTGCACATTCTCATTCAAAATGTCGTCTGCTGAATTCTTTCCCAGCATGCCAAGCTTTAGGGTTAAAGTCATCGAGAATGTACTTGTAACAGTGATATACCGTATTTACCCTAAGTATTGGTACATCTTATCTATTTACCATACTTGTCCTAAAATTGAAATAGTTCATTGTACTACCTCTAAATTATTGCTGTATGTATGGCAAACAATGTCAACCATGATCAGGCACCACATTCTGCAGCATCTGATCTGGGTCTACACTGTTTACAAAGACCTGTCTGTCCCAGTATTAAGGGTTATTACGGTAGTATATATTGTAGGTTACATGTTATCCTGTAAGCATCTGCTCTGTATTACCTGAGCATTTTCCAGGTACAAAGTTACAGAATCCCAATTAGAGCATTGTGCCATATTGCAAGAAAAAGTCTCTTTGTACTTTCTAGCTAATCGATATTTCAGTGCTTAGCAAGGCCAAATGTCTAGTTCTTTGGCTATATTTTCCACTAGGCCTGTTGCTGATGTCAATGAAAAGCACAGGTTCTGGCGAGACTCCACGGATGTGCAGGCTCGCCTGAACCTTTGCTGTTCATATATGCTATAATGGCACTTTTCTCATAATGGGGCTCATTTGTACCTCAACTGGAATAAAGGCACCTTTGGACATATGTGCCCAGGGAATAATCAGATCAGCCTGCAATGTGCTGAGTCTGCTTGATGAAACCTCAAGTTCTGAGCTGGGCCCAAAACTGTCTAAAGAGCACATACAAAGAGTTATCAGAGTGCACAGGTGCACAGGCTGATACAAGTTTTTGCAGGCCACACATTTCATGTCCAAAAGTACTTTTTCTTAGGGGATCTTTTGTGCATATCATATTAATCCAAAGTATTTGGACAGACAGACACTAAGACCCAAATTAGCAATTTTTTACCCTTCTGTTTAAATAAAGTTGAAAGAGACATAAAACACAAAACCAGCATCATCCTGCAAGGTAGTGTTGCAAGATGTCCAGTTGATATTATATTTACCATAGAGGTCTTGATAAGATGGGGTATCAACTAAATATTTTTCTTATTTCTGGATAAAAACATATGTTGTTGGTACTCATTAGAAGCATGTTGTTGGTACTCATTAGAAGCGCCTCACTGTGGCACCTCTAATGAGTACCCACAACATAATGTTTTCATCAAGAAATAAGAAAAATATAGATTATTTTTGGTAAAAAAAAAGCGCCTTATCAAGAGCTATATTTACCCTGATAAGTAAGGTAAGGAGTTATAGTGTCTTAAGATATTTACCATACCGTATTTACCTTAAGTATTGCGACATCTTATTTCCATACCATTCTTCTCCTAAAATTTGAATAAGTCTGGTTTACTACAAACTAATGTGTATAAAACTGTTGATGAGTGGCAAACAGTGTAGACCGTGATCAGATGCTGCATTCTGCAGCATCTGATCTGGGTCTACATTGTTTGCTCAGGCCTGTCCGTCCATTATTCAGGGTTATTACAGTAATTTATTATGTTAAGGAAGCTATATGTGAAAGTGACTCACTTCACAGTAGAAGCGGTATCAACTTGATGTTCTCTTACTTATAAGCAAGTTGGTCATTAATTTTACCATAATATTGTAACAGCCCATACTATCATAGTTTGTCTAAAAAGTATTCAGTGTGTTGATTTGACGATAAGTTTATGTGTTGCTGTTTACTGTTTGAGTGGCAAACAGTGTAGACCCTGATCAGACTACTATATAGGAGCAGTCTGATCAGGTGTACGCTGTTTGCTCGGGGGATCCTGTCCCAATACATAAAGTTAATTTTATTCCAACAAACAGTTTAGACTCTGATCAGACTGCCCTTTGGTCTACACACTGTTTGCACAGGTGATCTCTTAATGCATGAAGTTAACCTTTACCATGTACATACTCTGGGCTAATTCAGCAGACGACAAATTGATGATATATCACCACGCTTTATAAAAAAGTGATGTGGATATTGTGAACACCTGCGTCTATCCCTTCATCAAACTATCTCCTCACCATTGGGCGGATGTATCCAAACATGCTTTCATGGTAATTTAAGGGTGTGTGAGAGCAACATTATTTTTCGGTCTGTCCGGCATCCATTCATCTGTTGGTCAAGCTATCTTTTCCTAAACCACTGGGCGTAATTTAAACAAACTTGCAAAGTGACTTCCCCTCATGGTAAGGGTGTGTGAGAGCAACATTTTTTTCCATTTGTCTGTCTGTCACACTATCTTATTATCCCAAACCACTGGTGGGAATTTAACCAAACTTGCTGCATGACTTCCCCTCATGGTAATGGTGTGCGGGAGCGTGTCCATCAGCCTGTCCATCATGCTATTAGCAACATTAAGCACGGAGTGTGGGGATATGCGATGGCTTGCCATTGACTGTTCATTCTAGTGTTTTTCTCAGAAAACAGGTTAAAATCTCTGATGGAGACAATGTGCATGAAAGGTCAAAACCTGTTTTCTGGGAAAAATAAGAAAAATATATTAAAATGTCTGCTGAAATGTTTACCCAGAGTTCTAAACGTTAATTATATTTTATTTTCTATTTCAGATTAAAGTCGTTACGGACAAGATGACCAGTAAACCGAGAGGCTATGCCTTTATTGAGTATGAACATGAGAGAGATATGCATTGTAAGTACAATTCTAAATTTTTAAAATGTCGGAGATTGAAGACATATGCTTTTGTCAAAATTCTTACTGGATTTCATTCGTTTGTTGAAATTAACCTGACAGTACTGTTCAGGATATTTATCCACAGTTTGAAATAGAATCTGAAGGATTTCCTGTATTGTTTAGATTCTTGTTAGACTGCAGTCTGTTAGCATAGCGCCTTAAGCCAGGATTCACAGCATAGTCAATAGTGCGTCCAACTGCAGAATGGAGGTGAAAACATTTTGAAAGAGTTGTTTCCCCCAAAATTATATCCATTCCCTTTATCCTTTCCCAATAGATCTTTTGTAAAGCTCTATAACCCTGCCCTCTACTTTACGATTTTAGCCTCCTACTTTCAGATCTAACGAAAATGCTGCTCTGCAGAAATGCCAAAGCCAACCTGGCTCCTCAGACATACCACTTTCCCCTACACATATGTACAGCTACAAAATCTAAAAAGAGTTAATTGCTGTTTGGCTGTGAAATAAAATGTCGGGTTTCTTTCATATTATAGTCAAGTATATGCAAGATTCACTGATGAAGACATCATTTACCCATATGGAACAGCAAAGAACTTTACCAGTTGGCACATATGAATATTTATGCTGTTTCCAAGATATATTCTACATAGAGGATAGGTTGGGAATAGGGAGTGTGGACAGGGTAGTTTATTCAGAAGATAATTTAAGACTTTTGCACCAAAATATATCTTGTGGGTACTCATTGGAATTGTCTCATTGAGACAACTCCAATGAGTACCCACAAGATATATTTTGGTGCAAAAGTGATTTAGGAACACAAGGTCCTGCGGTCAAATCCCGGTGAAGCCAAAGTTCCACTCATGAGTGTATGACGCTTCATTCCACAGAGCCTCTCCATCGTTTTGATATGACTAAGATAGTACCCACAAGATATATTTTGGTGCAAAAGTGACTTCAGAATATGAGGTCCTAGGTTCAAATCCCACTGAATTTCACTCATGACTGACTTTACGGCGCTTCATTGCACAGAGCCTTTCATCATCAACCCCTCCATCATCTCGATATGACTTAAGTATGGTTGAATGGGACTTAAAACACCAAATCGTCATCCTCATTGGTACAAAGTTTCCTAAACTATATCCCCACAGTTTCCAACTTATCTGGAGCCATGATAGGGTATAAGAAAACAGCAAAAATACAGGCCCAAGATGCCACACTGTGCAGGCTAGGTTGGGTTTTGTCTGTATATGAGTAAATTATCTCACAGTGCACCTGGTAAACTAATTGGTAAGGTCTTCTTTTTAATTGAAAAACATATGTCTTCATTTCCGGACCCCAAATTAAAAAAAAAAAAAAAATCAAATTATGATTCTCGATCTGGAACAATTTTTAATGTACTTCTTCGCTAATTAGTTTATCTCATTCTTGTGCAAGCTGGATTGCATTTGCAGACATTATACTTACTCTAAATATTTGGACAGATAGGCATGAGCAAGTAGTGTAGACCCTGATCAGATGCTTTTTCCCCACTTCTCAGGCTTTATTTTAGATAATAAAATGGGCTTATTGATATTTTAGTACAAGTAATAAAAGAGGTTAAGGTGTCCATTATTATTCGGTAGCACTTTGCACTCAGGGTAAAAATTTCAGCAGACCACATTTTGAAATATTTTCTTATTTTGTTTGCCCCAATATTTAGGGAATATACTGTTATAATTTAACCATTTAAGACGAGTTGACTATTCTATCCCAATGCTTTGGACTGGTGTATTTCCAGTAGGAGTGTGTCTAGTTAGTTTTCATCAATATATGTTTTATAGAAATTTGTTTATTAGACCCTGATCTGTGGCATCTGATCTGGGTCTGTGCTGTTTGCCAGTTACCCTTCTGGGGATCTCCAGACTAAAAAGTAAAAACAAAACAAAACAAAAAGCAACCTTTTATTAGATAGTAATAAAAGTAAAATGCAACAAGAATGAGATCAATTTTTCAGCCTCTTTTTTACTTGAAATGACACTACTTGAGTAGCGCCATGAAAAAATGTATTTTCAGGGCATATACGAACTGAAAATCCAGCTCAGCCAGAAAAGCCACAAAATCTGATACAGTAAATGTCCCAAAATTCCAAACACCATTCCATACTTTTTTGTCCTAAATTCTGCTTTTCATGCAGTTGTTTCTTAAAATACTGAGTGGTATGGCAAACGGTGTAGACCCTGATCAGACTGCTCCTTCAGGAGCAGTCTGATCTGTGTCTACACTGTTTGCTTATGCCATTTTGTCAACAACTTTGGTGTACGAAATTTTTGGACATTTACCGGTCTTTGATATACATTGACCCTCATGGGTTGATGTGTTGTTAATTCTTAACTCATCATTGATATATTCTGCAGTAACCAGTAATTGTAGAAATGAACAGCAAAGGCCCTGATCAGACTGCACAAGTGCACAGTCTGATCAAGGCTTTCGCTGTATGCCCTGAAGGCATATTTTCACAAGGCCCAGCTCATTTGTAGCATTGCTGATTATGTGTATTGATTTGAACCCTGCTTTAATGGAGGAAAAAACAACCTTGTTGCATGTTGTGAGCAGCAGAGTACCAGACCATATCTATCAGTAGGATACTTTATTTTCAATGGTATTGATATATAAATACATATGTTATAGATACATATGAAAATCAGTTTGCTGAAGATTCTAATGAGTTCCACAGTCTTATTTCTCCACAGAAACATTATGTTGTGGGTACTCATTAGAAGTGCCTCAGTGTGTCCATTCCAATGCTTAAGCTTATGTTTAGTATAATGGATTAACCCATTGTAGTCGGGAGAATTGTAAAAGGGTAATTGGCAAACAGTGCAGACCCAGATCAGACGCCGCAGAACGCGGCGTCTGATCAGGTTCTCCACTGTTTGCAAATAGTTTAGCCATTTTTCTCAAGGAATATGTAAATCTCCGAGTCGGGCGTACCAAAAATTGAAATTGGACTCGTCCAATATATAGTGTGGGAGAGTCTGTTCAGTCTACAATGGGTTAATGAGTAGAAAAGAGACCTGATTAGACTTCATGAAATGTGTAGGGTGATGGAGTCTTGGCTGGACACACAGGTTGAAATGGTACCCTATTTGCCCTAAGTTTTGAGACTGACAGGCCTGAGTAAATAGTCTACATCCAAGTCAGATGCCACAGAATGTAGCATCTGATCAGGGTCTACAGACCCAGATCAGCTGCCACAGATCAGGGTCTACACTCTTTGCTAGACATTCAGCAGTTTTTAGACACATTCAGCAGTTTTTAGACACATTGACAGGTAGTAAAATGAATTTGTTCAAATTTTTGGATAAGTAAGGTAAGGTAATAAAGTATCTGAATATTAAGGTTAAATTAGGGAATTTGGTCAGTTGTCCTGGAACTTTGCTGTTTACATGGGTGATAAGGTTGTTTATTCCACATATTTTGTTGGGAGCATAGGTCTAGATAACAGGATAATTTAGGATTATTTCCCCTCTTTACCCCCCCCCCCCCCACCCCTCCCCTGTGGTTACTCATAGAATTGCCTATGCGATGCAGTTCTAACGAATACCCACAATGTTTTGGTGTCAAAAATAACAGAAATTTCAATCTGGAATACTCCCATTATCTGGACCTATGTGAAGAGGTTGGGTATTATTTACCTAAAAAGTGCTAATCACAATTGCAGTAGACATCTTTTTTTTTTTTTTTTTTTTTTTTTTTTTTGTATTTTTTAGAGAAAATAAGACATGACATTTTATTTGAATCATCTGCTTAGTCATATTTTCTTGGAAAAATAATTTTTTTTTTTTTTTTTAGAATGTCTTCTGCTTTAATTTTGCTTTAATTTTGCTCAACACTTTTAGGGTGGAACATAAAGCTCTTGTTAATATTTACCCACGATCTTGTTTCTGTATTTTGTGGTGAATTTATTCGCTAGAGACTTGTAAATTGAAAAAAAAATTGACATGATAACTGGTGCAGCTTTATAATTAAAAGAGGCTGTGTTATTTATTAACACTCTGCATTCTGGGTAAAAATTTCAGCAGGCGGCATTTTGAAATATATTTTATTCTTATTTTTCCCAAGAAATGGGTTTAAACATTTCATGTAAATTGTCACCTAAGGCGACAATTTGCATGAAATGTCAGAATCTGTTTTCTTGGAAAACTAAGAAAAATATTGTCAATTTGTTGTCTGCTGAAATAATTCAGAGTGGTAAAGGTTAAATTTTCTTTGCTTTTAATATTAAGAGACAAATAGTACAGTAGTGGGAGGGTAAAATTAAACATTATTGAAAAGTGCTGTTAAACTCTGTAGACATAGAAGTTTTATTTAATACTGTCAAATAACATAAGCCCAGTAGAGCTTTTACTTCAACAAACATTATGTAAAATAAACAGAGGATTATAAATAAATCATAGCACGCAGGCATAAAATTCTGTAAAAATGTGAAAAACACTTCCCCCATGCACCCCTTCCTGACACATACTCAGAGTCAGATATACTTTGCATGATGAGGCAATCCTTATACTTTAAATGATAAGTCGGTCCTTATACTAACTACATGGTGAAGCAGTCCTTATACTTCACATGATGAGGCAATCCTTATACTTTGCATGATGAGGCAATCCTTATACTTTAAATGATAAGTCAGTCCTTATACTAACTACATGGTGAAGCAGTCCTTATACTTCACATGATGAGGCAATCCTTATACTTCACATGATGAGGCAGTCCTTATACTTTACATGATGAGGCAATCCTTATACTTCACATGATGAGGCAATCCTTATACTTTACTACGTGATGAGGCAGTTGTTACACTTTATTTAATGGGGCAATCCTTATTCTTAACATGATAAGACATTCATTACAGTTTACATGATAAAGCAATATTTATACTTTACATGATGAGGGAATCCTTATATTTTACATGATGAGGCCTTTATTTGATAAAGCAATAGTTATACTTAACATGATGAAGCCATCTTTATACTTTACATGATGCCACAATCCTTGCACTTTACATGATGAGACAGTCCTTTATGATACTTTACATGATGAGGCTATCCTAATACCTCACATTAAAGCAGCCTTTACATGATGGAGCAATCCTTATACTTTACATGCTGAGGCAATCCTTATATTTTACATGATGATGCAATCCTTACTCTTTGCATGAAGCAATCCTAAAACTTACCATGATGAGACAATCCTTATATTTTACATGAGGAGGCAATCCTTACACTTTACTTGATGAAGTAGTCCTTCTACTTTACATGATGAGGCAGTCTTTATACTTTATATGATGAGGCAGTCAGTATACTTTACATGGTGAGGCACTCTTAAACAAGTTACCCGTGTGGAAACAGATGTACTTCGTTTAAACACACTCTCACAAATGACCAAATACAAACATCTACATACCATGATAAAATGTATACCCACACATGCACACACCCACCCGCCAGCCTCGGTGGCTCATTTGGATGCGCCGTCCAACTGGAGACCAGGAGGTCGCGGGTTCAACCCCCACTGAGGTCGGCAACATTCTTTCGTGGAGATTGATCATGAAATATTTTCTACGGTCATTCTCTCCCTTCCGCTGATTCAAGAATGGCAGTTGTCAGTTTCTGGCGAAAGAATGTGCACAATACTGGTTAACTGCTTAGAGGATTAAGCCTGCCTAGTAAACATGTGGTTAGGTAAACCGACAGCGCTCGACGTGACCCCATTGGGTTGACTGGGCTGTAAAACTTCAACACAAACAAACACACCCACTCACCCACCCACACACACACCACAATTGACAATTTCTTGTTTGTACATGCAATGGTCTAGTTATTTCCCTTTGTTGTTCTGGCTATACTGATGGCCATGGCATTTATTTGTGTCAAGGATATATCAGGAACTACTTTACCTAGAAACTTGAAATTTTGTACACATGACAAGTATGACTAGTTGTATTGTGGGAAAGAAAATAAAAGCCATGGGGCCAGGTCCCTTAGAGTTATTTCCCTTTGTTGTTCTGGCTATACTGATGGCCGTGGCCGCGGGTATTAGTGAGCATATGCTCACTTCATGGTCTAGTTATTTTTTATTTTATTTTTTCAGAGGCAGTAAGACTTGACATTTTATATGAATCATCTGCTAGGCAGATGATTCAAATGACATGTCAAGCTTATTTTCTCTGTAAAATGCAAATATATTTTTTTATGTCATCTGCCTCAGTTGTGATGGGCAATTAAGGATTAAAGGACATCATAGCTTAGAATGACAAAAGGTGATGTGTGTGTGTATGTGTGTGTCTGTCTGTGTGTGTCTGTGTCTGTGTCTGTGTCTGTGTGTGTACGTGTGTGCAAGTGTATTTTCTTAGCCATTACAAGTATTTATGTAAATGTTTGTGAATAGTTGGAAGAACACAGCTCTTTGAAAAAGTATAGCTTGAAAATGTGATAATAGTCCATACCGGCAAATAAGAGGGGGTATCCAGATAAATATTTTTCTTACTTCTCCACGAAAATGTATGTTGTGGGTACTCATTAGAAGCACCTCAGCAACGCGCTTCTAATGAGTACCCAGAACATACAATTTCCTGTAGAAATAAGAAAAATCTAAGTTCTTTTTCATTGAAAGTAGTGCCTTATCTGGAGATATGATAGTGCATTATCCATAGCTACAGATAAGAGAGGGTATCCACATAATATTTCTTATTTCTCTTCAAAAACATATGTTGTGGGTACTCATTAGAAGCGCCTCGCCGAGGTGCATCTAATGAGTACCCACAACATATGTTTTCATGTAGCAATAAGAAAGATATCAGCTTTCGGATGAAAAAGTGCCTTATCTGTTCTATGAACTGTTCTATGAACTGTGAGGGGTGGTTGGGTGGTGCGAAGGTGCTGTGTATCTTACATCACTGGGGCGTCCAGCTGATATTGGCTTACAGTTGGGCAAGACCTGCTATCCTTGTAGCAGGTAAGGGTAGAGGGGGAATGTTTTTATTTCTTCTGTTTCTTCACTTTCATTCCTGTTCCTCTTTCTTCCCTGTCCCCCTCTTTCATCTCCTCTACTATCTCTTCTATCTCTTTTCTCCCTTTCTCTGGGAGACGACACAAAATGACCCTCAAGGGTTGACATGTCGTTAAACCCCAACACAATCAATCTATGAACTGTGCATACCTGTAATGATGATGGTTTTTCCCCTGTTGTTTGAGTTTGTTTTTTTTTTTGTTTTTTTTTTGTCATAAACAGCTTGAATCACCACTGTTTATCAGAAATAATATTGTCTGTTTATTGATGGGTGTTCCTTGATGATTCTAGCAGAGATTTTCTTTCACAAACTTTGCTTGTAAACATCAAGAGATTGAAAAATGATAATTTTCTTATCTCCATAAAAAAAAAAAAAATCATGTAGGCTTTAATGGGCACTTGTACAGTGCCAAGAGAAAATGTGTCAAAGACAGACCATTTTGGTTGGGGTGATGTGGTGTGTGTGTGTGTGTGGGTGGGTGGGTGGGTGGGTGTGGGGGGGGGGGGGGGGGCATCTCTGTTTAACATAGGCATCCATGGTCATAGCTGTAGATAAGAGAAGGTATCAGGAATATATTTTTTTTTTATTTTTTCACGGAAACATTATGTTGTGGTGCTTCCAATGAGTACCACAACATATTTATTCATGGAGAAATTAGAAAAGAGTAAACAAAAAAAAAGAAAAAGCATCTTATTAATTTGGAGCTATGCCTGGTAGAGATAAAAAACAAAAACTGAGAAAGTCACTTTTACTTTCTTCCTTCTGTTTTTCTCACTTTCCTCACCTCAACTAGATCTCCTGTTCCTTTTCTCCCTTCCTTAGGTAGATGACACAAAATGGCCACCAAGGGTTTATGTGTCATTAAGGAAAAAGAACTCAGTCTTGAAATTGCACATATCTCTTGATTAGAGGTGATCTAGATACCGTATTTACCCTGAGTATTGGGACACCATACCATACTTGTTCTAAAATTTAAACAAGTACAATTTACTACTTGATCTTGAGTCTCAAAATTGCTGGATGAGTGGCAAACAGTGTAGACTCGGTGAGATGCTGCATGTTGCGGCGTCTCATCTGGTTCTACACTGTTTGCTGAGGCAGATACGGTAAATAAATATTTTGTTATTATTTTTATTTCTCCACAAAAACATGTAATAGTACTTATTAACCCAGTTTAGTCTGGAGGCCCCAAATAGGGTAAATAGCAAACAGTGCAGACTCAGAATAGATGCTGTAGAATTTGGTCTGATCAGGGTCTTCACTGTTTTTCAAATATTTTAGCCATTTTTCTGCAGGAATATCTAAATTACATAGCCTGACATACCTGAAATTAAAATTTGACTCTTAAGGTGAGTGACAGGCGTCTTCCAGTATATAATAGTGTGGGTTGAGTTTATTCAGTCTAAAATGAGTAAGCCTCAGCTAGGCACTTCTGATGAAAAGTGGAAAGTATGTCTTCAGGAAGTAAATGACAAATAATGCCATTACTTTTTGGTTGGAAAAGGAAAAAAAGAAGACAAAAATATTTTAGAGTCGCGTGGTCCATTAATAATAACTGAATACTTGAAGAAGCATCAACATTGATCCAGATAACATGTTTCTTGTCAGCCGAAAAGTATTGATATTCTTCTCTTGTCTTCATGAAACATATGTTGTGGTACTTATTAGAAGCACTTAGGCGAAGCGCTTCTAATGAATACCCACAACATGCGTTTTCATGAAGAGATCAGAAAAATATTATTCAGATACCCCTCTTTTCTGGAGCAATGTCATTAGTATACAGATGTAGATATTGTGCTGTGACTGAGTGGAAGTCTGTTACTAACTTGTTCTGATGTGTCAGTAAATTTTGATAAACACATCTTCCCATGTTTCTTTCCAACCTGTTTACTTTGTTAACCTTTACCACTCTCTGGGCATTTTCAGCAGACGACTGATGATATTTTTCTTATTTTTCCCAGAAAACAGGATTTGACATTTCATGCAAATTGTCTCCTTAGGAGACAATTTGCATGAAATGTCTTATCCTGTTTTCTGGGAAAAATAAGAAAAATTATTTCAAAATGTCATCTGCTGAAAATTTTACCCAGAGTGCTAAGCTTTAAAACTACCATATTTACCCAAAGTGTAATTCAAAACTAAAAATAGATTATATAAAGAAAATATTTACCCAAAGTATTCATATAGCTCTAGGTAAGAGGTGGTATCAGTTTATTGCTTTTTTTTTATTTCTGCATGAAAACGTGTTGTTGGTACTCATTAGAAGTGCCTCAATGAGGCACTTCTAAAGAGTACCCACAACATATGTTTTCGTAGCATTATAAGAAAAATATCAGTATTTTTCAGTTGGAAAAAAAATGCCTTATCTGCAGGATCTATGCTTTTTTCAGGCTTTTTTTTTTCTGTTTTTATCAAATTACATTTGTACTTCATTTTTTTCACCACTAGTCTGAAATGACCAAAATAGACAGCTTAGTATTTCATTTTTTACATTTTGCCTATTAAAATCAAAAATGAGAAAAATATGTTCCCAAAAATAGAATTTTCCAATTAGACAACTGAAAATTCTTTACGATCGTCAGTCACAAGAGGCAAAAGTGATTGATGAGTGATTATAATCGATTATTGGAACAACACAAATTGTAATTTAAATTGTAAAACAAATCCTCCATCAGTGCGTGTATCATGTGGTAGGGTGGTGGGAGGTAGGTGGTGGGAAGGGTCCAGTCACTGCTGTACTTGCAGCAGGAGCTTTCTTTTCTCCCATTCTGTAGAACATGGCTCAAAATGACCCACAAGGGTTGACATGCCTTTAAACAAGAAGCCAAAGAAAACCGTATCATGTCATTTCAAACACCTGCATCCTAAATGACAGAAGTATTGTTGGTGGGATGTAAAACAGAGTGCCAAAGCAAGAGTACAGCTCACAAATAAATAATGCTGTGGTTCAAGCCTCGCTCTGGTTCCATGTGGGAAAGCCAAGTTCTGCTTACGGATGGTCAGGTGGTTTTTCCCCAGGTTGTCTGGTTTTCGCCCGCCTTTGATGACTGAGCTGGCTCGATATAAGTGAAATATTCTTGAAAGGCCATAAAACCCAAATTAAAAAAAAAATAAATAAAATAAAAAAAAAATAAAAGACAAAATAAAGTTAAATAAATATCGTATTAGATCTAATTACCGCACACACCCCTATAAGCGCACAGTCGAGCAATTTCGTAGTTTTCAGGTTACAGCCAGTGTACTTTTTGTCTACTTCTTTATAAAAGGATATGTTATATGCCTTTATAAAGAAAATCAGAAAAAAGAATCGCATAATCATCATGAATTAAATTTTTTTCTGATTTTTTTTATAGTGTGTCCATAGTAGGTAGATACATATTTTACCACAGATGAGTGTTCCCAGTAATTTTGAAAAACCCAAGCGCACAGTGCGGCAATTAGATCGAATAAGGTAAAATTAAAAAAAAAAAAAAAAAAGACAAAATAAAGTTACCCTATTTACCCTAAATATTGGGACTAACAAGCCTGAGCTAACAGTGTAGACCCAGAACAGATCTCAGATCAGGCCTCTGACTGACTGTATTCCAGTATTATGGGAAAAACTATGGTATCCAAACTTTTCAAGATAATTATGAACTTCTCTGAAGCTATATCTATATAATTAACCATTAAAGTGCTTAGCACAACAGCAGCAAACATTTTCCTTTTCTTTTTCAGAGAAAATAAGACTTGGCATTTCATGTGAATCATCTTCTAGGCAGATGATTCATATGAAATGCCAGACCTTATTTTCTATGAAAAATACAGCAAAAAAAAAATGTAAGAATGTTTGGTTATAACTTTTTAAAGGTTAAACCAAACTGTTATTGCTGTTTGGATAGGTTTGTCTGGAAGGTCTACATAAAGATCAGACACACAGATAAAAGAGCAGGATATCAATAAAAGCTAGTTAACCCTTAAAGCACCAATCACAACTGCAGCAGGCAACATTTTTTTTTTTAAATTAAATTTTGAGAGAAAACAAGTGTTGACATTTCATGTGAATCATCTGCTTTTGTTTGTGCTGAGGTTTTACGGCCCACTCAACCCAATGGGGTAATGTCAAGCGTGGTCAGTTTACCTAACCACACATTTACTGGGCAGGCTTAGTCCTCTAAGTGGTTAACCAGTATTGTGCACATTCTTTCGCCAGAAACTGACAACTGCCCTTCTTGAATCAGTGGAAGGGAGAGAATGACCATAGAAAATATTTCATGATCAATCTCCATGAAAGAATGTTGCCATCCTCCGCGGGGGTTGAACCCGCGACCTCCTGGTCTCCAGTCGGACAGCGCATCCAACTGAGACACCGAGGCTGACTGTGAATCATCTGCTTGGCAGATGATTCACATGAAATGTCAAGACTTGGTGGGGCGGGGGGGGGGGTTTCTAAAAAAATAAAATTTTAGAATGTCATCTGCCGCAAATTTTGCTTGGCACTTTAAGGGTTAATGTGCCTTATGTGAACAGCAGATATAAACCAACTGACGCAGTCTGGTCCAATTCTTCTCTGTTTGCAATGAAACTTCTCTGCAATTTTATGTCCAGACAGTGAAGGCCCAGACCAGATTCCATGGATAAGTAGGCTGGTCTTGGGTGTCAGTTACAGTTTCTACTGTGTAAATCACTGTAACTACGGTATATAGGTTTTTCTGTGTTGTAGTTTTTTATGCCAACATCAAAGCAGCAGATAATTAGCATAACTAAGGTAGTTGTTTTTGTTGTTGTTGTTGTTGTTGTGTTTTGCAGCAGCAGCAGCAAAACATAACTAATAGGGATACTCATTGAAAACATAACTTTTGAGTACTCATTGAAAACCTACCTTGTGAGTACTCATTGAAAACATATGTTGTGAGTACACATTGAAAACATACCTTGTGAGTACCCATTGAAAATGTACTTTGTGAGTACTCATTGAAAACATAGAATGTTGGTACTCATTGAAAACATACCTTGTGAGTACTCATTGAAAACATACCTTGTGAGTACTCACTGGAAACATACCTTGTTGGTACTCATTGAAAATGTGCCCTACGGGTACTTATTGGAATCACCTCATTGAGGCAATACCAGTGGACCCACAAGGTATGTTTTCCTGTAAAAATAAAGAGTAAGCAAACTGTATCTTGCAGGTACTCATTGGAATCACATCAGCACAGTTATTTGAATGAGTACCCATAAAATATGTTTCAATACCGTAGTTACCTTAAGTATTGGGACACCTTATCTATTAATCATTTTTGTGCCTAAAATTTGAAATATTCCAATCTACTACTTTATGTGTCTAAAATAGTGCTGTATGTATGGCAAACAGTGTAGACCCTGATCAGATGCTGCATTCTGCAGCATCTGATCTGGGTCTGCACTGCATGCAGAGGCCTATCTGTCCTAATACTTAAGGTTATTATGGTAACAGAAAATCTGGAAAAAGAATGACATATCCCTATCCTTGTCTGGAGCTACATGGTATGTTGCTAGGTCTTTCATAGATAAAAAATATTACCATTCCAAGAAAATAAATGACTAATTCTGTGAGGAAAAAACAGACTGTAATATAAACACTGAGTATTGGGACACACAGGCCTGAGCAAATAGTGTCGACCCAGATCAGATGCCGCAGAATGCGGCATCTGATCAGTGTCTACACTGTTTGCCACCCAGTCCAGCAGTTTTAGACACATCAACAGGTAATAGAATGATTTTATTCATAATTTAGGATCAGTATGGTAAACAGTTCAGTTGTCCCAGTATCTTGGTAAAATATGGTACTGAGACGGACAGGCATGAGCAAACAGTGTAGACCCAGATCAGATGCTGCAGAATGCAGTGTCTGATCAGAGTCTACACTTTGCCACCCAGTCCAGCAGTTTACCCAGTATTTAGGTAAAATACGGTAGTCCTGATTTATAGCATATACACATGCTACCTGCAAAATAAACAAGAAAGGCAATCAAACAATATAATAACTGAAGAAATGAAAAGCAAAGAAAGAAGGATAAAGAAGGAAGGAAACTTACCTGATCAGATGAATGTGAACAAGAAGCAAATTCCTCCACAAACATTTCACAACAAAAACACAGAAAAACTGTGAAAAGTCTTGTAGAGATCTATGTTCAGCCAACAGCATGTGTACAAGTAATTAACACTTGTTCCAGTGCCTGGTGAATTATTGTTACTGTTTCCTTACGACTAAAGTCGGGATAACTTTGTTAAATAACAGTTCTGTCTTCTAGCATCATGCTGGTTGTTTGTAAAAGTAATTTGTACTGGCAATAGATAATGGTTGGGCTGTAGAAACCAAGACCGTCGTATTTACCCTATGTATTTAGACAGAGGCTTAAGTATTTACCCTAAGCATTCAGACAGAGAGGCCTGAGTATTTACTCTCAGTATTCAGACAGACTGCCTGAATGCTACATTTTGAGTGTTTACTCAAAGTATTTTGACAGAGAGGCCTGAGTTATCCAAAGCATTCAGACATAGAGGCCTGAGTGTTTACCCTAAGTATTCAGACAGAGAAGCCTGGGTACAAGGATTGGAAACTTCAGGATTAATCCTGATATCAGAATTAACAACTTATTTTAAGCATGAAATTTCACTTTTATGCTTGTTCATGACACCATCCTTTAGTGTCAAAAGATAGTTTTTGGATTGATGTATGCCTGAAACAGTTTAAAAACTAATTATTAGTTATTTTATTGTAGTTTCTCAAGCCTGCTTGGGGAAACTATTTCAATTTTAGGATTGAAGGTTCAGATTTCAGGATTGATGATTTGGCTATTCTCACCCCTATGAGTATTTACCCTAAGTATTCAGACAGAGGCCTGAGTATTTGCCCTGAGTATTCTGACAGAGGACTGAGTATTAACCCAAAGTATTCAGACAGAGAGGCCTGAGTATTTACACTAAGTATTTGGACAGAGAGGCCTGAGTATTTTCTATAGTATTCAGACAGAGGCCTGAGTATTAATCTGAGTATTCAGACAGAGATGCCTTATGATTTACCTTAAGTATTCAGACAGTGGCCTGAGTATTTACCCTGAGTATTCTGACAGAGACCTAAGTACCCTATATATTCCGGCAGAGAGAATATTTATTCTTAGTATTTGGACATAGGCCTGAATATTTACCCTGAAAATTCAGACAGAAGTATGCAGACAGAATCCTGAATATTAGACCAAGTATTCAGACAGAGAGTCCTGAATATTAACCAAAGTAGGATGGAGAGGCCTGAGTATTTTTTTTTTTTTTTATTTAGACTAAACATGTGTTAAATGTCATAAATACATATATACTGACAACTATATATAGCACACAACTATTTTAAATACGTTATCATTTGAAATGACAAATTCAAAACCTATCTCTTTAAAAGATTAGTAAAAGAGAAAGAGTTTAGAAAGAGAGAGGGGGTTGTTGAGAAAAGTTGGTAAACAGGCTGTTGGAATATTGTTCAGATTCATGTAACACGTGAAAATACAGAAGATTGTTTTCTGCCTGTCTCAACTGGAGTGTAGTTACCACTAAGACTGATAATAGTAAAACCATTGCTGTATCGAGACCACGGTAGTCAAATTAAAAAAAAAAAAAAAAAAAAAAACAAGGGAAAAAAAAATTCCTTAATAGGACAGCAGAAAACAAGCTGTAATATCAATATATGTTCTAAAGTATACTGTCTTCTATAGCTATAAATTCATGGTGCGCCTCTTTATCCAGAGTCTGTTTCAATATACCCGTGGCAGATAGTCAGCAGTAAGCAAAACCCAGACACTAAAATAAAAGTCATATTGGACCCATGGGTCACTCTGTGCTTGGATAAAAGTAGTTATATACTGATGTCCACTTCTTAAAAAATTTATTTAATCTATTATTAATGAATAAAGTGTATCTCTCGCTAAGCATTTTTTTCTTTAAAAGGCTGACAAAACCTTGAATGCTTAGATTTCTGGAACCAAATTTGTTTTTGTAGATGTAATATTTTGCTAAACCATAGATATAATTGACCAGTTCTGTTTTACCACCGTATGCAAATAATATGTTTCGATCTTCTAACGATATTTCTAAATTGATATTTGTTGTCAACCATGTTTTAAGTTCAATCCAAAATGTTTTTACTCTTGGGCATCGAAGAAATAGATGATGAATTTTTTCTGGTTGCTCACCACAGTAACTACAAGCAAGATTATCAGTTTTATTAATTTTATAAAGAAACGAATTAGTTACTAAAATTTTATTATTAATTTTGTATTGAAAGTCGCGCAGTTTTATCTCGTGAAATAATTTTAATGTTTGATGATACATTTTCCATTCCTCTTCCCCTATAGCCCCCATCTCCGCTTGCCATTTTGTTTGTGGGATGTACTCGTTTACTCTGACCAAAATGTCGTAGAAAATTCTACTTCCTTTCTTTGATTTAATTAGGTATTGAAGGTATATATTACATACTACATTTTGTTTAGTTTCAACAATAAATACACGATTCATGTTAATTTGATCTTTCCATACTTGAGAAATATTATTTAATACATGCTGATAGTCTAGAAATGTGCCCCTTATATTATAGTTCGCTTTTAACTGTTCAAAACTATAAAATATCCCTTCCTCACTAATAAGATCATTAATTACTCTTATGCCCATATCCCACCAATTTCTTAAAAACAGTTGCCCATTTCCAATGCGATCATTATGCCATATAGGGCATATAAGAATTTGTTTAATGTTTTCCACGGGAACCGCTTCACAGGCCTGAGTATTTACCCTAAATAGACAAACTGAGAGGCCTGAGTATTTACCCTAAGTATTTGGACAGAGGCCTGGGTATTTATACATTCAGACAGAGAGGCCTGAGTATTTACCCTGAGTATTCTGACAGGTCTGAATATTTACCCCAAGTATTCAGACAGAGAGGCCTGTGTATTTACTCTTAAGTATTTGGACAAAGAGACCTGAGTATTTACCCTAAGTATTCAGAAAGAGGCCTAAGTATTCTGAATATTCTGACAGAGGCCTGATTATTTCTCATGAGTATTCAGGCAGAGGCCTGATTATTTACTCTTAGTATTTGGACAGAGAGGTCTGAGTATTTATCCTAAGTATTCAGACAGAGAAACCTGAGTATTTGACTGAAGAATTCAGACAGAGAGGCCTGAGTATTTAATCTGAGTAGGCAGACAGACTTCTGAGTATGTATCCCAAGTATTTGGACAGATAATCCTGAGTATTTACCCAAAAGATTTGGACAGAGTGGCCTGAGTACTTACCCTAAGTAAATGTATTCAGACAGAGAGGCCTGAGTATTTACCCTAAGTAGTTGGGCATAGAGGCCTGACAGTGCAGACCCAGATCAAATGCCACAAAATGCAGCATCTGATCAGATCATGTGGCATCACAAATGATGTCTGCTTATATTTATAGTCAGCAGGTGAAAGTTAAAGTACTGCTTGCACAAAATTAATTTCCACTTATTTTTGCAATGCCAGTTTAATAAACAGAAAAATTTCCTAAAGTATTTAATTATGAGGACTTAAACACCAGCATAAAAATAAATGCTTCATTTAATCACAATTAATGCAAATCCCCCAATTTGCTTTATGTAGCACAGCTCCAGGTTAGGCACATTTTTTCAGCTGAAAGTATTTATATTTTTCTTATTTGTCCATAAAAACATAATGTACTGGGTACTCATTAGAAGGGCCTTGGCAAGATGCTTCTTATGAGTAACAACTTGTTTTTGTGGACAAATAAGAAAAAATAATAGAATATGCCTCTTATGTGGAGCTATGCACAGTGAATAGGAATCACTGGGGTTTGGAAATTGAAAGGATGTTACAGTCTTCTTTGGCAGTATAGACTGATCTTGGTCTTGTATACCAGTAATAGGCTGGCATGATTGCTTCATGCTTATCATGCTTTTTCAGCAGATGACATTTTGAAATATTTTTCTTATTCTTTCTAGAAAATAGACTTTGACATTCCATGCAAATTGTCTCAAAAGGAGACAATTTGCATGAAACGTCAAAGTCTATTTTCTGAAGAAAATAAGAAAAATATCATCAATTTGTCATCTGCTGAATTTGCCCAGAGAGTGGTACAGGTTAATGAGAATGGAAATTGAGAAGAGCAGAACTGTATCCAAGTGATTAACACAACCCTAAATAACTATGATATCCTGCTGAATATTTATCAGACAATGCTTCAGAAAAGGTTCTAGCATTTTGGAAGATTCCATTGTTTAAGATTTGTTTTTCTACCATATACTCTGAACCAGTCAAATCTGACTATTAACCTCAGAGGACTTCGTTTCCTTAGATGAAAACACCTGTGCTTTCCTCCACCATCGAACTGACAGTCCTCTGAGATAATAGTCAGATGTGACTGAAGGTGAGATACAAGTCTGACCTCAAAAACTTGACCAGCTGTTGTTTTTTGCAAAAGTAGATCACAAAGACCTGGTTTTATCGGAGATGACCTGTTGTGCATGCACTGATGAAGTTTCAGCAAGCAGGTGCCTAAGGCAGCCAAGATATGAGGATTTATTTCTATAGTGTCTGTGGACAAACACTCTGAGGGCAGGACAAGACGAGGCCCTTCAATATCGCTGGCAAAAGTGCATAGATGCAGAAGGGGATTATGTTGAAAAATATATTAAGCTTCTCAAAAATTCAATTCTTTAAATACAAAACTGTATTCAGTCATCCCTTGTAGTTTCATTGTAAAGACATACATCCCTTGTAGCATGATGAGTAAACATTTTAGCAGATGACATTTTGAAGCTTTTTTTCCCCCAAAAAATAAAGTTTGACGACCAGTCCAAGAGATTCAGTTGGTAGAAAGTCTGTCTTTAGAATCAGGGAAGTTGTGTTTAAACCCCAGGCCGGGTCATACATTAGACTTTCTAAAATTAGTTATAGATGCTCTTTCGCCCCGGCATTAACCCTTAAAGCGCCAAGAAAAAACTGCATCTGAAAATGTCATCTGTTTATGTCGTCTGCTGAATATTCTTGCAGACTTTTCAAACCTGTTTTTGCATACAGGCAAACAGTGTGGACCCTAATCAGTCTGATGTGGGTCCACACTGTTTGCAAAAATGACTTTTAAAATCACAAGCAGATGACAAAGCAGACGACAATAGTTGTGACTGGCGCTTTAAGGGTTAATCTGTATTAGGAAGAAGTGCTAGCACTAAGTCTCATGCTAATGTATCAAGTGCATATTTCTGCAGTGAGGCAGCATTGTAAAAGAGCATCAGTTCTTGCAGTCACATCCAAACACCCTTATGACATGACTGAAAGATTGTTGACCATCAGTGACATTAAAAATCAACTCAAATATTGTTAAACAAATATGGTTTGACATTTCATGCAAATTGTTCTCCCCAGGAAATGTTGTACCCTCTTTTCTATGCAAAATAAGGATATAATCTTGAGTTTGTCATCTGTTGAATCCACCCAGAGACTGCTAAAGGTTAATGATCATAATCTCTCAAGCATCTAAAACAATTAGTGACATAATCTGTTACCATAGTAACCCTAAATATTTGGACTGAGAGATGTGAGCACACAATGTGGACTCGGATCAGATGCTGCAGAATGTGGCGTCTGATAAAGGCCTACACTGTTTGGCATTCAACTGCCGCTTCATCAGCCAAATGGCCTTGTTGAAATTTTAGGATAAGTATGGTAAGTTTTTAAGATGTCTGAATATTTAGGGTTAATTTGGTGATTGGTTAGCATTTTCACCTTACCTGTGAGTTTAGACTGGTCTTAGACTCCGCTCTGAGACTGGTACATGCTATTTCCACCTCTAACATGATTCCTTGTCTTTAGGTAACAAAAACAATGCGGTTCCAGACACTCAATCAACATAACAGCAGAAAAATGTACATGGAAAGCATTCTTAGTCAGCTACTTAACACTCAGCATGCTGGGAAAAAAATTCAGCAGACAACATTTTGAAATATTTTCTTATTTTTCCCAGAATTTAAGCTTTGAAATTTCATGCAGATTGTCTCCTACTTTTATTCAATGCTTCTTATCACACAGCATGCTGGGAAAAAAATTCAACAGACAACACTTTGAAATATTTTTTTCTCATTTTCCCAGAAAACAGGCTTTGAAATTTTATGCAAATTGTCTCTCCAGGAGACAACTTGCATGAACTGTCAAAGCCTATTTTCTGAAAAAAGTAAGAAAAATATTCCAAAATGCCATCTGTTGAATTTGCCCAGAGAGTGGTAAAGGTTAACACCTGACTGATAATGTCCCCTCAGTGTGTGTACATACAGCTTTGGTGTTGCTGCCAGAATAATACTTCTTTCTGTTGAGAAATCATAGACAGACACATGCAATTTGAGTTGTTGATGGAACTCCAAGTTTCATTGAGCCTGTCACATTGTTGCAACCATTGTTTGTTCAAATGATAGTAACCCTTACATCGCTAGTCATAACTGCTGCAGACAACATTTTGAATTTTTTATTAGTATTTTTCATAGAAAATAAGACTTGACATTTCATGTGAATTGTCTGCAAGGCAGACAATTCACATAAAATGCCAAGTCTTATTTCTTTGACATTTCATGTGAATTGAAATGCCAAGTCTTATTTCTTTGAAAAGTAATAAAGAAATTTAGAATGTCGTCTGCTACAGTTTTTCTTAGCGCTTTAAACGTTAAGGTAGCTCTAGATAAGACGCTATTTGTTAACCAAAAAGTAATGATATTTTTTTCTTATTTCTCCATGTGTACTCATAAGAAGGGCCTCTCCTAGGCATCCAGAAGTGCTCAAAATTAAGCGCTTCTAATCATGGAAAAATAAGAAAAATAAATTGGCTGGATACACCTCTGATTTTGTAGAGGTATGGATTTACTTCTTGAAGAAGTGAAAATTCTAACAGTCATTAGCCAAGAAACAATGAAATTTCATGACTTTATCACCAACTTAATATTTGGCAATTGTTTTGTAGCAAGTTAGCAAGTTAGCTTGCAAACAGAATTGGTAATCAGACTGATAAGTAGGTGTGCTTGGCCTAATAATCCAAGACTTCCAGCAAGATGCTAAATGTTTTAACGTACTTGGTTCTTTGAATATTGATGTCCTGTGATTATAGCATCTCGTAAGATTTGTTAAGGAGTATTTAGGGATAATTTTGGGATAATTTTTCTTATTTTTCCATGAAAATATATATTGTGGGTACTCATTAGAAGTGCCTTATCAAGGCACTTCTAATGAGTATCCACAATATATGTTTTCTTGGAGAATTGGAGAAGAATATCCCAGAATTATCACCAAATACTCCTCCATAAGAAGTCCAATGTCTAGAGCTATGGTCAAGGGAAACTTCACATGCTTGATCAGAATGCATACATAATGCTCAAACATTGTATGTGTTTCGGACTTGCAAATGTAGTCATTCATAATTAAATTGGAATTAAATATGAGACCAGTTGTCATTTTGTAGTTGTAATGTATCAGTAGCAGCTTCAAAAGTTTTGTAAGTGACCTGATAACCCTCTTGTCACAAAGTTCTAATACACAGCTGGAATATGTGTCCCCTTGTAAAATTTATTCAGACTGTCGATATGTTAAAAAAACATGGCCACCAGGGGGCAGCAGCAGATTTTCATGTAGATCACAACCCACCACTCCTTTGTAATACTATTGTTGGGTATGAAAGCAAAACCATGTTAGCTAAACAACTATGTTGTATCCAAATAAAAAAAATATACAAATTGTATTGAAAAATGATTGATACTTTATTTTGATTCAAAATTTGTTGGGATCAAGCTTTAAATACTGTAATACCCAAAACAGTGCTGTATTGAACCATGTTATAAAGGTTGCAACTTTGTCATAAGTATTGGAATATTTACATGGGGTATCAGATGTCTTATAACTTCCAAGATATGCATTTCCTTTATTCCAATTTCTCTGAGTGAATCACTTAATTATCAGTATCCAACTCTGGTGTTTCTAAATTTGCATTGTCTTCACTGACACTGGAACTGATTTAATCCTTTCTGAGGACCTGTTAAACAGGTGTATTATGTGATAATTCTGTTTTAAGTTTTCTTATTTCTCCATAAAAACTTTGTTTAGGGTAATTGTAGAAGTGCCTCACTGAGGCGCTACTAATGAGTACCCACAACATACGCTTTTATGGAGAACTGAAGAAAATTATCCCAGAATTATCACCAAATACTGCTCCTTAATAAGTTCTCTGCCCATTGTTACTCCTGCTTTCAAAATTTTCAGCACACAATGGTTATTTTATATTCACAACATACTTAATGGTGGTTTTACAACAACTTTCATGTATTGTTACATCATATCTGGATTATCCTTGTATGGCAGCAGCATACCTCTAGACAAAATGCTGTTTATTCCAAAGGGAAGTTATTAATATTTGTTGCATTTCTCCGCAAAATCTGTTCTGTGCCCAAAGCTCTAGATAAGGGGAGTATTCAGGCATTTTTCTTATTTCTTCATCAAAACACATGTTGTGGGTACTCATAAGAAGTGCCTCTGCAAGGTGCTTTTGATAAATATCCACAACATATATTTTAATGGAGTAATAAGAAAATTTATCCCAGTACTACAAAATATATTTTCAGCAAAAAATAAGAAAACAATTTACCTCATACCCCTTTTTATCTAGAGCTATTATATGGGCATTCGTTAACTGATGAATAATAGCAACATGTGTTTTCATTAAAACATAAGAAAAATATTAATATGGATGTTCCTGTAATCTAGGGTTAGGTAATAAATGTTTCCAAGTTCAGAAATGGATGGTGCCGATTCACTGAAGCATTACTTTCAATTTCTTTATGCTGTCTCTGAGACTGCCTGTTAGCAAAATCAGACTGCTTGACAAGTGGAACCAGATTAGTTTTTGTTTTTCATTTTATCACTTTCATCTTGCATTTGTATGTAAGAAGGATTTAATAGTCGAAGAGAGGAAAATATTAAATGGGATAATTCCTGGATCTCTTTGTAATTGGGGAAAGCAGAGGACTTGTTGAGGAAGATTGAATGATGATAATTTTGGGATAATTTTCTCAGTTTCTCCATAAAAACATATGTTGTGGGTATTCATTAGAAGTGCCTTGATGAGGCACTTCTAATGAGTACCCACAGGATGTATGTTTTTATGGAGAAATAAGAAAAAAAATATCCCAAAATTATACCAAATATTTCTCCTTAACAAGTCCACTGGGAAAGACAAATTTATTGCCCTACCGTATTTACCATATGTATTCCGACAAACAGGCCTGAGCAAACAGTATAGACCCAGATGAGACGCTGCAGAATGCGGTGTCTCGTCTGGGTCTACACTGTTTGCCACTCATCCGGCAATTTTTAGACACAACATCGGATAGTGAATTGTTCTGGTTCAAATTTTAGAACATATATGGTAAGGTGTTGAGGTGTCTGAATACTTAGGGTAAAAAAGGTATTTAATGAACATTTTCCTTCTAATAAGAACCAGATATAAAGGAGCAAGATAGGAAAGGCAGTAAGAGAGGTGAGAAGAGCAATTGCCTCAGAGCGGCATCTATCACAGATGCCAAAAAGGGCTGTTGCATCTGAACAGGGTCATGTAGTGTTACCCCTGTCTGTATGTCTGTCCGTCTCTGTCCGAGATGGCATTAGCAGTTTGCCTTTAAGTATTTTCAGGCATTAGCAGTTTGCGTTTAAGTTTTTCAGGCAGGGGCATCTGTATCCTTTCGACACATTTCTAGTTTCCTTTAACCTTTCATCCCTAGCTTTCTGCAATGGAGTCTTTGGTCTTTGAATTTGGACACAGTCATTGTTGCAAATAGAGATATCAGTCAAAAACCTAGAACCGAATAGCAAACAGTTTAGATCTAGATGAGATGGCTCATGAGCCGTCCCATCTAGATCTTATCTGTTTGCATAATGTTAAGTATTTATTTTGGACTATGAGGCTGAAGGGGTTAAAATAGACACCTTTTCAGAAGGCATTTGGTCTAAAGGAAAGCAAACAGGAAGCCATTCTGCGGCATCTGATCTGGGTCTGCACTGTTTGCCAATGATCCGTTTTGGGGCTGCCAGACTTCAAGGGGTTAAAAGAGCAAATTATTTCTGTAGATATACCAAAATATTGGCACAGTGGCTCAATTGATAGTGTCCTTTTTTTTTTTTTTTACTGAGAGGTTGTGCATTTGATCCCCAGCTGAGTCATACCAAAAACTTCAAAAATGATACTAGCTGCTCTTTTGTTTGGCACTCAGCATTAAGAAAGAAGAGCTTGGAATCAGAACTGGTAAGCCCAGTGTCTGTTTAATGTGACTGGGCAGAATATCATGTCATGTGTCTGGGGTGTGAATCGTGGGTGGAGTTTTGCATTAGTTAATTATTTCAAATGCATTATTGATTTCCTTTCCTTGAGTGGCCAATGGTGGTAACTTTTGCTATTTTTTATTCCAACAATACACTGAGTAAAAGTGTCAGTTTCAGTTAAGAGGACTTAATTTGATGTGTGTGTGTATGTGTGTGTGTGTGGTGGTGGGGGGGGGGGGGGGTGCGCATGCCCCTGTGTGTGTGCATGCATGCTTGTGTGTTTTTGTGTGTGTATGTAGTGAAAGAGAGAGTCATGGATGATAATGTTCTATAGAGATTTATAAAAAACAAACATAGAGACTGGAGACTATGTAGTCTACTGCAATGAGTGCATGAACATATATCACAGAGGGAATATACAACTGACAGTTGGAAATCAGATTTGCTGAGAATTGATGATTTTATTAATTCTAGACGAAAATTACTCTGATCTTGCCTGGAAGAGAAAAGTACAAAGACATTTTGTACTCAATATTTGTTAAGTACATACTGGAAGTTCAAAAGGAAACTTCAGATAAGATGGTAATTGAGTTAATAATTTAGAAAGGTTTTGTTAATTTTGCATCCAAAATAATCTTACTAGAGCTTATAGAAGTAGTAACCCCAAAATATGTTTTGATTCAAAAGTAACAATACTTATTGCTCTGAATGATTCCTTTTATCTGGAAATGAAGTAAAAATTTCAACTTGTATTTGGTTCATTCAATCCTAAAGAACAATTGAATCAACAAAAACAAATCACATATAATGTATATATTTTTTTTATGTTGACCCTTTTTACCAGAAAACATGATGTAATAAAAAAGAATGGAAAAAACGGACTTCTCAGAAGTTTGTATTTGCTTGGTACAAAATGCTTTTTTATATAAAAGTAAATAAATATTAAAATGTAATTAAAAACAACAACAATTTTTTACTTTACTTTCGAAGAAGTTACCATATTTGTTAAAGTGTACAATTTTTATAGTACATGCAAGGGATATTTGAAAAGAATTGCTTAATAGTTTGATTGGGATAGTTCAAAATGTAAGTAATCACAAATTTCTTTATTTCATGCCCTAGTCCCCATGACAAGAAATGCATAATTTCAGTAGGAGAATCCATTTCCTGAATGTGTCACGGTATGCTGATTTGGGCATATTCCTAAGGTACTAGTATATATATGGAGGATCCAAGCACTTGTCTGGACCTGTATCTCTGTGCAGTGAGGAAGGTTTTCATTTTTGGAAAAAAGATGAATTCACAAGGGGAATAAGTAGGGTGTGGTTAAACTTTTAACTTCTCTTTTTGCAAAAAAAAAGTATCGTAACTATAGCAGATGTTCATGTAGAAGTAGGACACGTTATAAACCCTTGACTGGGCGCAGTTTCTGATTGTATTTTTTTTCAATTTCTTCAATACCACATTTTTTTTCAATTTCTTCAATACCACATCTTTGTAATATTTTCCAGTAAAGCTTTTGCCCTTTTTCACTGTAACACCTTCACCAGAGAAGATTGCATACAAAACCTTCGTACTTAATGTGCTTTTAATTAATTACTGGTCTATTGCTGTTTTTGGTGGCCTGTATTTTATTGCTAACCTTCCTAACAGGTTAAAAAAAATGAATCCAAGTTTCATCGCCAGTAACTACATTTGCAAAATTCTTTATTTTGGAAATATTTTGAGCAATTGTTTGGCTATTTTAACTCTCTGCTTCCTTTGACTGTCAGTCAACAAATGAGGCACCCACATGGCAGATATCTTCCTAACATTCAAGATATTCTTTAGAATATAATGAACTCTTGATAGTGAGATACCAACCATTTATGCTATGTCATGTACTATATACCTATCATCTCTAACAATTTCTTTTACTTTTGATACAATTTTGTCACAAGATGCAGACTTTGGCCTTCCTGATTTGGATGCATTTTTGATCGACTCTAACCCAGATTTCTTTTTCCATCTACGAACCGTGTCACACTTTAGTAGATCCATGAACAACTGAATATTCAGCAGTTCATTTCAAAGAATAACAAATCTTAGAGCGAGCTATTATGAAGGCCTGTATTTCCTCCTTTTCGGCAAATCTTTTACCAACCTTTTTTACTACATTGTCAACAACTGTGTGTATTCAAATGGCAAATTATCTATCTTTCACTTAGATTTATGGGCATGTTTACACATCATTGTATAGTTATTGGTTAGCGCCATAATACTGGTATGTATTGATTTGTTTCAAGTTCCACATGGATATAGAGCAACAACCCAATGAGCAATTCTTTTGGAACACCCCTCATATTTATCCTGAAATTCAGACAGAAATGCTTGAGCTAATGGTGTATACCTATTTGATCAATGTCTGCATTCATCTTAGGCATGAATAGTTAAGTATTTTGGATAAGCATGGTAAGAAATTGGGCTGTCTAGATATCTTTGATAATTATGTTAAGTTCAGCTTGCAAAGTTAATTGTCTTTTAATTTCAAACGTTTTTTAGAGACTAGTCAACCATAAGAAGGATGATTCTTATGCATTTTCCCAGAGTGGCCTAATGCATTTTATATCACAATATAATGTATCCTATGACATAAGTGAAGACTCAGATAAGGCTGTATATATAGGTAGTCTGAGTAGTCTTTGATGTTGATTTTTTTATACCCAGCCACACGATAGTGGCTGGGTATTATGGTTTCACGTTGGACGTCCATGTGTCTGTCCATCCGTTCTTTTTTCGGTTCCGGATGATAACTTGAGTAAAAATTGATGGATTTTCACCAAACTTGGTATGCGCATTGATATGATCTGATTTGGGATTGCTAATGGGCAAATTTCATCAAATTTTTATGGAGTTATCTGCCTGCGACACGATAATGGCGGGGTATTATAACTTAACATTTTTATTAAAATATATTTTAAAAGGAATGTCCTTACTTGAGAGCATTGAACACACACACCCACAAGTCATTCTCTCCCTTTGGCTGATTAAAAAAGGGCAGTTTTCAGTTTCTGGTGAAAGAATGTGTACAAATACTGGTAAACTGCTTAGAGGACTAAGCCTGCCAGAAAAATGTGGTTAGGTAAACTGACCAGCCTGACATGACCCTAATGGGTTAAATTGGCCATAAAACCTCAGCTCAACTCAATCAATCATCACACACACACACACACACACACACACACACACACACACACACACACACACACACACACGGCTCATTTGTTTCAATTACATGACTGATAAAAGGGTAAGGATTGCCATTCTGAAATGTAATTTGGCCACTTTATTGAAGAACTATAGTTAGATCTTTGTTTAATTATCAGGCAATATATTCAAAAATCCTGAACTGCATTGCAACGCTTTGTAAAATGTGCAAACATCTATTTTTGCCAGTGTAATCTCTTCTTCTGTATTAGACTGTTGCTTTTTTGATTAGAATATTCTTTTATGAAATATCTATACCTGTAACCAAGATAATGTGTCGGCCAGAGTATTTCTCTGCCTCCGGTGCCAGCCTGTGAATTTTCTGTATCTGTAACTGAGATAAAGCATCAGCTAGACAATTAGATATATAGAATTGTTCAGCCCTAAATATCACAGAAACAGGCAGTGTCACAAATACAACTTTTCCAGTAGAAGCCTTGAAACTGATGCACTTTCTTGCACATGCATGGCAGGTGAAAATCCAGTCACAAGGATAAATACAACTATATTGCCTATAGTACACAGGACTAATTTAAAGAGTACTCAGTGATAATTCTGGGATATTTTTTCTTATTTTTTCATAAAAGCATACATTATGGGTACCCATTAGAAGCGCCTCACCTTCTAATGACTACCCACAACATATGTTTTTATGGATAACTGGAGAAAATTATCCCAGAATTATCATCAAATACTCCTCCTTATCAAGTCCCCTGGCTAGCAGTTTGCCTTTTCCATTTTTTCTTATTGGAAGATTATTCTAATAAATGCCCAGGCATTTCTTCGAATTTTTTGGTCATGTTTATTTGGAAAAGAAATGTTGCCTGAAATATACATGAATGAAAATTTTGTAAGTTATAGCAAAATTCCAATGTCTAAAATTTTCTGCTGGAAACAGACTGTGTATACTAACTTTACACATAAGAAAATCCACTCATGAACTGAGTGATACTTTCCATTTGTACAGAAGAAATGTAATGCACATTTTCATAAGAAATATGATACTGAATGACATAACAGAACTTCTGAATTTTAATTGTCCCTGTTAGATTTGAAAAATGGAAAAGAAATTTTCACAACTTGTTCCAAATACAGTTTGGAACATAGATTGTATAGTATTATATTATGTAAATTGAATTGATCATAGCGTTTTACAGCACCAGTTATTTGATCATTTTCATGTAGTGAGATTTAGGCACAAATTTGTCTGTGTCATGTCTACATATTCTGCAATCTTACAGCATTTCAGTATGGTCCAGTACTGGTAACTGAGAACCATTTGAGAAGCATGTGGCTACAAATTGGCAAACCATAGTTTTGACTTTTTCATTTCGTAATTTTGTTAAAATTTGTATAATGCAGTAAAATGCAAATGCCATTTATTGTTTTCCTGTATTAATGATTGATTAATTTGTGCTGTTTAAACTCAGACTAATTGGTCTGAAACTGTTCATTAATTATCATATATATTTTATCATGTGTCTATCAGGTAAGGTGGATTGTGAAGCAATAATAGAAATAATAGACAGTGGTTGGTAAGTTAACTTTGTATAAGGGTTAATTCTTCAGATATCAGTAGATTATAAACTAATTATAAAATACAATGCAAAATATAATTGTTAAGTTTAATACAAATTACTGTGGTAAGTTAAAAAAAAAAACACAAAAAAAAACAACAAACAAACAAAAAACTAGCTGAATTCGGATGTCAGATTTTAGGGATATTGGTAAGTTGTAATAAGCTGAAAAAAAAAAAATCTATACATATTTATTGGTGTATAAATTAAAAATAGTTAGGGGTTGGTAAGTTATCTAAAAAAAATATGTTGCTTATACATATAGCAAAGTATTTTGAAAACATGTTGATCAGAATTGGTAAGTGAATTTCGTAGTTAAAAAAGTAATATAAAATGGTAAGTTAATGATTAATTAGTAATATGTTTTAGTGTAATAATTAAACCAGTGTTAAAGGGAATTGGTAAGTGAATAATAAGAATTAATAATGAAAGAACTGAACTAATCTATGTCTATTATTTCTGCTTCAGACAAACCTGTTATGACGGTTGTCGAACACATAGCGAATTTGTAAAGTAAAATTAACGGATAAGGGTTTGTATAACAGTGGTAAGCCTGGGTGTTTTTTCATAAAATGTTATAGTGATTAAGGAAATAAAAATATAATTAAGTTGTTTTTTTTTTTCTCAAAATTTATACAATTGAAAAGTTTGAAGGGCTGTTAACCTCAGTGGCACCATACTTGTAAGTAGTAAGATGCCAAATATTAGAAATTAGTGATACTATTAATTGTAAAGAATAATGTTACTTTCACTTTCAAGGTCTTTTTAAATTGCAACAAACATCCATTGTTTAATTGATATAAACAGTTTAAAATTATGTATTGTACTTGTAAGTAGTATGATACACATTTTTTTCTCAAATGGTTATGTTTTAGAACTTTAAAGTATGAAAAAAAGAAAGAAAAATTGACTGATTCAACTTCAACTAAGGGTGTTTATTTTGGCAGTATAATGAACTGTTTGCCATATGATAAATACATATTACTGAAGTTGAGGAAGTCATTAAATTGAAAATTACAAGTTTAAAAGACGATTCTTGAATCATTCACATCATCTTGAGCTGAATTTTTATATCTCTAACACTATTTCTGTATATCACCATTTAGAACAATGTTGAATAAAATGGGTACTCAGTAGAATTTGTCTAAAGAACATTCCAAATGTGTAACCACAAAATGTTTTCCTAGTGGAGAAATAAGGATAAAAAAAAATCTGCAAAACCCATCTTTTCTTGAGCCAAAATAAAAGCAATATGATGTGAATGTATTCATGAGTCGTTCAGGTAAGCTGGGTAAGTCCTCCAGAGAGGGACTACTTTCTACGCCCATGCTTCAGTGGCTACATAGTGAACAGGCTCCAGATTACCCCAAAGTTTCACCACTGTTTACATTGGGATGTCCATATTGGGTAGGTTACTGGGTAGGTAAAATTCAAAAGCATTTTTTGATTGTAATGTGTCCCTGATATTTTATGTATCTAAAGAAATGTGCATGTCATATGAACAGATAAAGTAATATTCTCCAAACAAAGCAACTTAGTGTTTACCAGACATTTTGATGTAATAAAGAAAAGAAAATATATGTAAAAAAAATAGTACAGCAGGAATGTTAATACATCGTACATGTATTTGCATATAAAATGTCAATGAGCATTCTTTTACAGGGTAAGTATTAGAAGAAATATTGAAAAACAATCATCAATTTTATTAAATGTTAATTAAAACTTTAATTTTACAGGTAAGTTGAAGACAGACAATGGACCCTTATGTTGCAAAAGATATTTTTTCCCCAACAACTATACATGGCACAATTTGAAAGATAAAAATATAGTTTTCTTGTGACTGACTGAAGAAAAAAAAATAGATGGAAATTCTCTTTTTTTTATTGCAATTAACCCTTGTCCTGCTGAACCCGGATATACCCTGCCTTTGCAAACAGTGTAGATCCAGATCAGTTGGCTTCTGAAGAAGCCAACTGATCTGGATCTGCACTGTTTGTCATTCAGTATGTGAATTTATATTAACAATCCATATCAAGTAATCTGATTGGCTGAAAATTAGAAATGGACGTGGCATCTTAATTTATTCAGCAGGACAAGGGTTAACTTATAGGCTTGAAAAGTTTGGCTGATGATTTTCGTAAATGAAATGATTTAGAACTGCTGTTTACAGAAATACATCATTTTAATGCAAAAAATGTAATATATCTGTGAAATTTAATTGTTGTGTATTTCTAGTTTCTCATATTGTGCCATGTCCGTTAAAAAAAACTTATTACAGTGATCTAGTGGAAACAATGAAAAACAATTTAGCAAATATTGTGACTGTTTATCATGCATATGCTTAATTAGGCAATGTATTTGAAAAAAAAAAAAAAAAAGATGTATCACTGCACTTAAATGTATTTTCTGGAAGCTCATTGTCTACACTGGTTGCTATTGCACCATAAGCACTTTTGAAAGGTCATGGACTAATCTAGTGTTATTTTCCATGGACTGCTCAATATTATTATCAAGTATTAGCTTTCACAACAAACTTGGTCTACATTTAGCATAGCACACTATGTGTGCTAAGCGTGGACCAGGCTTTTTATGAAAGCTAATACTTGTATAAAATCTGAGAACTGTCATATTCTGAGCTATTTCTAGAGCTTTTATCTTCTCAAAGAAGCTAATCTTAACCTTTTTCTTTCCTTGGTGATCTGCAGTGTTTTAGAGGACATGCTCAGTAAAAACTTCCTGCCAGAAACAAACTGACACTGAGCAGTATTGGTTCCATTGTTTCCGTTAGGATCTTGCTGTATAATGACAGAGACATATGTGATGAACATCACAGAAGCTTATGAAATACTGGCTCTTAAAGTAATACATTTAGAAGGGTATTTTGAATGCATTTGGTAATGCTAGTTAGGGATTTGGTGAATCAGTATAGGCAAGCTTTGATAGGAATGACAATTTCCAGTCATTTTTCTGAAGCTGTACCTAAATTCTACAAGCAGCATCCTGATTTTGATACCATTTAATGCATAACATATTAAAAGATAATTGAGGTTACAGGACCTGATAACAGTGCAAGAAGCAAGCACTTACAGTAGCTGGACTCATAATTACTTCAAATATTCAGATACTGTAACTTATATGATGCATTGAATTCAGAACAAGACTATTTATCTACCTGGTTTTGTGTCCAAAAAGTGCTTGCTCGATGGCAAGCAGTGCAGACTGATCGAACTGCTCCTTCCATCTGTTAGGTCTAGTACACTTTATTTTGGCAGCTCTGTTTAGGTATGGCAGTGAACCCTCTAGTTTGCATCACTCAATACAACAACAAAATTTGTTATAACAGTAATTTGACTGACATGAAACTTTCGCTCAAGAGCTAACAGTTAAATTAGAAATCATGCAACAAGACATTGTAGTTGATACTTCAAGAAACATTCGTTTTGGATATTTGTTATAGTCGCCTCACTGAGTCAATCTAACACATATCTTAAACATGTTTAGGGCTGTTACAATACAGTTACCTCACGATATGATAAATATCATGATACTTACCTCACGATACGATACATATCACAATACTATTTTCATACATAAGTCGCAGATTGAAAGTTTTGATACTCTTGGAAAACAGGTTCAAAATCATCTCAAAGGTTCATTCTTGTGTAACAATGCCTGTGTAAGATGTCCCTGCTTGTCATATAAGTGATCAGTGTATGATACAATTTCAATGAATCTTTTGCCTCTAAACATGTTCTGTGAGGAAATAAGAATAGGACAAAGTCTTTCTTACATAGCATTCTGCTCATTAAGGATTCTTTACCACAGCAAAGTCATCTTAATGGCAATATCTTGGGGAATGAATGTTGTCGTTGTAACAAGTTTAAGCTTTCACAATAAGCTTTTTCTATGCTTCGCGCACAATAAATGTTCAAGCTGATTTTAATAGTATTTGGTACTTTACATGCAAATCTTGGCTAAATCGGGTGAATTCCAAAATGCTAAGAGTGAATTGGAGAGCTCTAACATATCCTGTCTAAATTAGAATGACCCTAGCTCACAATTAAATGTAAGATTACATCCAATTTTACATCGCTTTTTAGGCTTACCTGATCAAAACTTAAATAAGTAGTTATAAGAATATCACTTTTTTGTCACGCTGTCCTGGGAATGCTATAAATTATAAATTGCGCTTAGTAGTACCAATGCATCCACCCTGTTTAAAAGTGAAATTGTCAAGATTAATGTATAGCCCATAAACTTTGATAAAGTCCTGCCATGATAACCTTTTAGAATATCTACATAAGTGCAATCTGCCGTTAAAAAAGTGCAAGTGAATGGAGAACACCTTGGTGTTCCAATACTTGAAATATTATTCTATTCTATTCATTGCTATATTTAGTTCTGCGTTTTACTTGTAAACAACATGCCTAAGGTCAATGGTGCATTGTGGGTCAACAATGAAACACTTCGTTTCGAACCAAAATGTATATTGTCTATTGTCATGGGTTTAGATAAGAGGGTTCACTATACTTTGCTTCCTGGGACAATTTAAGTTGCTGCTTTGTCTTAAACTGATTGAACAGCTTCTGATATAATTGCATATTTCTCTGTCATTTCCTAGCTTCTTTGATCATGTTGACTACCTGTGGTAGCAGTTATCATGTGCCATTATTCTTGTTTTTTTGTGGGGTTTATCTGAAGTGTACCACATTACCTTGGAAATTTGGGGAGAACCAGAACAAACCTACCTTCATATTACAGATATATTAAGTCTATTTTAGACTCAATAATTTTTGGCTGTAAAAACAGAGTCTTATGTGCTGTCTCACTATTTTTTTTTTTTTTTTTTTTTCAGAAATTTCCCTGTACTATTTTTTTTTTTTTTTTTTCAGCAATTTCCCTGTACATTTAATGTAAAAATAGAGATTCAGAAATTTCCCCATATAATTTATGTAAAAATAAAGATTGCAATAATTATTTTCAGAACAACAGGGCCCTGTTGTTCAAAGCGTTGTTAGCTGAACGTGCTCGTTAAGGGTCATTTGGTTAACTGTTTTAGTGGATTCAATGTGCAATATTCTGATATTTTTTGCTGAAAAAATGTGAGTAGCTTTTGCACTGCAAAAGCTACTCACATTTTTTCAGCAAAAAAATTTCAGCGTATTTGTGTATCACTCAATGTAAATTTTAACGAATCGTTAACTAACAACATCGTTAGTTTTGAACAACTGGGCCCAGGTTTGTAATCATGCTGTCAGACTTAGATCTACACTGCATGCTAAGATGAATCTTTTCTCAAAACCGATTTGGCACAGATCACCTAGTGTCAGATAAGGTACTTGTTTTCACCCGAAAAATTCCGATATTTCCTTATTTCTCCACAAAAACATATGTTGTGGATACTCATTAGAAGCGCCTCAGCCAGGTGCTTCTAATGAGTACCCACAACATATGTTTTCATGGAGAAATAAGAAAAATATTATATTGATACCCCCTCTTACCTGGAGCTATAAGATCAGATTTTGTGTCTTTCCTGATATACTTCGGTTATAATGTCTGCTTAACTTGACTCGTCTGATTTCCAAAGATATGCCAGCTTATTCTTAATTGTTTTCTCTTGTGAGTGAGAAAGCAGAGGAATAAAAACATTATGTAACATAAAAAATACACGACATGAAATACAAATGAACTGCTTCATGCAAAAAGAGATCTTAATGCTTAGCACTATGAGTAAAATTTTCAGCAGACAACATTTTGATTTTATTTTTTTTTTTTAACACAGAAACAGGATTTGACATTTCTTACAAATTGTCTTCAATGGAGACAATTTGCATGAAATGTCAAATCCTGTTTTCTGGGAAAACTAAGGAAAATATCATTTATTTGTCGTCTGCTGAATTAGTCCAGAGTCTGGTTAAGGTTAAAGTGCAAGTCATACAAAAGAAAAAAAATCAAAATGTGTTCTGCTACAGTTCGAGGGTTGAGCGCAAGACTATTGTAACTCAAACATATTTTTGAAACCCTTGTTTAGGGGCAACTTGGACCCCTTTGTAAACAATGCAAATTTAGGTGCCATTGCTCATACGAGCAATGGCACCTAAATTTTCATTGTTTACAGAAAGAAATGTTGTAATCTTCATAATGCCTTCATGGTGAGGAGATTAGGTTTGGGGAAAAACAACCATCTGAGTTACGCTAGTCTTGCGCTCAACCCTCGAGTTGTGGTTAGGCCTTTATAAGGTAATGCAAAGCCCAGATAAGACTAATTACACTTTTCAGTGGGTAGACCTTATTTTAGAACAGCTCAGGACCTCCAGAAACAAGGTCCATCCTTTTGTTCTTGACAGTCTGACAGGGAAGGTGGATGTGTTTTAGCCTTTACCACTCTCTGGGCATTTTCAGCAGACGACAAACTGATGATATTTTTCTTATTTTTCCCAGAAAACAGGATTTGACATTTCATGCAAATTGTCTCCTTAGGAGACAATTTGCATGAAATGTCATATCCTGTTTTCTGAGAAAAATAAGAAAAATATTTCAAAATGTCGTCTGCTGAAAATTTTACCCAGAGTGCTAAGCGTTAGAATAAACCTTCATTAGTCTGCATTCAAGGCCATGCAGCGAATTATCCAGAATAAGTAAAATTTCACCACTTTCATCTTTCCTATTTATTTTTTTATTTTTTTTTTTTTTTTGTCTTATCGGTTGATGAAAGCATGTCCTTAGCATATGTTTTTTTTGTGTGGAGAAATAAGAAAAAATATGAATACTTTTTGACTGAAAAAAACAACAACAACAAAAACAAAAAAAAATATACCTTGTCTGGTATGGTATAAAGGAGGTTTTCTGGTGACATGCATAAACTGCTTCAGCTTATGAGATTAGATGTTCCAGATGATGACAGGAAAAGATCTCTAAGCTGAAGTCAGGTATCTCTGAAGTGCTACCTAGTGGAATATATATTAAAATCCTCAGCATAATTGTGGAAATGGCATTTTGATAGCTGCTTACCCTTGAAGATTTAACACTGCTTGTTCAGTAATTATTCTAAAAACTAATTTTGTTCTGTTTTTTTTTTTTGCCCCTATAATTTAGCTGCATACAAGCACGCCGATGGTAAGAAGATAGATGGTCGACGTGTACTTGTGGATGTGGAGAGAGGGAGGACAGTGAAAGGATGGCGCCCACGAAGACTTGGTATGGTTCTGGGTTTTCTACCATGTACACTTATTTTGGGTTCTAGAGAAGCTCCTTTGGTACATGTCAGTGCCAAATGTATTAACTCATTGTAGTCTGGTGACCCCTAAAAGGGTAAATTGCAAACAGTGCAGAGCCAGATCAGATGCCTTAGAATGATCAGGGTCGCCACTGTTTGCAAATAGTTAAGCCATTATTTTCTAGAAATATCTAAATCATAGCCTGACATACCTAAAATCAAAATTGGACTCTTCCAATATATAGTGTGGGGGAGTTCATTCAGACTATAATAGGTTGGAGAGGGTATTCAGATGTATTGATACTTTGAACCAACACATTTTGTGGCTGTTTTTTAACCTCATCCCATTATAGCTCAACATAAAAGGGGTGTTAGGTAAAGAATTTTCTTCTTCACAAAAATGTATGTCATGGGTACCAGTCATTAGAATTGTTAAAACTTTGATCATTAAATATGGCATATGCGCTAATATTTTTGCTGAAAAAATGTGAGTAGCTTTTGCATTTGCAAAAGCTACTTACATTTTTTCAGCAAAAATACCTTTGAATTAGATATTGTACTTTCTAGAACAGTTAACATTTTGACCACTAACGAGGTTGTTAAGTTAACGACACTTTGAACCACTGGGCCCAGGTGGCAGAGTGTTTAGCACTCCTGACTTTGGATCACAAGGTCTCGGGTTTGAATCCCGCTAGAGGTAGAATTCTTCTCATGGTTGTGTGGTGCTTCACTGCACAGAGCCTTTCATTGTCACCTTTCCATCATCTCGATATGATTTAAAAAATGCTGAAAGGGACGTAAATAACAAATACAGTGAACCCTCATTACAACTAATCATTTGTTCCCAAAGATGTTGCCATTCAAATGAATTTGCTGTTGTAAAGAATCCTTAATAGACAGAATGATATGTAAGAAATACCTTTTATTCTGATTTCCTCATAGAACATATGTTTTATGTATGTGTTAGAACCGCTTCAGTGAGTCGATTCTAACAAATATCCCAAACACATGTTGCTTGAAGATTTAATACAATATTCTTGCATAATTTCTCATTAACTGTCACTTCTTGAGTGAAGGTTTCATGACATTCAAATTGTCATTATAATGAAAATTGTCATTGTATCGAGTGTCGGTATAAAGAAGATTGACTGTAATCAAGAAGTCCTCTGCAACAATCTGCAGGATAAGCCAGAATAAAGCTACAAATGCACCAATGAAGTGTATTCTGAAATAAGTAATGAACTTGATGGAATTAGAAATACAGATGACTGAAGTTAGATATACCAGTGCATTTATTAAATAGGCTTGAAATAGCATCACAATTGATTAGGGTAGATTTAGCATAGCTCCAGATAAGAATCCAGAAAAAATATTTTTCTTATTTCTACATGAAAACACATGTGGGTATTCATTAGAAGCACCTTAAGAAATAAGAAAAAATATCCATACTTTTTGGCTGACAAAATAAAAGCGTCTTGTCTGGGGCTATGATTCAGAGTGCTCAGATATGCAGATTATGGTGTAATTTGGGCCATGTCACATGAAAAGATTTCTTTCAACACATGTTGAATTTGCACATGCTGAATTTGCAGGTTCAGCTCATCCAACTCACCAATGCTATTTGGTGTCAGGCTTAGCTCCAGGTGAAGCCTTTTTTTTTCTCAACCAAAAAATACTGATGTTTTCTTATCTTTCTATGAAAACACGCAAGGACTCATTAGCCAAGGCATTTCTAATGAGTACCCACAACATACATTTCCTTGAAGAAATGATGAGGCACTTCTAATGAGTACCTACAGCTTCATTTTGTCTATAGATACTGTTTGCTCAAATAATTGTTGGAGTGGTCGGGTGGTGCGAAGGTGTCATGTATCCTACGTCACCGGTGGTGTCCACCTGATATTGGCTATCCTTGTTTGTTTGTTTGTGTTGACGTTTTACGGCCCAGTCAACCCAATGGGGTCATGTCGAGCGTGGTCAGTTTACCTAACTACACGTTTACTGGGCAGGCTTAGTCCTCTTAGCGGTTAACCAGTATTGTGCACATTCTTTCGCCAGAAACTGACAACTGCCCTTCTTGAATCAGCGGAAGGGAGAGAATGACTGTAGAAAATATTTCATGATCAATCTCCACGAAAGAATGTTGCCGACCTTGGCGGGGGTTGAACCCGCGACCTCCTGGTCTCCAGTCGGACGGCGCATCCAACTGAGCCACCGAGACCGAATGGCTATCCTTGTAGCAGGTTAGGGTAGAGGGGGAATGTTTTTATTTCTTCTGTTTCGTCACTTTCATTCCTGTTCCTCTTTCTTCCCTGTCCTTCTCGTTTATCTTCTCTCCTATCTCTTCTATCTCTTTTCTCCCTTTTTCTGGGAGATGACACAAAATGATCCACAAGGGTTGACCTGTCATTAATCCACAAAACGATTAATCAATCATTTGACATAAATGTACATGTACTATTCAATTATACCGCTAATGGCAGATGACATTTTAAAATACATGTATTTCTCTGATTGTTTTTTGTGAAATGATTCTTCACAGTACATACTTCTACCCAGCAGATGAGTCACATAAAATGTCAAGACTTATTTTCACCAAAAAAAAAAAAAAAAATCAAAATGTTGTCTGCTGCAGTTGTGATTAGCATGATAAGGATTAAGATATCCTCAGCCTCAATCCTTGATATTGTCAGGTTGTTGCCCCAGAACTTCATAACATTGCATTTATGCCTTATTATCTCTCCTGCAGACATCACACGGTTCTTTCATCTGCCAGAATGTTACCCTGGAGACCCCTTCATGGATTTTAGGATATGGAAAAATAAATCACAGCTGATTAGAATACGAACTAGATCATATTTTGATATTTTCCAATAACTGGTATTGTGACCTATCAGGACTATTTTGAGTACGCTAACCTTTTATTTGCTGGGTAAAAGATTCAGTAAATAACATTTTGAAATGATATGCAGTTTGTCTCATAGCTCCAGATAAGGCACTTTTTTCAATTAAAAAGTACCATATTTATTCTAATGTAAGCCCCTTCTCTAATTAACGCCCACTCCTACTTTTCTAGGAGAAAAGCATTACTAAACACATGTGCCGAGGTCGGCAACATTCTTTCGTGGAGATTGATCATGAAATATTTTCTACGGTCATTCTCTCCCTTCCCCTGATTCAAGAAGGGCAGTTGTCAGTTTCTGGCGAAAGGATGTGCACAATACTGGTTAACCCCTTAGAGGACTAAGCCTGCCCAGTAAACGTGTGGTTAGGTAAACTGACCGCGCTCGACATGACCCCATTGGGTTGACTGGGCCGTAAAACCTCAACACAAACAAACAAACTAAACACATGCACAATTGAGTTAAAGCCATCAAAATAACGTATTTCTGGTCCAAAATTGGACTCATTTTAGCAGCAATGAATTGCAATGCCCCCGGAGCACATATTCGAAGAAATATGGTATTAATATTTTGCTTCTTCACAAAAACATGTGAGTACTCATTAGAAGTACCTCAGCTATGTTGTATCTAAAAAAAATGTACAGATTATATAGAAAAATGCCCATAAATGAATTGGATACAACATTTTTGGGGGTCAACCTTTAAACCCTCTGGTATCCAAAACAGTCTTATAATGAACGGTCATAAAGACTTTCCAGTGTAGCTGTACGGTCATTCTGTCCCTTCCGCTGATTGAAGAAAGGCAGTTGTCAGTTTCTGGTGAAAGAATGTACAGCTAAGCCTGCCCACGAAAAGTGTGATTCGATAAACTGATCAGCTCAATATGACCTTAATAGTGTTGAATGGGCTGTAAAACTACAACTCGACTAAAACTCCAGTGTAGCGGTAAAGAACACAAACAGATCAATACTAAACCTTGCCTTGCTGAATAAATTAAGATGCCACGCCTACTTCTAATTTCCAGCCAATCAGATTACTTGATCTGGGTTTTTGATAGAAATTCACATATTTTATGACAAACAGTGCAGATCCAGATCAGTTGGCTTCTTCAGAAGCCATCTGATCTGGATCTACACAGTTTGCTAAGACAGGGCATGTCGTGTTCAGCAAGAGAAGGGCTAATATAGAAAGAAAAAAAATTGCAGAGATTCTTACAGTTGCAGAAGTACCAATTAGCCTCCTTCTGCTCTACAACATACTCATTTGGATCTAGCTTTTATCCATTCAGTTATGCCAGCTGGGTAAAATGGGAATATTATTTGAAAAGATTTGGAAAATTACATACAGTAAATGTCTTAAAAATTTGAACACTTTATTCCATACTTTTTTGGCCTAAATTTTACTTTTTATGCAGTTGTGTCTAAAAATACTTAGTGGAATGGTGTAGACCCTGTTCAGTTGAGCAGTCTGATCTTGATCTGAATTGTTCCCACATGCCATTTTGTCAGAAACTGTGGCGTTCAAAATTGTAGGATATTTACCGTATTTACACTAAATATTTGGACAATCATGCCGTAGCAAACAGTGTAGAAAAGGAGCAGTTTTATCAGGATCTCCTCTGTTGACCACTCACCGAGTACCATATTTACCCTAAATATTGGGACACCTTATCTACTTGCCATACTTATCTTAAAATTTGAAATAGTCCAGTCTACTACCTGTGTCTAAAATATTGCTGTATGTATGGTAAACAGTGTAGACCTGGATCAGATGCTGCATTCTGGGACATCTGATCTGGGTCTGCACTGTTTGCAAAGGCCTATCTCTCCCACTACTTAGGATTCTTACGGTAGATTTTGTCGCACCTGTGTAAGCATGGGTGACTTAGGCTTGCAAGTTTCCGTCTGTTCATTTATTCTTCCGTGTACTTGCGTCCACCTAGCATTCATCTTAACCCTTAAACTGTCAATTACAAATTGTTGTCTGCTTTGTCATCTGCTTGTGATTTTAAAAGTCATTTTTGCAAACAGTGTGGACCCAGATCAGACTGCTCCTCTAGGAGCAGTCTGATCTGGGCCTACCCTGTTTGCCGGTATGCAAAAATAGGTTTGAAAAGTTTGCAAGAATATTCAGCAGACGACATAAACAGACAACATTTTCAGACGCAGGTTTTCTTGGCGTTTTAAGGGCTAATTGAAGTCTACAGACTGTAAAACTTTACAGCTGGTTTCATTTCACTGATGGTTTTATCTCTCTGAGGGGCAAGAATGACAACCCTCACTCTTCAGGTGCTTGTTTTCATATTTTAGTATGCATGTGAGACATAAACCATAGGTCTAGATAAGGGAGGGTATCTGGTAAATATTTTTCTTATTTCTCCACAAAAAGATATGTTGTGGGTACTCATTAGAAGCGCCTCGGTGAGGCACTTCTAATGAGTACCCACAACATATGTTTTCGTAGAGAAATAAGAAAACTATCACTACTTTTGGATTGAAAAAAGCACCTTAACTAGTACTATGATAAACTTCAACGAAGTTTCTTTATTTCTTTTTGTACACATCATTAAGTAGTTAAATGGAGTTGTTCAAATTTTAGTAAATTATGAGGGAGCCAAAATAATTTGAAAGAGCTGCTTCTTTGATCAGGGTCTCCACTGTTGGCCACCCACCCTGTAGTTTTATTATGCTAGAATGCCTGGCATATCCATGCCAGTGAAATGCATACAAAATCTCCCAAAGGGTCTAAATCCACAAAATTGTGCAAATAGTTGTAAAGACAATATGTTACAAAATTGATCAAACAGAAGACAGAGACATAATTTATTTGTCTGTAAAACTTAGAGTGCAAAAGAATAATACATTAATCAAATGACTTGTTAAGAAGGAGAATTTGGTGAAATTCTGGACTAATTTTCTCCAGTTTTCCATAGAGATATATGTCTTGGGTAATCATTAGGAGCGGCCAGTGAGGTATTCATTAGAAATGCCTCAGTGAGGGGCTTATAATGAGTACCCACACCATATGTTTTTATAGAGAAATAAGAAAAAATTCTCCCATAATTATTATCAAATTTTCCTGCTTAACCCTTTTCCTGCTGAACCCGAATATGCCCTGCCTTTGCAAACAATGTGTAGATCCAGATCAGTTAGCTTCTGAAGAAGTCAACTGATCTAGATCTGCACTGCTTGCCATTCAGTATTTGAATTTATATCAACAACCTGGATAAAGTAATCTGATTGGCTGAAAATTGGGTGTGTGGCATCTTAACTTATTCAGCACATCTTTATTTATTCAGCATGGCAATGGTTAACCCTTGTCCTGCTGAACCCAGATATACTCTGTCTTCTGAAGAAGCCAACTGATCTTGATCTGCACTGTTTGTCATTAAATATGTGAATTTATAGCAACAATTCGGATCAAGTAATCTGATTGGCTGAAAATTAGAAGTGGGTGTGGCATCTTAATTTATTCAGCAGGACAAGGGTTAATAAATCATATGCAAAAATTTTAGACTTTATATAAGCTGAACTGTGAGAAAATGTTCCTTTTGACATGTGTACCCTACAAAGACTCAAATCAGCCTGCTCATCTGCTCAGGCTAATCAGTCTTTGTTGTCAGCATGCAGAAATTTTACATCCGTGTCCAATGAAGATTCTGATCAGACTGCATGAATGCAGTCTAATCTGAATATTCACTGGGTCTATGTGTCCTAAGGTAAGTTTTCTGACAGTGGGGCTCATTAAGCCATTACCACTCTTTGGGAAAATTCAGCAAATGACAAATTGATGATATTTTTCTTATTTTTCCCAGAAAACAAGTTTTGACATTTTATGCAAATTGTCTCCAATGGACACAATATGCATGAACTGTCAAAACCTGTTTTCTGGGAAAAATAAGAAAAATATTTTAAAATGTCGTCTGCTTAAACTTTTACCCAGAGTGCTAAGCGTTAAAATCTTCCAGGTGGAGGACTTGGAGGTACTCGTAAAGGAGGACCAGATGAGAACACTCGCTTTTCTGGCAGGGATGACTATGGAGGCAGAGACGAATTTAGAGACAGAGGTGGTGAGAGGTCAAGAAGTCGTGAAAGAGTACCAGATCGCCGTCGAAGAAGTAGGGAACGAAGACCCGAGAGACGTAGAAGTCGGAGCAGGGAAAGAAAGAGAGAAGGTAGGAGGAATAGAACAGGTATCAGTTCATTTACTATTTCCTTTTGAATTCCTTGAACTGATGTGAAAAGTAGGTAAGCTATGATTTAACAGGTATCTCGAAAATTATTTGAGCTAGGACCTTGAAACTAGGAAAGCGTTTTGGGGATGATGAGTAGATCACCCGATTAACTTTTGAAAACAGACACATTAATTTTATCAGAGTTATGCCCCTTTCCAACTTTGGCATTTTGTACAGACAAACATATATAGTTGGGGGCATAGTGTTTTTCAAACACATGTCTAATTTTCCTTGAAAAAAACAAAAAACAAAAACAAACCCAAAAAACAAAAACATATATACAGTAAAACCTGTGTAAGAGAGCCACCTTCGAGACTGACTTTAAATAGTGGTAGATGTGGAAAAAGTTGTCTGTCTTATAAAGGTACATGTCATGTAATTTTGCTAGCAAAATTACATGACATGTACCTTTATATGACAACCACCTTTCCACATCAACCACTAAGGACAGTTTCAAAGGTGGCTGTCTTACACAGGTTTTACTATATATATATATATATATATATATATATATATATATATATATATATATATATATATATATATATATATATATATATATATATATAAAAGGTTTTAAACAAACTTCAACAAAGAATTCCAGCCCAGGATCATTACTGATGCAAGTACTTCAGAAAAAAGTCTGTAGGGAGAAATATGAAATACCACTGGGTTGAGTGAGGTTCGAGCTCACGCCGGCTATGACGGCAGCGCCTAGCCCTTCAGAGGCAGGAGACATAACCACTGCACCACTACGCTTGTTAAAAAACAAGTTTCATAGAACAGTATTATGCTTGATTTCTCTGAATGACCCGTCGGATAGGGTATATTTTTGGTGTGCTAGCGCACTCATTATATACAAGGAACTCTCTGGATCCACAGGATACTGAAGCTTGAAAATATTATTATAATATAAGGTTTTAAACAAACTTCAACAAAGAATTCCAGCCCAGGATCATTACTGATGCAAGTACTTCAGAAAAATGTCTATAGGGAGAAATATGAAATACCACTGGGCTGAGTGAGGTTCGAACCCATGCCGGCTACGACGGCAGCGCCTAGCCCTTCAGAGTCAGGAGACATAACCACTGCACCACTATGCTTGTTAAAAAACAAGTTTCATAGAACAGTATTATGCTTGATTTCTCTGAATGACCCGTCGGATAGGGTATATTTTTGGTGTGCTAGCGCACTCATTATATACAAGGAACTCTCTGGATCCACAGGATACTGAAGCTTGAAAATATTATTATAATATAAGGTTTTAAACAAACTTCAACAAAGAATTCCAGCCCAGGATCATTATATATATATAGGATTATATATATATATATATATATATATTTATATAGAATGTCTTCTGCCACAAATTTTGCTAGGCACTTTAAGAGTTGGTATAAATCCCCATTTCCATCTTGCTTTGTAAGCCCACTTTTCCTGCTGGTATGATTTTTGCAACAATTTTGGCATAAGGCCTACTATTATATATAATTGCATTTGGCTGCTCTTGACATCTTTTTGTGTGTTTACTGTTTGGTTTTTATGCTTTTGGGTCTTCAAGTACATTTGGGTTACATAAATGATTAACCTGCCGAATTTTACCCTTTCTGCACCACAGAAGACTTTGCAAATAGTGCAGATCCAGATGTGACTGCTCAGTTAGCCATCTCATCATGATCCACACTGTTTGCATTTCATGTTTAAAAGACGTCATAATACTGTTTTCTATTTTTGTTCTCGATTTTTGTCTAACACTCCTTATGGAGACGATGGGCTTGTTCCAGTTCAAAGATGGAATTGTTCACTTCAGAAACTGGCGTGAAACAGTTAGATACAGCAGGCGACATTTGAGATATATATTTTTTTACTCACCAGAAAATCAGATGACATTATATTCAGATTATCTGAACCAAATATAAATCTGTTGTTTTTGAGATAAATAAGAAAAAAAATCAGACAGCAATTTTCACTATTTTATCAATTTTGATCATTAACATGTTTACAAACTTACACAATATCCATGTTCCAGGATGTCACCGTAAACTAATAGCACATCATAGCTCCAGATAAGTGGGGGTAGCTACCTATTACTTTTTATATCTGCATGAAAGCAGATGTTGTGGGTATTCATTAGAAGTGCCTTGCAGAGGTGCTTCTAATGAATACCCTCAACATATGTTTTCATGCAGAATGGTTGGGTGGTGCAAAGGTGTCGTGTATCTTATGTCACTGGGGCGTCCAGTTGATATTGGCTTACAGTTGGGCAAGGCCTGCTATCCTTGTAGCAAGTAAGGGTGAAGGGGGAATGTTTTTGTTTCTTCACTTTCATTCCTGTTCCTCTTTCTTCCCTGTCCTTCTCTTTCATCTCTTCTACTATCTCTTCTATCTCTTCTCCCTTTCTCTGGGAGATGACACAAAATGACCCGCAAGGGTTGACGTGTCGTTAAACCCCAACACAATCAATCAGTCATGCAGAAATAAGAAACATGTTGCTACTTTTTTGATGGAAAAAGCCAGTTATATGAAGCTACGGTTTAAACAGGTAATTTCCTGGTTATCACTTAAGGTGACTGGATATGCTTGGTAGATTTTCTGCCATAAGAAGGCAACTTTTGTGAATTTTTGTTTGCTTTTCTGCATCTGAAACTCCTTCTGAAAAGGGGTCAGCAAGTGAAACTCCTTCTGAAAAGGGGTCGGTAATTGAAACTCCTTCTGAAAAGGAGTTGGCCATTGAAACTCCTTCTGAAAAGGAGCTGATAATTGAAACTCCTTCTGAAAAGGAGTTGGCACATGAAATACCTCTCCTGAAAAGGAGTTGGCACATGAAACACCCTCTGAAAAGGAGTTGGCACATGAAATACCTCTCCTGAAAAGGAGTCGGCACATGAAACTCCTTCTGAAAAGGAGTCAGCACATGAAACTCCGCCTGAAAAGACCTGGCTCATGAAACTCCTTCTGAACAGGAGTCGGCACATAAAACTACTTCTGAAAAGGAGTCGGCACATGAAACTCCTTCTGAAAAGGGGTCGGCTCTGAAAAGGAGTCGGCACATGAAACTCCTTCTGAAAAGGGGTCGGCACATGAAACTCCTTCTGAAAAGGAGTAGGCACATGAAAATTCTTCTGAAAAGGGTTGGGAACATGAAACTCCTTCTGAAAAGGAGTAGGCACATGAAACTCCTTCTGAAAAAGAGAAGGCACATGAAACGCCTTCTGAAAAGGAGTTGGCACATGAAACTCCTTCTGAAAAGATTTGGCTCATGAAATTTTCTGAAAAGGGGTTGGCGCATGAAACTCCTTCTGAAAAGGAGTGGGCACATGAAACTCCTTCTGAAAAGGGATCAGCACATGAAACCCTTTCCTAAATGGGGTCGGCCCATGAAGCTCCTGAAAAGAAGTCAACAGTAAAAGGAAAGAAATTTCTCCTAAGTAGTCCCATTTTCAGAAGGGCTACAAAATTGAATTGTCAGAGCTGCTTACCCTGGAAATGTATCTATTCCCCATATTTAAGCCTGCAGAGTGCTAAACATTAGGGAGGTCTTCGAAGTGTTGTTACATTCTAGGCAAGTTTACAGTGCTAAATTAGCAGGAAACAATTTGTAAAATAGTTTGCCATTGTTACCATATTTACCGTAATTGTTCGGATACATGCGGGCCTGAGCAAACAGTGTAGACCCAGATCAGATGCAGCAAAATGCAGCATCTGATCAGGGTTGCACTGTTTGCCACTCATCCATCAGTTTTAAGACAGTCAGCATATATTTGAATTCTAGGACAAGTCTGTTAAGGAGTTATAGTGTTCCAATACTTATGGTAAATATGGTAGCCGCTGGCATGAGGTACTATGGGAGGAATACCATCAGCCTTAATGCAAAGTATGCTGGGTAATAATTTCAGCAGACGACATTTTGAAGTACCTTTCTTTTTTTCCAGAAACAAGGAGTCAAATGAGTGAAATGTCAAAGCCTATTTTCTGGGAAGAAATAGGAAAAAAATATTGTCAATTTGTCATCCACTGAATTAGTCCAGAAAGTGGTAACGGTTAAAGTGTCAATGATTGTAGATGACAGCATTTGAAAATATTTTTTATTTTATTTTTCAGCTAAAATAAAGCTTGATATTTCATGTGAGTCATCTGCCTAGCTAGTAGATGATTCACATGAAATGCCAAGCCTTGTGATAATGCTGTGGACATATTCAGAGTTAGCTGACATTTTTTTCAGGAGGACCACCAGCAGAGGAAGATGACAGAAAGAAAAGAAGAAAGAGTAGATCAAGGGAAAGGGAAACCAGTAGAAAACGGAGTCGCTCGCGGGACCGCACCAGCCGGAGATCTCGAAGAAGTCGAAGCCGTGACAGAAAGCGCAAAGATAAGGCAGAGGAGGGAGAACAGCCACCCCCTGGTGGTCAGGAAGGTGGCGACATGGGTATTGCAATGAAGGAGGAGCCTTCAGATGAAGGTTATGGAGTCTATCATGCAACTTACGAGAATGGAGATGATGATGATGATCAAATGGCAGAGGAAGGGGAATATGAGAATTACTAAGACAGGAGCTTGAGATTGTGTCGTATGAGCCAGTGCATGACAAACCTACAATTAGACTTGTACGACGAATTATGACTAGGATCAGTCTGCACATCCATGCAGTCTTATCAGAGTCTTCGTTGATCACGTGCCTTTTACAGCCTCCGAACTATCCAAAGAGGGATAAACAAGAACCCTTACTTTACTGAGTGGATGTACATACTGAGTCTTTGCTGGTCACACCCAGTCTTATTGTAGATTTTGTCATGTGCTAACTCATATGGTATTTACTTTAAAAGTCTTTGCATATCTCCAGATAAGAGGGTGTATCAGAAAAGTATTTTTCCTATTTCTCCCTGAAAACATATGTTGTTGGTACTCATTAGAAGTGCCTCAGCCAGATGCTTCTAATGAGTACCCATAACATATGTTTTCATGAGGAAGTAAGAAAAAATATCAACAATTTTAGGCAAAAAAGCGCCTTATCCGGAGCTATGGTTTTTAGATTCTGTAAGTCCTTACCTGTCCTAAAATATGAACAGATGTATTTTCCTAAAAGTTACTGTGTCTAAAAACTGATGGTTGAGTGGCAAACATTGTAGACCCTTAACAGACAGACTGTGGGATCTGCTCTGGGTCTGTGCTGTAAGCACAGGACAGTCTATCCAAATATATAGAGTATATAGGGTAGCCACAGATAAAAGATGGCAATTATGATGGTAATTTAGAATAATTTTTCTTATTTTTCATAGCTACTGATAAGGCGCTTTTTTCAACCAGATAATATCTATATTATTTTTATTGCTTGACGAAAACATATGTTGTGGGTACTCACTAGAAGCCCCTCACCAAAGCGCTCCTATTGAGTACCCACAACATGTTTTTGTCGAGAAATAAGAAAGCTATTTACCTGATACCCACTTTTATTTAGACCTATGTTTTTGCACTGAAACCTACCTTGTGGGTACTCATTGGAATTTTCTCACTGAGGCAATTTCGATGAGTACCCACATGATAGGTTTTAATGCTGATATAACAAAATTTAGTCATTTGACAAGTTCTTTTATCTGGTTCTGTGAAACTTCAAGTCATTACAGAGATTTTATCTTAAAGGGAAATCGGTAGCCAACAGAAAAGTAATCTTCAGACATGTTGAGCTTTGGAAATGAAAATTTGTGAGATTCTGGAAAAAAAATTAGTGAGATCTCTTATTTTTGCATTGAATATATAGGGAAACTTCTGAATAAAATTAGGAGACAGTGCACATAACTGGGTATTTGAAACCAAAATTAGTGCATCTTACTAAAAAATAGACTTAACATGTCAGGATGTTTTTTTCCTTAGTTTTTTTCCAAGGAAACGGGCTCGATTTTGGAAAGACGCATTAAACGCTACTTTCTAGGAAAAGACAACAGAAAAGTGGTTTGCTTTTCCTTATTTTTTTCCAAGAAAACTGGGTTTGACATTGGAAAGACATGTTAAACTCTATGTTCTAAGGTTCTAAGAACAAATGGAAAGAAATAAAGTCTAAAATTCAATTTAAAGGCATGAAAATAGGAACAAGCTGTGGTAAATGTCCTAAAATTTTGTACACCAGAATTTCTGACAAAATGGCTTATGCAAACAGTGCAGACCCAGATCAGACTGCTCCTGAAGGAGCAGTCTGATCAAGGTCTACACTGTTTGCCATTCCACTCTAAAGCATTCTGAAAAACAAATGCATAAAATTCAAAATTTAAGCAAGAAAAAAAAAAAAAAAAAGATACAGATGTATTGAAGAAAGCGATCAAATTCATAGGACATTTACCATAATGAGAAAACCTGCATTATAGCTTATTGGTTGGCAGTCAGGAAAAAGTACTGTCAGAAGTACAGTATTAATCTTAAGTATTTGGACACATTATTCCTTAACCCATTTTAGACTGAATAAACTCCCCCTTACTGGTACACACCATGCAAAAACGTGTCTTCTGGCATATGCAGACAGTGAAGGCTCTGACCAGCCTGCACATCCACACAGTCTGATCAGGGCCTTCATTGTCTGCTAACAGAGTCATTGGATACTACAGAATGTATGGATGGCATTACGAAAACACACCTATTCAAATATATTGAAAATTTCACCACCAAAAACTGAAAGCTTTTAGATAAAAAAAAATCTGATATATTTCAGATTTCTGCTCAAAACATATATTGTGGGTAATCATTAGAACTGCCTCACTGAGGCAGTTCTAATGAGTACCCTCAATCTATGTTTTCATGCAGAAATAAGAAAAATAATGTATACCCCTATCAACCCCAATTTTACTATATAAAAGTGGGGTTTAAGGGGGTAAAAATTATAAAGGCATGTTTTCGTAATGGAGAGAAAAGGCTCAGATGATACTTTACATATGTGCAGGATGATTGAATCTACACATTTTGTGCTTGTTCAAAGGTACTTTTTTGCTTGTTGTAGCTTATATATTCTTTGGTATCTGATCTGGGTCTGCACTGTTTGCCACTTAACCTTTTGGGGTCTCCAGACTAAAATGGGTTAAGGTGTCCAAATACTTAGCGTAAATATGGTAACATCAGTAAAATTAAAAAATAACATAAATAATAAAAAGAAAGAAAAACAAATAAAAAGTAAATTAAAAACGAAAGAAAGAAAGCAATAGAGCACACAACAAATGCAGTGGTTGTTCTGTGTCTATTCCTTTGAGATGAGTGATAAAATAGTTGTTTAGTAGACAGCCTCATGTTTTGGATCATCTTTTTTTATTAGCCCTAGACAATGTTGTGCAATCATGTGTCAGTGTATCTATTGTGCACCATTAATGCATTGTCCTTCATTCTTTCTTCATTCTTCAGTGTGTTGAAAATATGAATTCTAACAATGTTGTCAGCTTTTTTTTTTTTGCTGATTTTTTATTATATATAGAAAAATGCCTTTTGAAAATTCTGTTTGAACAATTTTTGGTTTGTACGGATTTAGCTGTAGACATTACGAAAACACTCCTATTCAAATATACTGAAAATTTCACCACCCAAAACTGAAGTTTTCAGATAAATATTCTGAAATTTTCCATATATCTGCTCAAAACATAGATTGTGGGTACTCGTTAGAACTGCTATGTCGAGTCCCCACAATCAAGTTTTTGATTAGAAATAAGAAAAATAATATATACCCCTGTAAACCTCAGTTTTACTATATAAAAGTGGGGTTTAAGGGGCTCAAAATTATATAGGTATGTTTTCGTGATGGGAAAAAAAAAAATCTGTGAAGACAGGCTTTGGATTAGATTTAGCCTTTACAGCTCTCTGAGCAAGTTCAGCAAATGAAAAATTGATGATAATATTTTTCATATTTTTTATTAGCATCTAAGGAGATACTTTGCATAAAATGTCAAAGCCAAAAATGCCTTTTCAGCCTCTGCTGAAATTGTTATCCAGCGTTGAAGGTTGAAAGCAGCCGTAATTGTAGAAGGGAGATAATACAAACTTTCCTGTTTTATTAGGTATTTCCCAGCTTATGGTTGTTGTATTTACAGATCACCATATCTTTTCTAAAGTTTATTGGTTATACCTGTAATATACAGAAATCCTCAAATTGTGGAGATTTAAGCATAGCTTCAGATAAAGTGCTTATTTCAATCGAAAAGTAGGAATGATTTTTTTATTGCACAAAAAGTTGTTAGTCAAAGATCTATCTACACAGGGTGCTTTTTTCAGTCACATTTCAGTCACGCCTATTCAAATATATAGAAAATTTCACCTCCAAAAACTGAAAATTTTCAGATAAAAAAATCTGATAGTTTTCATATTTGTGCTCAAAACATAGATTGTGGGTACTCGTTAGAATTGCCTCTGCAAGGCAGTTCTAACGAGTACCCACAATCTATGTTTTTGAGCAGAAATAAGAAAAATAATGTAGACCCCTGTAAACCCGTTTTACTATATAAAAGTGGGGTTTAAGGGGTCAAAATTATATAGGCATGTTTTCGTGATGAATAAATATCAAAATTTTTCTTCTTTCTCTACAAAAGAGGTATTAGCTTTCCAAAAAAGTTTGGTCTATCCTTTAATAGAATGCAATAATATTAAAGCGGATTTTAATACGGAATAGTCTTGGGTTCTTTACATGCAAATTTTGGCTAAATCAGCTAAATTCCATAATACAAAAGGTTAATTCTAAGTGAGATCTCGTCCCATTTGCTATTAGAAAGACCCTCACAGCTAATTTCACTTCGCATTTTAGGCTTACCTCATTAGAATTAAAATAAGTAGTTAAGAATATCAATTTTTTTTCACGCTAATCGGCATAAACAATCAAATGATAGAAGTGCGCAAAGGAATGTATGTTTTGCTCTTGATTCTGCTAATATTATAAAGTTCCCAACAAATGTCTTCATTTATTTCACCCGCATTTAATTCTTCATATACTACTGGTATAGTGTGTTTTTCGCTGAGCAATTCATGTTTACACTGATAAAAAAGAAAAGAAAAAAAGACACCTGGTTGCATCTTTGAACATGTTTAACCCTTAGAGTGCTAATCACAACTGCAACAGTCAATATTTTGATCCTGTGTGTGTGTGTGTGTGTGTGTGTGTGTGTGTGTGTGTGTGTGTGTGTGTGTGTGCGTATGTTTCAGAGAAAATAAGGCATGACATTTCATGTGAATTGTCTGCCTACCAGATGATTCACATAAAATGCCAATTCTTATTTTCTTTGAAAAATAACAATAAAAAATTAGAATTTCAGGAGCACTTTAAGGGTTAACACTTTTTATATCAAGGTATTTGATTGTTCCATTCATTTTTTTCTCATTAAGATATAGCCACTTCTTCAATCCTGTATTTTGATATTTGAGGGCATCAAAGAAAAAGGAGAGAAGCGTCCAGTGGCTGAATGGTAAGTGCGCCTGGTTTCGGATATCGAGGTCCCGGTCATGACATCGCTTTGACGTCCACTGGATGAATTCATCATTTGCAAATGTTCATGGAACCCTTTGTCTCGTAACATGTCATATTGATTTTTAATGAATATTTCAATTTTAAAAATAATGCCATGTTTACCCTAAGTATTTGGACACCTAAAATCCTTATCATTCTTTGAACAGTGAAATTTACTACCTGTTTCATGAATGGATGCACTTTCAGGGGAGGAAACTCCATCAAATTGTTATTTTTCTGGTCCTTTCCGAAAAGGCGTCTATTCAGAAAGGAAGCAAATTCTTTCCTTTTATAGTAGACCCCTTTTCAAAAAGGCTGCTGGGTCTGCATTGTTTGTTCAGGCCTCTCAGTCCGAATACTTAGGGTAATGCTGTAACTTGAATTTGTGCATTATGACATCAAACTGGATTATTTTGGTGCACAGACTTATATGTACAGGATTTCATGGTATATAGAGGTTTTTCCAGTTTTGTGAGTCCATCATTTTAACCTAGCTTGGTAATCTTGTCATTTTTTATCATTACACATTCACCCATTTATAGTTCCAGATATGGAGTTTATTTACAAAAAAATAAATAAATAAATTTTTTCCATGAAAAATGTAAGTTGTAGTAACTCATTAAAAGCACTTTGCTGAGGTGCTTCTGAGTACCTACAGCATCATACCTATGTAGTTTTGAGCCCCTTAAACCCCACTTTTATACAGTAAAACTGGGGTTTACAGGGGTATACATTATTATTCATATTTCTGCTCAAAAACATAGATTGTGGGTACTCGTTAGAACTACCTCGTTGAGGCAGTTCCATTGAGTATCCACAATCTATGTTTTGAGCAGAAATATGAAAAATATCAGAATTTTTTTATCTGAAAATTTTCATTTTTTGGTGGTAAAATTTTCATTATATTTGAATATGTTTTTGTAATGTGGAGAAATAGAAAAAAATACTAGCCCTTTCAGCCCAGCAGACAGACAGATACCTGTGCAAACAGTGTAGATCCAGATGAGACAGCTCAATCTCATCTGGATCTACACTGTGATTCCGTTTTTGGTTTGAGACTGAAACCGCTGTTTGAATCAGTGGACATGTCCAAATTCAAGAATGGAAGAGTCCACTTCAGAAACTCAGGGATGAAAGGGTGAATTTGGATACTCCTTTTATCTGGAACTATTGTGGTTTCATCTTCCATCTTATTATATGAGCTTAGCCTTAGAGCTGTTTTTGTGTGTGTAAATAAATGTTAATAAAACCCTAATATTTAGTTGTGTTGAATATTGTTCCCAGCCAAAGACCCCATAAGACCAAATGCCTGCATTGATGCCTGTGTTGTGATGCCTGGATACCATCCTGTAACATTACTGTATCTCATGGCCATGTGTCCATGTCTTAACATTGTCAGTGTAAGCGTCTTGTGACATAGTCACACCATAGACATTGTCTATGTCATGACATTGTACCATAGCAACATCCTTGTCATGAAATTGTACCATAGAAACTTGTCCATGTTATGACATTGTACCATAGCAACATGACTTTTTTGTGATACTGTACCATAGCAACCTGTCCATGTCATGACTTTGTACCATAGTATGTACGATAGCAACCTGTCCCATGTCATGACATTGTACCATAGTAACATGTACATGTCATGACATTTTACCATAGCATCATGCCCATATCATATTGTACCATAGAACTTGTCCGTATCATGATATTGTAACATAACAACATGTCCATGTCATGACATTGTACAATAGCAACATGTCCATGTTATGACATTGTGCCATAGCAACATGTCCTTGTCATGACATTGTACCATAGCAACACGTCCTTATCATGACATTGTACCATAGCAACATGTCCTTATCATGACATTGTGTCATAGCAACATGTCCTTGTCATGCTATTATACCATAGCAACATGTCCTTATCATGACATTGTACCATAGCAACATGCCCATATCATATTGTACCATAGCACTTGTCCTTATCATGATATTGTTACATAGCAACATGTCCATGTCATGACACTATACCATAGCAACATGCGCTTGTCATGACGTACCATAGCAACATGTCCATATCATGACATTGTACCATAGCAACATGTCCATGTTATGACATTGTGCCATAGCAACATGTCCTTGTCATGATACTGTACCACAGCAACATGTCAATGCCATGTACCATAGCAACATGTCATTATCATGACATTGTACCATAGCAATCTGCCTATGTCATGACATTGTACCATTTCCTGTTGTTATGCAGAACAAAAGTATATTCAGTCCTCTTAACCCTTAAAACACCAAGAAAACCTGCATCTGAAAATGTCTTCTGTTTATGTCATCAGCTGAATATTCTTGCAACCTTTTCAAACCAATATTTGCATACAGGTAAACAGTGTGGACCCTGATCAGACTGCTCCTAGAGGAGCAGTCTGATCTGGGGCCACACTGTTTGCAAAAATGATTTAAAATCACAGGCAGATGACAAAGCAGACGACTATTGTTGTGACTGGCAGTTTAAGGGTTAAAGGAAAACTTTTATAAGTAGAACTGTGGTGTCTTTTAACAATCCTTGTTGCTCATCATAGCAAAATTGTAGGAGACCACATTCTATTTTTTTTTTCTTTTTTTTTCAAGAGAAAAGGCTGTCGACTCTCTTGAAATGTGAAGTCTTGTTTTCTCACAAAAAAACAACAATAAAATCAAAATATGATAAGTACTTCAAAGGTTAAACAATTTTACTAGTGTCTGGAATCTGATCTAATTTAGGCTTGTTGATATTTTAGAACAAGATGTAAGTTGATGTTAAACTAAGTACAGTAAACTCGTCTAAATACAATCTGTCAGATTTAGTGTCCACTTAGTCCTTGTTATTTTCCTGTATCCCTAACCAGAGCATAACAGACATCATTTACATAGGCAAATGGTTTTCTACTGCTGTTATTGTTTCCGTTATAGACTGCTACTCTGCACATCATTGTATAGTAATGTTTCGCAAAACCAGTCTCAGAACTTGAAGTTATACATTTGTATGTCGGAAAAAGTCTGAAATTTTTCATGGGCAGAAGTCGGAGAATTTGAAAATCTGTCTGCCGAGGGGAAATTTATGAAATTTCAGAATTCACCTTTTTCAAATACAGAATTGCTACAGCTTCTTGGGAACTATCTTATTTGAGCCACAACGTGTACCCAGTGAAGACTCTGATCAGCCTGTGCATCCATGCAGTTTGTTCAGAGTTTGTTGCCCGCACGAAGAAACTTTGCATCCTTGGCTATCCCAAATGCTCCCAGTGAAGATTCTGATCGGCTGCCCGATTGCTCAGGCTGATCTGAATCTTTGCTGGGCACACATGTCAGAAAGTACATTATGACATAATGGTTCATATATATTTCTAGTCTTAAAAGTAATAGACTATGCTACCACGCCAATGACGGTCTGGGAAAAACTGACTGTCGGAAAAAATAGGGGAAATGTTGGGGAAATTTGAAATCCTAGTTCTGTTGTAGCGCTGTAGGAGTTCAGATGTGCAATACGTTTAGTGCTCACTAGTGCTGACTGATAGTTGGTGTCCAAAAATATAAGTGAAGCTACCCAGAAAATGCCATAATCACGAAGCACGCCCTTCCCGAGGTACCAAGATAAGAGATGAGAAACAAATAATGGCAAAACAAGGCCGACGCACAAATAACAGCAACAGAGGAACTACCTTGGAAAGGTCAGTAGGAAAACTACTGAGGGGCTTAACCCATTGTAGACTGAATAGACTCCCACACAATATATTGGAAGAGTCCAATTTCAATTTTAGGTCATCCGACTATGAGATTTACATATTCCTAGAGAAAAATGGCTAAACTATTTGCAAACAGTGGAGACCCTGATCAGACGCCGCATTCTGCGGCGTCTGATCTGGGTCTGCACTGTTTGCCAAATACCATTCACGGGTCTCCCGACTACAATGGGTTAATTCAGTTTTACTCGCGCGAAATTTTACCATTATCTCCTTATGCAGCTCCAAGCAGTTAATACTAACAGAGAGAAAAGTGGACAGCCATTGAAGATTACCACAACAAGCATCACAACAAGTAAAAACAGAAAGCAAAGTGGACAGCCGTATAGCGTGTGGCCACAATGCTATAATTGTAGCAAAAATGATCAGTATAAGAATTTCCGCCTTAGAAGCTAAGAACGGACAGCAGTAGAAACCACTGCAGAGCTTGAAACAGTTTTGAGAAGTTTGTATAAAATATTTGTCCTTTACTAATCATCTTTACCATCAACCAGAATTGATGGAAATACTGTTGATGCAAATAGCAATGGCAAACAATTCAAATGAATAAATAATAGTAATATAGGGACGACCGGCATGAAGCTCTTCAGGCAAAAGAAGCCCTAAAAAGTTACGAACGCCGCCATTTTGTGTCATTCAAAGGAAGTTTGGTTTTCTTCGCCTACAGTAGCCAAATTTTAGCTTGAATATTTAAAAGAATATGTTATTAATTAAATCCTACTAATGATGAGCATCAGAACATCTTATTCCCTCTAAACAAAAGTAATTGCTTTTTAAATATCTTGACAAGTTTTCAAGTTTTACCAACTAATAAATGATCAATCTACTATCATAAAAACCGAGGAAGGTATCTCGAGGAGGGGAAAAAAAATGGCCGCTGTGACGTCAGCCCGTTCGTCCTTATAAATGAACTTGCACATCCACAGTCTGCCAGGCGCTGCCTCTATGTGACTCAGTTGCCTAGTAGCGTTAAAAATCTAGATACATACACAGTGTGCCTTATTGGGCTTGAAGGCTAGTGGTTAGCGCACTCGACTTTCGAGCGGGATATCGTGGGTTCGAATCCCGCTCGGGTCGAGACAACTTGATTTTTAGACTATTAGTACGCCTAGCTCATACTCGACATAGAAATTTTGTTTAAAGTCGAATGGTGTCAACACTATAACATAAGCCTATAACATTTTACTTCGACAGATGGGTTTTAAATACATGAAAACATGACGTGCCCTGGGTTGAGTATAAAGTGGACAGGGCGGCGCTTGGTGACAGACAGCGGCACCAAGTGTGCATGGGTGATCCATGAAAGCATGTACAAATACATAATTGCCACTGCCTCGGGTGTCTGGTAGCGTTAAAAATCCGCACAACAACACAGTCTGCCTGAGACCCTTGCTTTCTACAGCAACCTTTTATCACTTGGCAAATTTAGCAAACGACATACAGATATTTTCTTATTTTTCTAAGAAAATAGGCTTTGACGTTTCATGCAAATTGTCTCCTTAGGAGGTAATTTGCATGAAATGTCAAAGCTTTCTTTCTATGAAATATAAAAAAAATAATTCAAAATGTCGTCTGCTGCAATTTTTACCCAGCATGCTAAGCGTTAAATATATACTGGGATCTCGTAACTCCTTACCATATTTGTCAAAAAGCTGGAACAAGCCCTTTCTACTACCTTTTGGTGCATAAAAACTGCTGGATGAGTTTCAAAAAGTGTAGACCCACAAACTAGGAGGATCTGTAGGTGTTGGGGTGGGGTGGGGAGGGGGAAACAAGCCGTGTTACTGACCTATACATGCAGTATGATCGACAGTAGGCTTCGTTTACCTTTTTATTTATCATATAATCCATATTGATCCGATGTCCATTGATAAAATGCAACAGTTGACCACTCATAATCATGGCCAAGGTTCATAATCATGCCTTAAATGAAGAACTGGCTTGCAGGAAAGCAAACAGGAAGTCACAAAGTTGTCTCCTTTGCATAAAATGGCAGAAAACCTACTACTGTGCTTTCAACATCTTTCTGAAAGTCGTTTTTTTTTTTTTTTTTTTTTTTTTTTTTTTTGCATTGCGAATTACACAGAAGTAAAATTGCAAGCTTTTGTCATGATTTTGCGAAACCTATTGTCGTAACTATTCATGCACAAAAAGTTTTATTCTATTTATTGTAGTTAAAAAAAAATCGAATATTTTCATTTTCCCCAAAGTAAAAATGGCTGCAAATTATGCAGAAATCGGAGGAAGATTTTGAACAAGTTTCTCTGGTTCAAGTTTTCTGAAATTTTAACGATGTGAAAGATCGGTCATTCAAAATCAGCAAGGGCGTGGCAAAAGAAAGTTAGGGATATTTGTGCGAGGAAACCAAGATATTCCTTAAATTCGAAATTGATATACACGATTACAGGATTACATCATTTCATTTACAGACAAAATCCCTCCGTTTGAGTCTGCAGGACAAAATGTGTATGGAAGATCACTGGGGTCACCAGTAAAACCTCACAATTGTAACTGTCAATATCGCATATAGCCACTTGTTGCATCGATGCAGCCCAGACAACGACGACGCAAACTCCTGATGAGTCTGACAATACAGTCGAACGTCAATGGCTCGAACATCTTTGGGACCCTAGAAATTTGTTCGAGGTATTGCTAGTTCGAGCCACTGAGGCTAATTATGGCGACAGATCAGGAGGCAATTAGCGATAACCTAGGAAAATATTTTCGATTGTCTGTATAATAATGGTATGTTTAGTGTACTCATTAGAATCGCCTCGATGAGGCGATTCTAATGAGTACAGACAACATACAATTTATTGACAAAAATAAGAAAAACAAAACAAAAAACCCTAAATATTTGTTTTCTTGAGCTATCGTAAGAATTTCGTAGGGACTCAAAACCGTGTTCGAATTAGCCGTGGTAAATGATCCATCGGTGTTCGAGCTATTGAAGTTTGACTGTATGTGGTTGGATATCCTTCTCCAGTCCTCCTGCAAGACTGTGCCCAAATCTTGGAGTGTTCTTGGTTGAGGAACTCTCTGTCGTACAAGCAGTTCGAGAATGACCCAAACATGCTCAATTGGCGACAGGTCAGGCAATGGAGCAGGTCAGTTAAGATGATCCGCATTGTTCTGCTGCAGGAACTGCTGTACTATTCTCGCTCGATGGGGTCTCGCGTTGTCATCCCATCACGAAAACATGCCTATATAATTTTGGCCCCGTTAAATTCCACTTTTTTATAGTAAAACATCAGGGGTATACGTTATTTTTTTCTTATTTCTGCTCAAACGAGTACTCACAATCTATGTTTTGAGCAGAAATATGAAAAATATCAGAAGTTTTATCTGAAAAAAAAAAAAAAAAAATCCCCTTTTTGGTGGTAAAATTTTCAGTATATTTGAATAGGCTTGTTTTCGTAATGCTACAGCACGACATGGTGATGTTGAATGGGAGACAGAACGACTGACGATAACACTTCATTGATGCAGCGTTGGCCTGTCAGAGTTCCGTTAAGCACAAACAGCTCTGTACGGGAATAAACGCATATGCCTCCTCATACCATTAGACTTCCTCCTCCATACCGACCAGTTTAACAATGGCACAGTTCGCGTACCTCTCACCCCTGCCACGCCCAACGCGACGTCTTCTGTCGAGCATATCCAACAAAAACCGTGACTCGTCTGAAAAGAGTCGTCCATTGTCGGTTAGTCTATCGACGATGCTGCCTTGTCCATGCTAGCCTGGCTTGTCTATGCCTCTGGGAAAGTGGCACCACAACGTAAGGTCGCCGAGCTCGAAGTTCAGCACTGTGGAGTTTGGATAGACACTCTAGTTTCAGTTCTTGAGAAACGTTCCCGAAACTGATCATGATCTCAAGGCTGATATGCGCAGGAACCGATCCTGGGCTTGCGACGAAGATCTCGGGACGCCCACTTCGACGTCGGTCCTACGTGCTGTTGGTGTGGGCAAACCGAGATTGCAAAAACGTCTAGCAACTTGAACTTGCTTCATGCCAGCTTCGATCATTACAATATATAGCACGTCGTTGACAGATGTCGACGTTGTGGCATTTTAGATGTTGTCATTAGTAAAGCAACGTTGTGATCTGATTTGATAACCAAAAATCTGTTTTCTTTTAAAAGGATTAGCGCTCATGTCATTATTCAGGCGATAAGCAAAAATCAAAGTGAAAATTGAGCGATTTGTATTTATCGACAGTTTTCACTCAACCCTACAGTTCGATTATGCATGTATATTCTGTACAAAAGAGTAAAACTGATTCCAAAGCTACAGAAATGTTTTATAATTGAAAAGACTTTAAACACACCATAATATACCATGTTATAGGAGATTGGATTATTACCATTTTATACATTTCACTCAACGAATAAAAATATCCCTGACTTTTTTTTTTGCCACGTTTATTTTCTTAGAAAAAGAAATCCAAAAAATCACCACTTTAGGATTTGCACAGATGAGGCCAATTTTTGGCCGTATATTTTAATTTAGGGTGGATATTTTAGAAAAAAAAACAAAAAAAAAAAACAAAAAAAAAAAAAAAACAACAGAAATAGAAAAAACAAATGGTTTCTGATAAGATATGGTCAATCAGAACAAAATATTTTCATTAAAATAAAACACCAAGCAAAAAGCGTCCTTTCAAGTGATGTGAAAGAGCAATAAGTGTATATAGTCCCCTTAAAAGACAGTTTATTTTTTATATTGCCTTATTACCATAATTATTCTGACAAATCTGTATGCGCAAACAGCGTATACCCAGATCAGCCACCCTAGAATGTCTGATCAGGTGTTTGCCACTCCTCCAGCAGTTTTCAGCAGTTTTTTCTTGTTAGGATGAGCCACTCCTTGGGATAGTTACCCAGTCAGCATTCTACGTAAATCTATATCGGGCCGTCATCGGCCCGTCGGCAGACGGGCCGATGACGGCCCGATGTAGATTTACGTAGAATGCTAGCTGGGTACATGCATTTTGCTGTTCATATACAGTGAGACTGGATGCCGTAACACTTCAAGAGTGCTAAGAAAAATTGTAGCAGATGATATTCTATCTTTTATTATTATTTTTTTTTTTTCAAAACAATAAGACTTGGCGTTTCATGTGAATCACATGACGATTCACATGAAATGCCAGGCCTAATATTTTCTGAAAAATAACCCCCTCCCCCCGCCAAAAAAATAAAATAAGAAATCAAAATATTATCTGTTGCAGTTGTGATTAGCGCTTTAAGAGAAAAACACAACCGAAATTGTCTAGGAGGCACAGACTACATACACATGTAACAAAGACTAGTCGTGTCCAAAACAAAGATTCTTGCAAATTTGAATGTCTTAATGTCATGTTCAACGTTAATGGGAAGATTTTCAGGGTAAATTTGGTCGTCAAATGTCAAGTGAGCTGTCTGTCTTTTGTTCGGACTTACTTGGCTAACTGTAAAATTAGACTTCTGTGGAGGTTAAGAGATATATAAGATTTTTTTTTTTTTTTTTTGCAGTTCATTGACTCATGCACGCATCAAATCACACACATATTAAGTGAACCTTCGGCGTTCATGTAAACTTTATACTTAACCCTCAATGAACTGCAAAAATAAATACATTATTTCAAGCATGCTTTATCATCTCGATAAAGGGACTGAATATGAAGAGACAATTCCTTTAACGCTAAGCAATCAGGGTAAAGCGGACAACATATTGAAATGTCAAATCCTGTTTTCTGGGAAAAATAAGAAAAAATATCATCAATTTGCCGTCTGCTGAATTTGCTCATAAAGTAGTAAAAGTTGCCTCTTTCTTCTTTTGGCGTACTGTGTGTAATGTTCAGCGTGCGGACTGGACGTCAGCGAACAGCGAGTGGACCGGACGAAAGCAATATCAGAAAACGTAGCTTCGGACATGCGCGTCCAATCAGATCAGCTTGCGCATTGGTGCAGTTTCATCAGAATTATTGGGCGCATTTTGAATCTTTTCGATCTTTCACACTATAATGGTATATTGGGTGTACTCATTAGAATCGCCTCGATGAGGCGGTTTTAATGACTACACACAACATACAAACTCATGATAAAATAAGAACATTTCCCAACATATTTGTTTTCTTGAGCTATCGGAAGAATTTCGTAGGGCCTCAAAACGAATTCGAATTAACCATAATAAACGAGCCATCGGTGTTTGAGCTGTTGAGACTCGACGGTACATCCTTTTTACATAACTAGAGCTAATACTTGTATAGAATTAATATTCATATGTTCATTGTTAGAATTGCCCAAAAATATCTCATTTGAAATACACATACTGTCCTTAGTACCTTAACCCTTGTCCTGCTGACCCCGGATATACCCTGCCTTTGCAAACAGTGTAGATCCAGATCAGTTGGCTTCTGAGGAAGCCAACTGATCTGGATCTGCACTGTTTGCCATTAAGTATGTAAATTTATAGCAACAGTCCAGATAATGTAATCTGATTGGCTGAAAATTAGAAGTGAGCATGGCATCTTAATTTATTCAGCAGGACAAGAGTTAATTCCCACCGCTGCAAAATATTCAAATTCAGATCATCCTGAGCATGCGCAAAGTATCAACCAGGCTTTTGGTCTCCATTCATACATTCTATATAGCATCCAATGATTATGTTAGCGGACAGGGAAGAACATGATCAGACTACGCGGATGTGCAGGCTGTCTGCACATCACGAAAACATGCTTATATGATTTTGACCCCCTTAAACCCCAATTTTATATAGTAAAACTGGGGTTTACAGGGGTATAATTATTTTTCTTATTTCTGCTCAAAAACATAGATTGTGGATACTCGTTAGAACCGCCCCACCGAGGCGGTTCTAACGAGTACCCATAATCTATGTTTTGAGCAGAAATAAGAAAAATATCAGAGTTTTTTATATAAAAAATTTTAGTGTTTGGAGGGCGAAATTTTCTATATATTTGAATAGGTGTGTTTTCGTAATGATGTGCCTGATAACGGCACGTTTTCGCATGGCGCGGCCCCTATTATGTTCGCGGTCGTTTTTTTTTTTTTTTTTTTTTTTTTTATCATAATGTTTTATAACTTTATCAGGCATTATTTTGTACTTTGCTTTATTTATTTATTTATTTATTTATTTATTTATTTATTTATTTATAATAATAATAATAATAATAACAATAATAATTATTATTATTATCATTATTACTATTATTATTATTATTATCCCAGTAAATATTATTTATAAATCTATAGCGGGCCGTTGTCGGCCCGTCAGGGTAGCTGACGGGCCGATAACGGCCCGCTATAGATTTATAAAGAATGCTTGCTGGGATTATTATTATTATCATTAATATGTGTTTCTCATATGTATTCATATACGCCCTAAATATGTAAAGGACATTATCGTCCACCATAGTTGCCACACTGTCGGTAGTTATTACAACTAATAGTCACGCTAGATTAACTTAAGCCAGCACATGCACAAATAGCTCGTGCTTTCTATTTGATTCAAGGAGATAGTCTATTCGTTTAACATTGAACCCAAATATACCTTACATTTGCAAATAGTGTAGATCCAGATCAGTTAGCCTCTGAAGCCAACTGATCTGGATCTACACTTTCTGGCATTAAGTATGTGAATATGTATCAACAGCCTGGATCATAGGCCTAATCTAACTGGTTGAAAATTAGAAATGTGAGTGGCATCTTAATTTATTCAGCATGACAAGGGTTAATATTCTGCTGTTCAAAAGATAAGTGCTTGTGTTATTTTGTGATTATTTAATTCTGTTTAATTTGGATATATAGGAGACTGAAATACAAAGCCATGACTGTTACATAATGCATAAAATGACGTGAGATTACTGAAAAATCGTGCATGCCGCACCTCCGCACAGTCCGGTCAGGGATATCTCCATAAACTCTTTAGCTTATAGAGGATTTTTATACTATCATTGAGACTACTAAAATTCAAATAAAAAAGGTCCCTTTGGAACCCTGTCCGGACAGTACAAAAGCACAGACTGTCTGAGAGTTCACCATCTAAACCTATCCAAATGTATGTGATATTAGACTCTATGAAATAAATTTGGATATATACGCTCATAGTGTTACCATCCACAGTGTTTTAACCTGTACCAGAAAACAGGATTTGGATTTGACATTCCATGCAAATTGTTTTCATTGGCGACAATTTGCATGAAATATCAAATCCTGTTTCCTGGGAAAATAAGAAAAATATTCCAAAATGTCTTCTACCTAACATTTTACCCAGAGTGCTAAGCCTTAAGTATTCCAATGTAAAGTTTCACCGTAAAGTTTTACTTGGATAATATGTATGATGCCTCGAAGACTCGTCCAGCTTCAAGGGATGAAGTAAAACTAAGGGTAAGTAGAACGCTTGTTGATTATTATTTACAGTCAACTGTAAATAGCCATACAAAAAAAAAAAAAAAAACTAAAATAAAAAATAAATAAAACAGAAAAAACGTTATTTACAGTGAATAGCCCAAAATTTAAAATGGCTATTAACAGTCAGTTGTCATTAACCAAAAAAAAAAAAAAAAAAAAAAAAACAAAACAACAAAAAAAAAAAAAAAAAAAAAAACATTACGAAAACACGCTATTCAAACATATTGAAAATTTCACCACCAAAAACTGAAAGTTTTCAGATAAAGAGTCTGATATTTTTTCATATTTCTGCTCAAAACATAGATTGTGGGTACTCGTTAGAACCGCCTCGTCGAGGCGGTTCTAACGAGTTCCCACAATCTATGTTTTTAACAGAAATAAGAAAACTAATGTATACCCCTGTAAACCCCAGTTTTACTATATAAAAGGGGGGCTTAAGGGGGGTCAAAATTATATAGGCATGTTTTCGTGATGAAAAAAGAGGCTGTTCACAGTCATAGTTATTGCAGATTCGTTCTCGAAGAAGTCATAAGTTTAGGTCGGCGGTTGGCGCCGTCACGAACGGTGAGACCCAACTCACGGCGTTGAATTAAAGAGGAAAGTATAGCTATAGATCATTATTTTGGCATGCAATGTTACAAAGCAAAATGAGAAATGTCCACCTTTTCCGTTGACCGCTAAAGCGAAATGTAGAACTTTCTATATTTAAAGTTGATAGGCAGGATAGTTGAATTTAAGCTCAACTATACGAAATAAATACCACTGTGTACAGACATCAGTCATATTTATGACATAAGTTTGCGTCACCCAGTAAGCATTCTTTATAAATCTATAGCGGGCCGTTATCGGCCCGTAAGGGTATCTGACGGACCGAAAACGGCCCGCTATATATCATCACGAAAACATGCCTATATAATTTTGACCCCCTAAAACCCCACTTTTATATAGTAAAACTGGGGTTTGCAGGGTATACATTACTTTCATTATTTCTGCTCAAATACATAAATTGTGGGTACTCGTTAGAACCGCCTCTCCGAGGCGGTTCTAACGAGTACCCACAATCTATGTTTTGAGCAGAAACATGAAAAATATCAGAGTCTTTTTATCTGAAAATTTTCAGTTTTTGGAGGTGAAATTGTCTATATATTTGAATAGGCGTGTTTTCGTAATGTTATAAAGAATGCTAGCTGGGATGCATGAGTATGGTCGGCATAGTTCATAGTACAGTGATTTGCCTTACTGGACGGATAGACAGACGACAGTAAGAAAAAACAATATATATACCAGATCGCGAGACAAAATACAACTACATAGAGTAATGGAAAATATCCTACATTTCTACATTTTGCGTTGATATTGACCATAAAAAGGTACAACAAAAAGACTTCATTCTGCGTTGAGGCTACCATAAAAAATGAAGAAAATTTCTACATTTACCGTTAGCGTCAACGCAAAATAATGACATTTCAACATTTCTACATTCTGTATTGTAAGCAATAATATGCAGTCTGTCGCATAACATACATGTTATATCCCATCCAATTATAAATTTTTGAATCGTTCCAAAATAAAAATGGATTTTCCAATCATTTTCCTTGAGTCATAAACCAGGTCAGCCTACATCTCTAGTTCCGATATTCCCTGCTGCACTAATTGCGTGTTTATCTGTCAGTCAATTCGAAGTGTCGGCGATAAAACTTAAAAAAAAAAAAAAAAAAAAAAAAAAAAAATAAAAAAAAAGATAAAATAAAAAAAACTTTAAAAGGGGTTTATGATACCTGCAGTCTTGCGTAAGGAATTTAGCTGTCAGGACTTTATTTGACTGATAGAATTATGTACACGAGCAGATACATTGCAAAATGAATAAGATGAGATATGGTATAACCCATACGAATTCGAGGAATAACATGTCTAGAAAAGGGAAATTCATTCTCTTAATATTTGCAAGTGTGCTATTATTGCTTATCTCAGCCAAAGGCTCAGGATGAGTTACTATTATCATATGCCATCCGTCGTCCGACTGTCTGTCTGTCCATCCCTGCACCTCTTTGGGCTGTGACAATGTGATGCTGCAATGTGATAGTGCCACTTAATTCTGCATCATTATACTGCCATGTGCAGCTTTTGATAAATGTGATGTGTTATGCGATGTTCTACTGTCATGTCCATTATACACATTTCTAAAATATATTAGTGAAACAAATCAAATAAAACAATCACATTTGCAAAGTGACAAGATGACGCATCCCCTAATTTCAGAACATTTCAGTTTTAAGATATCGTTACGACGACAATAATGTTGAAAATTACATTCCGAAAGATTATTATATAGAATTTCAATAAAATAACTTCAGAAAATTCCTTTTTTTAAATTAAAATTCATTTAAAAACGAACTTATTATGAAAATGTATACGCTCTGCATTCCTATATATAAATATGGAGGAGACTCTCTGCATGTATTCCTTGAATAATTTTAAATTAAAGTTTTTAAAAGCATTTTTAAAATTATTTTAAAATTATTCATAAGAACCAATGATGTCATTGGTTCCTCATGAATATTAATGAGATGCAAACGAATAAAACTTAAAATCTCAATAACTCAGAAAGATTTTGGAATATTTCAATGGGATATTTGCCAGCCACGTTTTTCTTTTTAGCATATATACAAGCAAAAAGTGAAATAAGGGGATGTGTAAAGGACCTTTGATATAATGTCTCTATAGTGTACGTAATTTGGCAGTGTGACTGCTTTGCAGGGCAACATAATTGAGTTCTCCAAACAGACTGAAACACCCTTATGACATTATGCGACCAGCATAGACCCAGATCACCCTGCACGTCTGCACAGTCTGATCAGTATCTACATTGTTCGCTAATAGAATGTTAAAGATTCATACATTCTCTTAATGACCGGGTAACCTTTGATCTGACTGCGCGGATGCGCAGGCTACTCTGAGTCTCATAAGGTATTTTTTTCTGTTTAGAGTGACTTTTCATTGTAATGTGACATTATCATGCTGTAATGCGATGATGTAATGTGATCCACCAAAGTGATGTTGTAATGTGATCCAGTGACGTTGAAATGTGACCCGTATCAAATGACAAAGCGTCTTCAAGGCAAAATATTTACATTCTCAGTGCATTTACAGAACACCCCTATAGTTAACTACTGGGAAGCAATGTTGTTCATACTTCAATGAATACATTGACTCACGCGATGTCAGTGACGTCAAAATAAACAATGGTTCTCTGCAATATGATAAGACGATGGCTACATTATGGCGTCAAGAACGCTGTTCCGCCGTCAATAGGAAAACTGCGTGCAATTGTTTTCTTCTTTCATTTTGGCTCTTAAACAAGATTTTTTCGTCATATGATGGATGTGAAATAATGTAAATATAAGTAATAAAGGTAATTTATTTAACATTCATCAAATTATGAACAACATCGTGTCACGAGCAAAGTTTAGGTGAATCCCTTTGTGTTCTGACCTGAAGTTGTTCATACTTCAATGAACGTTAAATAAGTTACATTCATTTCTTAAACATTTACATTTTCGATGTAAGACTCTTAGAGAAACCTATAGAACCCAGTGTAGTTCATTTCTCTATGAACGCATTGGATCACGCGAAGTGACATGACGTCAAATTAGCTGACGCTTTCGGAGATTTGATTGGACGCTGCTACTGTTGTGTTGACGTCGCCGCTCTTAAGCTCTCCAAATATAATCTGCCTGCCCTTAATGCAGCCTGTAATGTGAAGTTCTCTCCATGGTACGCGAGAAAAATAATGTAAATATAAGTGAGGAACTTGATTTTTTCCGAAATTTATTGAGGTATGACCGCAGTGGGTCGCGTGCAAAGTGAATGAACCCCTTCGGTGTTCATTCACTTTGCACGCGACCCACTGCGGTTCATTCACTTTGCCCGCGATCCACTGCGGTCATACCTCAATGAACTTCGAAAAAAAAAATAAAATTCATTTCTTAAATACGGGTAACGATGGCCCAGATCATCCTGCGTATTTGCTGGAAGAAATACTGGATACTGTAAAATATAGCAATGGAGGACAATAACCCCGATGAAGCTGTGCGCATGCGCATGCTGAGCTGAACATGTGTATTCTTCGTATTTTCGAAGACACCTTTTCCCTTGATACGACCCACGTGATGTGGGATGTGTATGCGCTATAGGTATGTGGGGCTGTGGTATGGGATGTTATCTATGGTATGCGGGCAAACATAATCCAGGACTGGCCGAACCAGCGCTTTGTAGGCTGTTTCCCCAATTTCTTATTCTAAAAGTCCCCATTTCCTTATTCAAAGTTACAAATTCTCCTTATTCTGAGAGTAACAATTTCCTTATTGTAAGAGTTACAATTGCCTTATTCTAAGACTTACAATTTCTCTGTGGTATTATTATAACTGCACGTGACGCTTATTTGCAAGATCTGACAATTCCTCTTCAAGCTTCAATTCATTTATTTTCAAATTTTCTAATATGATGGAATGGTTTTTGTCCTGAGATAAAATGAAACAGTTTTCTCATGCAAATGGTTAATTTCGAATGTTAACCTTTAAAGCACCAAGCAAAATTTGCAGAGACGACATTCTAAAATTTGTACAGTAAAACCTGTGTAGGACAGCCACCTTTGAAATTGACCTTAGTGGTTGATGTGGAAAGGTGGTTGTCTTATAAAGGTACATGTCATGTAATTTTGCTAGCAAAATTACATGACATGTACCTTTACATGTATAAGACAGACAACTTTTTCCACATCAACCACTATTTAAAGTCAGTCTGGAAGGTGGCTCTCTTACACAGGTTTTACTGTATTTTTTTTTTTTTTTTATTATTTTTCAGAGAAAATAGGTCTTGACAATACATGTGTATCGTATGCAGGTAGACGATTTACATGGAATGACAAGACTTGTGCTCTCTTAAAAATAAATAAACAAAATAAATGCAAATGTCGTCGGCTGCAATTGTGATTGGCGCTTTGAGGTTTAAGATACCACTTTGTATTCTACGTTTGTCGTTTTGTTAGTTTTGGCTGATTTATCGTGAGATTTGCACATTCAGGTTTATATATTCCAGCCGTCAGACGGTAATGAACAATTTTTGGTCTCATTTTCTAGAACAATTCAAGGGTGAAACGTACCACTCATGCGAACCGCGCATGCTCTAGTTTTAGCACGCACATTTTGGACCTTGTATCGTTTTAAGGATGATAGATTCGCTTTCAAGGAAAATACCTCTGGCATGGAAATATTTTCCTCCATTCGCATTTTGAGCTACTCTTATGGAAAGAATTTGGGACAAAGCTTATTCATTAAAGAGAAACCCTTATTTTCGAAAATATTTTTAAATCAGTATGAGGGGTACTTCCTGTTTTTAAAAGCTTCCCTTTGCAAAAAGGCGACAGAATCTTTCATTTGTACCCAATCACAAGGATATGAACCGCGCATGCTCAGATCACACAGTGCATGTCTGCAGCCTGTCTTGCACAAGAACAGTTTGTTTGTGCCAGAAGAAAAGACTACGGCCTGGTCAGAAGTGCAAAACACACGCGAACGTTTTGACCTGGATCCCTGCTCCTCATTAATACAGGCATCCGGGCAAAATGTTCTCGTTTTGCATGACCGGAGCACATTAACAAAAACATACTTGTGAAGCAGACAATTGAGCCGGAGCACAGCATTTCCTACGAGCTTGCTAGTGCCCCCAGTGAAGATATAGATCACCCTGCGCTTCCGCGCATTCGCAGGGTACTCTGTGGGTAGCCAAGGATCCATAACGTCTTCAGGTGGACAGCGATGACTCTGATCAGCCTGCGTGGTTGCGCAGGCTGATCTGAGTATTCGCTGAACGCACATGCAATCTTGTAGGAAATGCTGTGTCCCGGCTCATGTCTTTTATCGTGTATTGTGTTCTTATGATTATATTAAAATATTAATATATCTCAGCCTTATGTGAGAATAATACGTTTCTATCAAAGTTTAACTCTTTCGGTGCCAAATTTCAGACGACATCGTCTGCTTTTCTTTTTTAACAACTTATCGCTTGAAAAGTTTATATGTAAAGTTGAAAGGCTGAATGTCAAACAGCGTAGATCCAGATGAGACGGCTCATATGAGCCGTCTCATCTGGATCTCTGCTGTTTGCAAAAGCCTATTATAATCACCTGTGGCATTGAAAGAGTTAACAGCCAAAAGCCTGGACCAGCTTCTGCATACATACAGTCCAATCAGCGTTTATCTGTTGACCGATATATTTTACAATAACCAACGACTGCGTATGTGGACATCGATGGCCCTTTAAGCTTATATGTAACGAACGTGCATTTTGATCTAGGCCTTGAATGCTCGCTTGCACCCTTCATTCTGGGGTCCATGTCTGTTGGTCTGAACATTCTGATTCGTCATTCATTTACGGATTTATGAGTTTGGATTACGGCGCGGGTACCATGACCACTACTACTTCTTATGTTGTGGTTCACTCTTGAACATTCATTTTAAGGGACATGGATACATTTTCAAGGGAGACAAGAAGGTCAAAGATGTTTTGTCTACCGCCTGTAAAGGGGTCTTCTCATAAAGGAAAGAATTTGCTCCCAAGGGGAGCAAATTCTTTCCTTTAAGAGTAGACCCATTTTCAGAAGGGACCTGTTGTGCAGGAAAGCAAACAGGAAGTCACGAAAGTTGTCTCCCTTTCAAAATGGCGGAAATGTGCCAAGTGTATCTAGTCCTTAACCTCTTGTTCTTTCCCGGAAATTGTCTTCCTTTCAGTGTTTCAAAGGCTAAAAACATGTCATCAGTTTGAATCAAATGTCATGCTGTTTTTGCAACAGATAACACAGCAACAAAGAGCTGTATTTGTATACGGGCCGAGTCAAGCGAAAAAGTGCCTTCGAACATGCGCAAAATTCAGATCATCCTGCGCATACTCAAAGTATCATCCAGGCCATTCATACATTCTGTAGTATCCAGTGATTATGCCAGCGGATTGTAAAGGTTCTGATCAGGCTGCGCGGGTGCCCAGGCTGATCTGGGCCTTCACTGTATGCCCAAAGACACGTTTTCGCATGGCGCGGCCCATACATGGCTTAACCCGTTTGAATACAAATGAGCCGTAACGGGAGAAAACGTACCTTCTGACATGTACCCTAAAGAAGACACAATTCAACCTGCGCTACCGCACAGTCTGATCAAATTCTTTCGTTGTATATATATATATATATATAAAAAAACAAAAACAAAACAAAACAAAACAAAAAAAAAAAAAAAAAAAATGCATCCTTGGCTATCCAAAAAGTGCCCAGTGAAGATTATGACCAGACTGCACGAATGTGTCCAAATGTACGTTTTCTGACGTTGCGGCTCTTATAAAGCCGTCGAACGACATCGTGGTGGCTTTTTGTGTTTGCTGGGTTGAGTTTGTATGTTTCCAGACTATTGTATGATTTTTTTGCCACAGTGAAGCCATAAACATTACGATTCCCGTATTTTCCTAAATCTCTGTTCGGACTGCTAGGCATGGTGGCGAGAAGCATGCTTACTTTTAATGGCCAACAAGTAATGCTTACTTTCCATGGCCAACAAGTAATGCTTACTTTTAATGGCCAACAAGTAATGCTTACTTTCCATGGATAACAAGTAATGCTTACTTTCCATGGACGCCCGATTACAACCCATTTAATGTGGGTCCATGTCTGGCTGAACATTTCAGTCTTTGTATGTATCGACTTTAAGACTTTCTGCAATACGACTTGGGTATATTGACCTCACTCAATTTAGCCTGACAAAACGGTAGGATTTGAATGGGAAAAGACCTGTATGGAATCCGAACTTTCCTTTCACCTACTTTCATCTATTCCACTTTTCACTGTTTAACCCTTAAAGCGCCAATCACAACAATTGTCGTCTGCTTTCTCATCTGCTTGTGATTTTAAAAATCATTTTTTGCAAACAGTGTGGACCCAGATCAGACTGCTCCTTTAGGAACAGTCTGATCTGGGTCCACACTGTTTGCCTGTATGCAAAAATAGGTTAAAAAAGTTTGCAAGAATATTCAGCAGACGACATAAACAGACGACATTTTCAGATGCAGTTTTTCTTGGCTTTTTAAGGGTTAAAAACGGAAAATATACATGCTCTGGTTATATTGAAAACATGACACCGATTATAATGTACAACTCGATCTAAGTAACTGACAAAAATCAGCGCACAATTGTTTGATAAGGAATTCGTTGGTTGCATTTGGCACAAACATGCTGAGTTTTCCCACAAGAATATTCCTTCATATTGCGTGGAAAACATCGTTTATACGACGGAACATTTCAAGATGAATGTCAATACAAACAATGAAGATTTATAAGATTGCATTTATGCTCTTGTGCATGTTTTCTTTGCAAATAAAGAATATAATGTAAGGATAGATTTGGCATTCTACTTCTTGGCAGTTTGGATTTATTTCAAACAAGAGCTGTGGGAAAACAAGTGAACAGTAAAACGTCAGTACTCTAAGATGAACAAAATGCCGTATTTACTCTTGGTATTCGGACACATTAACTCCTTACCATACTTGTCCTTAAAAGTTCTACAAACCCATTATACTACCGGTTTCTGTGTCTAAAAACTTGGAAGAGGGCAAACAGGGTAGACCCTGATCAGACGCCGCATTCTGCGGCGTCTGATCTGGGTCTACACTGTTTGCTGAGGTATGCCTGTCCCAATATTTATGGTAAATAAGGTGTCTTAGCTTAGTACTCTAAGGCGAATACACTCCAATATTTACGCTATGTATTCTGATTGAAAAGGGTTCTTCTTTCCTTTTAGAGTGGCTATTTTTCAGAAGGGAAGCAGAACAATTGTTGACTTGCGTGAAATGTATTTAGTTCCCTTGAGTGCTTCAGAGTTTTCACGTTCTTCGAGACAAAAGTTGATGGAGTTCACATTTCTAAGTGTTTGTGTCTGTTCAGCTGATACAAAGACGCAAGCATTATCATTTTTGTATAGGATTGAATATATAATATCAACGAAGTAAATTTTGTCTGATCATTTCTCGGGTGTCTGACATAAGATATCAAAACAATCGGAAACTGGAATCTTTTGGAAACACAAATAATAAAAAAAAACTTATATAATCTGAGGAAACGCATGTGGTTTGGAGATATTCCTCAGATTATTTTTGCCATTCTTTTTAGCATTAAGAACTTGTTTGTGGGGGCGGTTGTTCAACCGCCACCAGATTTAACATAACGCATTTCGACAATATGTTTGCATTTTAAAACCTACCTAATAACTACGTAAATCCGCCCTCAAAAATAGTTCCAGTCTAACGCTGATAGCGCTAAATTCTGCATTCAGACATATTAGCTGTATACTCTGATGCTTATAAACTGCGAATAAATAACAGAATCAATGAAAACTTCAAAATAGATGAAACGAGATTTTAATCATATTGAGTACAACATTGGTGGACGAATATGAATACTCCAGTAAAATACGCCAACTCTGCAGCATCATGGGTACAGCTGAAATCAGTATTATATATATATTTTGTGTGTTGGGGTTTAACGACACGTCAACCCTTGTGGGTCATTTTGTGTCGTCTCCCAGAGAAAGGGAAAAAATAGATAGAAGAGATAGTAGAGGAGATGAAAGAGAGGGACAGGGGCAGAGAAGAAAGATGAACAGGAATGAAAGTGAAGAAACAGAAGAAATAAAAATACCCCCTCTACCCTTACCTGCTACTAGGATAGCAGGCCTTGCCCAACTGTAAGCCAGTATCCGTTGGACGCCCCGATGTCGTAAGATAAATGACACCTTCGCACCACCCAACAACCCCCTGTACATGTATACCCGTAGTCATGTGTAAGCAACGTTATGTCATCCACTGGATTTCATGGAATTTCTATTAGTAAATTTGATACATTGCTTTCATGTCAAAAAAAAAACAAAAAAAAAAAAAAAAAGGAAAAAAAAAAAAAAAAAACAATAATACTTTTACAGCCCAAAAATGCGTACTGCGCAATTTCTCCCTTTTTTGCGCGAATACTCTTTCGTCCAGCGAGGCCACCAGAAATCGGCGCAAATCCCGTCATCATGCGCTGTAGAATCATCTCTGAAAAAGTGCAGCCCGAGCCACGGTTGTACTAAAAACAGAAAAGGTTAGAAAAGGGGATATCGGGTATTGTTTATTTGTGCCTTTTTTTTAATTTCAAAGTAAATCCCAATCAATTCTAGAGGCCTATAGAATTTCAGACAACCGCCCCCATCAGCACTCTGGTGCTTTGATTTTTTTATTTGCTCTTTAGTGTATGTAGAGGGTGTCTTGTATATTCAACTCCCCGTATAGTTATTTACTTTGCTTAAGCTCTGAAAATGGTCTGAAGACATGCATGTGATTTTTGTATTTTTATTGAATTTCCCGGTTTTCAATTACGTATTCTTTTGAGTTTGTGTTACTTAAAGTATGAGGCGATGGGTTTTGCACTTAGTCCTTATTTTGAGCATTTGTCTGTTCGTATCTGAGATTGTTATGCTGTGTGCATAATTCCTCCAAAAGTTCTTGACTGATCAATATGGAAACTTTGCAGATACTTTGGACATGAGTTGAAGATGTGCTGGTGAATGTGGTCTTTTCATTAGATTGTATGGGCAGTGGCACTGTTTCGGGGGTTTTAATTAGGTTTTTGGAGACTTTTTGTTGGGAAATAATAGTCTTTCGTTTTTAAAGTAAATACATTTCTTGTCATATTTTTGCTCTTCGCTAAGATTCCCCCTCTAAATTAATAAAAATGCAACGAAAGGAAATTAATCATATTACACCGTACAGCCTTCACAAAGCACCGAAAACAGATGTAAGAAATAAAAGCACGAAACAAAAAACGCTAACAATACATGGACAGTTACTCACAAAACAACTCTATTTGGATCACTTTGGGGCTGTCAATCGAAAGACTACAGAATACATGGGTGGGGATGGACCTTCGGCCGGTTTAACCGACCAGAACAAATTTTGTGCAATGTTGATCCTAATGAGACAGCTCGTACGATGCGTCTCATCAGGATCTGCACTGTTTGCCATTCTGTTATTGTTTTTTGACTGAAACCCCTGTTTGCAACAATGAATGCGTCCAGATCCAGAGATGGAAGAGTCCATGTCAGAAACTCGGGGATGAGATAATGTAGCTAAAGGTTCGCACTTCGAAGCATTCCAAATTATAAGTACGGTATGTGTACAATGTATGCAGGAGATCTCCACATATCCATCGGGCACGCAGTGTTGAAACCAACGTCGATGCAACGTCATGACGTTGCATCGACGTTGGTAGGACGTTGTACAAACGTTATTTGTTATCTGACTACCAGCAAAGGCCTTCTCTGATTGGCTGAAACTGGCTTTAACAGATTTTACAAAACCTGACATTTGCTAAAATTAACTGCTTCTTGTCAAAAATAGCCTGGCTATGATCAAGAACCGGTCCTACATCACTTTTGTCACTGCTGCCAGACAGCTAAAAATAGTCATATAAAATGGCCTGGCTAAGGTCAAGGACCGGTGAGCATCACTTGTCACTGCTGCCAGACAGCTAAAAATAAGCAAACACCAGGATTTGTAAAACTTTTGTCACAGGATTTTTAAAACTTTTGCAAATATCAGGATTTATAAAACTTCTGACTTTTGTCACTGCTGCCAGTCAACTAAAATTTAGCAAACATCAGGATTTGTATGAACCTGTTACAGCCAATTTCAGCCAATCAGAGAAGGCCTTTGCTGGCAGTCATATAATAATATAGAATTGATGCATTCTTCAGAGGATGACATCAGGATTTGTCAACCCGAGAAAGTGATGTTCACCTCGGCTTCGCCTCGGTAAACATCACTTTCTTGTGTTGACAAATCCTGATATTAACTTTAATAAAATGCATTTATTGTATAGCGCTCCTGTGAGACGTCATAGTAAAACATGTAAAATAATTATGACATGCCGACTGATGACAGAGTGCAGTGAAACCATTTGTAAAACCAGGCTGGGACCGACCGAAGACAGCTGTCGGATTCCAAACACCCTGGCAACACATTAGGATGACGCCATCATTTAGCCTGGCTCACGGTCGTGCAACGGAAGCGGAACTAATATTGGTTATTGGATTGAATGCATACAACTTTTAGCATAACGTACGTCACGACCTACTCATACAGCTGTCTTAGACATATTAACAGCATCACGAAAACATGCCTATATAATTTTGACCCCCTCATAACCCACTTTTATATATAAAACTGGGGTTTACAGGGGTATACATTGTTTTCTTATTTCTGCTCAAAAACATAGACTGTGGGTACTCGTTAGAACCGCCTCTTCGAGGCGGTTCTAACGAGTACCCACAATCTATGTTTTGAGCAGAAATATGAAAAAAATATCAGAGTTTTTATCTGAATATTTTCAGTTTTTGGAGGTGAAATTTTCTATATATTTGAATAGGCGTGTTTTCGTAATGGATAGTAAAATGGGCATGTTCAATGTTTAGGAGAAAATTGGTAAGGAGTTAAGCTGTTCGAATATTACGAAATACAGATATACGGACGTCGATGGACTTCCTACAAATAAAAGCATATCCAAATTAAAACAGGAACTTTAACTCTTTGCTTGCTGGGTAATTTTGCATGCTTTTTTTTTTTTTTTCCGTCTGTGGATTGTTTTTAAAAATTAACTTTGTTCAAAAAACTCTTTAAGGAATACCAGCAGAGTGTCAAATAGTTTGAATCTTCTGGGTCCAAACTGTTTGCAAAGGTTGTCAGCAGACGACAAAAGTCGCCACTAGCGGGGAAAGAATTAATAACTTTCAACAACATTAACGTTTTTCTGCCATAATTTTCATTTAAGAAACAGAATCCTGAGTTTGATATATAATATTTTTTATAATAATGCAAATCAACAATAGAAAAAAAAAAAAAACAAAAACACTTAATGTTTTCAGAAACCATTTAAGGTAAATGAGGTAACAAATCACGCTCTTTCTTCATTATAGAAGCACTTCTGTGTTTTTAAAGCTTCATGTTTTTTGTTTTTTTTGATGTTCCGTGCGACTGAATATTAAATAGCCAGCTTAGAATAATACCTTATAGTCATGTACGCTCTGATTTCAATAACATTTGTTCTCCTTCAGTTACAAAGAACTTATTCAAAGAAAGCGGTGGGAGTTGGGGACAGTCGTGTATGGTAAATTATGTTTGGACGAAACTCATTTCTTTCTGCATTTGGGAACAACGTGAATACGACGGGTTGCCAGGGTCTGAGGTGTATGCCACGAGCCCTCAGCCTTGATTTATCACCGTGACTGTGATTTAATTTGATTTACTTGTTTTCTTTTTTTTTTTTTTTTTTGTGATGTTTCACTGACTGAGTTAGGGAGCCAATATGCGAGCCGAACATTAATTTTCTATTTTTTACATCATTTGAGCTAGGCTAAATATTTTTTAGCAGTAAAATCGATTTAAGACCCCCCCCTCTCCACGGTAGTTTTTACTACTGACCATTCCAAGGAGGTGATTCCAGTGTTGTTTGTTCTTAGTGTGGACGTTGCCACTCGCAGTTTTTTTCTTCTTCATGTTTTATCATGTTCAATGTCTTATTTTTATATGAGCGTATTTAGTGGATCATGTCTTACAATGTGATCACTTTGTTGTGGAAGAGAGAGCTTTGCTTTCATTTGGTTTGTGGCATGGATACTGTCTGCCATGGTCTGTTTGCTCTTCCTCTTGGTGTCATTGGTAGGTTATGTTCTGTGATTTTCCCAGTCAGCATTCTACGTTAATCTATATCGGGCCGTTATCGGCCCGTCAGGGTAGCTGACGGGCCGATGACGGCCCGATATAGATTTACGTAGAATGCTAGCTGGGTTGTCTCTTCCTGGTCTATACTTTACTATTCTATACTATTGTTCAGTTCACCCTTTCATCCCTGCAGACCAACATGGATACATATGCAAACAGTGTGGATCCAGATGAGACGGCTCGTCACGAGCCGTCTCATCAGGATCTACACTGTTTATAATTCTATTATTGCTTTTCGATTAAAGCCCTATTTGCAACAACGGAATTGTCCAAATTCAGAGATGGATGAGCCCATTTCAGAAACTTAGTAGTGAAAGGGTTAAAACTTGAAATGTCCTTTGCGACTGAGTCTGTGATGTGTATAGGAGTTGTGAGACAGGGTCTGGTTAATTGCATTTCTGTACTTTTAGCGGAATGTACTATATAATAACTCGCATCTGACCTAATTTGTTTTTATTGCATTCAGGAGAAAATGTAATTTGATTATTTTATACAAAGTACATTAAGGCAATAACTCTATTGCATTTTCTGTATGTGCATGTTCTGTTATATTCATTTATCGAACCGCAACGTCAGAAAACGTACAGGTCTTCTGACAAGTGCGCCCAACGAAGTCTCAAATTAGCCTGCGCATCCACGCAGTCTGATCAGAGTCTTCATTGTCTGCATAAAGAAATTTGAATCCTTGGCTGTCCAAAATGGGTCCAGGGAAGATTCTGATCAGACTGCGCGAATGTACAGGCTGATCAGAATCTTCACTGGGCCCACATGTCCAAAGGTACGATTCCTGACGTTTCGGCTCATTTATTGTTTCCGAATATATACCAGATGTCACTGTTGATGTTCAATAATTTATGATTTTGTTTTGTCTATCTCTGCCATAGTTCCGGTGGTCCAGGACATTAATTTGTAATTTGAATCTAAAGGCCCTGGACAATTATAAACTCTAGAAATTTATTCTTGGACCAGGAGGCTGTGTTTCCATTGTTTTACCGGGACAGGATACACTCGATAAATTTTCCTCCATTTAATGACTTCCTGTTTGCTTTCCGCACACCAAGCCACCCTTCTGAAAAGGGGACTTCTCTAAAAGGTAAGAATTTCTTTTCCTTTAAAGTAGATCCCGTTTCTGAAGGGAAGCAAAACAACTTTGAGAGTTACCTCCTGGAAAATAATTCCATACTCCTTAAGTGGAATGGATACACGTTCAGGGAGAAGTAACTCTGAAAATTGAATCTGCCCCCTTTTGCAAAAGGGGTCTACTCTAAAAGGAAAGAATTTGCTCCCAAGGCTTTTCAGGAGTTCGTGTGCAGTAAGGCAAACTGGAAATCACAAAATGTTTCTCCCTTATAAAACGACGGAATATCTACCGTTTGTATCCGGCCCCCTTACCCTCTTAAACTTGGTCTAGTATGGAAATGAACTGTAGGGAAACTACATGATGGGATAGATGAGTCAGTGCGAATACTGAACAGCCTGTTCAGGTTGATCTGTGCCTCAAATGCCTATACCCAGTCAGCATTCTACGTAAATCTATATCGGGCCGTTATCGGCCCGTCAGGGTAGCTGACGGGCCGATAACGGCCCGATATAGATTTACGTAGAATGCTAGCTGGGTATATGCGATCAAGGCATCTTTCCCACGCTGTATATCAAATACATTTTCAAACATCTGCCTTCCTGTGGTTGTCATGGGAACACAAAGAATTCTAAACCTAATTCAAACATATTTTGAGATTTCAACAGGAATAAACAGAGATCGTGCGTAAAATTTCTTTTGAAAGATTGCACATTTTAAACCTGCAGATAAGAAGTGGGTGTTTGATAAATGTACTTGGACGAGTGTGGTGTACATAGTCACATTGAGAACATGAAAGCTTCTTTTTCTCTGGTTTTGAATTTATCACTGGGATGTATGTTGTATAAAAAAACAAAACAGTGCTGACCCTTACAATATTTACTTGATATAGCACCTGAAAGCTTCCATTATTAACTCAGACTGTAACATAATGCGTCCTAAACATAGTTCCACATAAGGTGATAGCATCCCTTACAACCTACTTCATAACAATAATGGGGATTCTTATTTTCGCTAGTAAATATATAGTTATTAAATGAACTTTGATTTTATAAAATTCATAATATTCATTCGGGGCACCAAAGTCAATATTATATTGCCTGTCTGTCTGTCGAAAAATCGGGCTTTTGAAACGCACGATATCCGGACACTTTGACAATCTATTTTAATATTTTGTAACACATATGGTTTAAGGATAGTTGGTCGAAGTGTCTACATTAATCCAAATGTGTACAGAGAATGCATTTGTGTTAGATGATAGTACTAAAATGGGCATGTTTTGTGCGCAGATCGATTTTTCGATGCATTTTGCACTTTTCGTGATTTTGCCATGAATCCGAACAAGCGATACAGTCGCCGCAATGTACATATCACCTTGTTGATGACGTAGGTTGTTGAACCTGGATAGCATCTCATTTAGGATAACATGTTATTCCTTCACCAAAATATTATATATTCTCGTTACTCAATGTAATAGCCTCGCTAACGAGATTCCAACGAGTACCAACAAAATTCATACATGGTTTGGACGAAATGAGGCTGAATGTAAACAAGATGGGTTTAGGTTCAAACGTAACAAAGGTTATCTTTTGAATTGAGAAGGCTCTAAAGGCGGCTGGTGCCACAGATGTGATTCATATCTCGCCCACAGGAACCTACTTTGGAAACCTAAACAGTTTTTCACTATACTCAGACCAACCCATCTCCACTCAGTCTGGACAAGATTTCTCCTATTCTTAAAGCTCCATATATGATAACTTATAGGCAAACTGGCAGTCTAGCCTGGTCTTTGGCTGTTTGAATATGAGGACATTTTTATTGTTCACCCAGCAGACATCAAGACATCAATTATAATATCTGTCAACGTCGTCTGCAGCCTTTGTATAAGTTAAAATCGAATTTAGAAATAGAACTATGACTGTTGCGACTACCCGAGAGATATATGAACGACATTATTAGATTTCTGACCTTGAAAATTGTATGCAAGTCGGTTGGACTAAACATGCAAAACATGATATCAGTATAACAGAGACAATGTCTTCTGATGATACAGTCGACTCTCGTTATCTCGACCTCGCTTATCTCGAATAACCGCTTATCTCGAAGTGAAAATCTGGTCCCTGTTTTGTAACAGAGATCTACCAATAGGATTCAAAATATTGTGGAAAAAGGGAGAAATTGCTCCTTAGGAGCAATTTCTCCTCTTTTTCACAATATTTTCAATATATCTCTAACTTAGGAGTCAAATTACATATTCATTCTGTTAAAGGTGGTTGTTCGATTAATAGTTTTCCGCAGTTCCAGCAAATCTGATATGTCGAAGTACGGATATCTCGAAGTGTTCATATAGTCCCTTGGATTTCGAGATAACGAGAGTCGACTGTATGTCATTTGAAACTTAAGAGAGACGATATGTATGCCGGAAAATGGAAGGAATTTGATGTGAAATTTATGCACACACGATTTCTTCGTTGTAGCAGCAAGAAACACAAGAATGGTAAACTACCGTTTTTGCTGAATTCTTCAAAGTTCATACAAAGCATTAAACGTTTCATTTTGCCAAAGAAATATATGAACAGTCAACCACGGGCACACATCACAAATCCAACAGACACAAGGTTGAAACAACGTTTTGCTGAGAGATTTTGCCCTTTCATTTGGCAATTACCACAGTTCCATTATTCAATAAAGTTCCTCGAAAACGTACAAAACGTTTATATCGCAATAGTTAGTACAGTAACCAGAAGATCATAGCATCGAAAAGCCACACAAAACGTTTAAGATCGCAAAACCTAGTACAGTCAACGGAAGACCATTGCATCGACGTAATGATACTAGTGCAAAGACCGTTTTCTCACCGGCCTACTTTCAAAAGAAAAAAAAAATGCTATCCTCGGGAGCAAATTCTTTCTTTTTATACCCAGCTAGCATTCTTTATAAATCTATAGCGGGTCGTTATCGGCCCGCTATAGGTTTATAAAGAATGCTTACTGGGCTAGTAGACTTCTTTTCAGAAGGAGTTTGGTGTGCAGGAAAAGAAACCACAGCAGTTGTCACCGATGTGAACAATGGTGGACAAACTACCAAGTGTATCGCCCTATTTAGAAATGTAATCATTCACTATTAGAGAGAGAGAGAGAGAGAGAGAGAGAGAGAGAGAGAGAGAGGGCAAGCAAGCAAAAAATTATTTCGTTGTTTAGTGTGTTAACGCATAACGCATGTACAGCTGTATAAAGATTTCTTTGTCAAAAATAATATGAGAATGTTTATGCATGATATATTTTTTTTTTTCAGTCATAACGCATAATAAAGGCAAAATAATAAACACGATGTCCAGGAAGATTCCACAATCACAGAACATAAGCCATCAACGACAATTGGAGGAAAAGTAAACAAACTATAGGACGTTACAAATTAACGAAAAGCAAAGCAATCAGCTCACCCATCCTCCTCGAGGTGAACACAACACCAGACAGGACTCACTAATCACAACAATAAGACAATAAACAGGACAACCCAATAAACATCCTTTATAAATGTCTATAGCGGGTCGTTATCGGCCCGTCAGGGTAGCTGACGGGCCGAGAACGGCCCGCTGTAGGTTTATATCTTTATAAATATATAGCGGGCTGTTATCGGCCCGTCAGGGTAGCTGACGGGCCGATAACGGCCCGCTGTAGATTTATAAAGAATGCTAGCTGAAAACAGGGCAAAGAGTTTTGTCAACTTTCGTTTACCAAGTAAATCATTGTTAAAAAATAAACCTGTTCGAGTGATGCTAAGTGGCAGGAAAGGCACATGATATCGGTAACATCCTTGACCCACCTGCCCTTCTTAGCTTATCAACAGATGAGAACTAGGTATCTTATCTTTTGCAGTGCCCTAGAGAAATCCCATTTGCATACGCAGTCACGTGGGAGAAGGAAGACCTAGACATTATCTGCTTAGGACATTTATTGCTAAGTTTCATACAATATTCACATATTGTATATCTGAAATGTGAAGGCCCTGACCAGTCCTGCGCGTAAGCACAGGCTGGTATGGGCCTACAGTTTTCGCATCTGATATTAGGATGGTAAGAGAAAAAGGAACAGCCCACAACTGGGAAAAAATAATAGATTTTTAGAATAGATTGGCTCCAGTCTCAAGCGATTAAATATTCATTCTTATAATCCTGTTCGATACATCCACTAAAAACGAAACAACATCATATCATGATTATGAAGGCTGGTCACTATCATAAGAGAAACGAGAAGAGCAAAGTTTTGTTTCATTTGATTCTATGGGTACAGATAATGCATTTTATGCAGTCATCGTTTAATTCACCAGACTAATGCCAGTCTAGCAATAGAATAGGAACATCCCACAGTTGGGAGAAAAATATATCGTTTTGTATGGAGAGACCAGACCAAACAATCATTATTCTAATTACATTGCACCGTAATTAAGCCGTGTTTCCTGGCCAAGAATAGCAGACGGCTTCATTTATTACTATTATTGTGATCAGAGTAGAAGTAATCTAACATACGAGGGTAAGATAGTTTATAGTATCAGTGTATTGCATCTTATAACAGAACAGCTTTTGTCTTTTAGTATTCCCATGGCAATCCAATAAATACCAGCATGATTTTCCAAACTAGGTCATTTACCACAAAGCATGGTGGGAGAATGTTCCACTGACGACATTTTGAAACATCCTTCTTATTTTTCCCAGCAAACATATTTTGATCTTTCATGCAAAATTGTTTCCTTACGACATATTGAAATATTTTTTTCTTATTTTTCCCAGAAAACAGACTTTGACCTTTCATGCAAATTGTTTCCTTACGATATATTGAAATATTTTCTTATTTGTCTTAGAAAACAGGCTTAGAAAAGATTTTCTTACATTTCCCAGAAAACAGACTTTGACTTTTCATGGAAATTGTTTCCTTAAAAAGTCAAAGTCTGATTTCTGGGAAAAATTAGAAAAATATTATCAATTTGCTATCTGCTGAACTTGCCTATAGAGTGTTAAAGATTGAAAAGGAAGGCAGAAAATAATGAAAACACACACACACACACACACACACACACACACACACACACACACATAGAGAAAAAAAAAGAAAAAACACACAATGTTCCGAAGAAGTTAATCGCAAGGCGCACATGTCTGAAGGTATGTTTTCGGACGTTGCGGCTCATCCATAACAATCGTCAGTCGTTGCGAGTAAGCGTCGAATGGCTGACAGCTTGGAACTCCTCCGTGAATTCCATGCCAGACAGATCCAAGAATAATAAATGACACCGTTCAACAACAGGACACCATAGCTGTAAAGATCGACGCAATATACCGAACATGGTAACTCTTTAATGCCACTATAGGGGGATAAAGACATCAGAGGAGCACTCAAGATCATCGGATTGGAAGAGTCGAACTTCAGTTTTAGTTATGTCAGGCTATGTGATTTAAATATTCCTAGAGAAAATGGCTAAAATATTTGCTAACTCGAGACCCTGATCAGACGCAGCATTTTGCGACGTCTTATCTTGGTCTAAGCTGTTTACCAATTATCCTTTTGGGGGTCTCCAGACTCAAATGGGTAAAGTAGAATGCTAACTGGGAACGAACTGTTCTTGATTAGGCATCTTGTTGAGACTGACTCCTCAGGTCATAGCTTAGTTCGTTTATTCTTGATTAGGTATCTTGTTGGGAGTGACACATAAGCTCTAAGCTTTTCCTTCCAAGATGACAATTTGGCTGTCACTTCCAGCAAATACCTATCAAGAATGAATAAACTTAGCTTTGAGCTGAAGTATCATTTCCAGCAAAATACATGATGAAGAATGATGGGACTAAAGGGACTAAAAGCAAGAACCTAATCAAGAACGAAAGAACTAAACTTAGAGCTTAAGCACCAGTCCCAAAAGATACGTAACCAACAAAGAACGAACTAAGCCTGGGCTGCTTAGATGTCGCCCTCAACAAGATACCTAATCAAGAACGAAGAAACTAAGTTAGAGCTTAAAAACCATTCCTAGCAAGATACCTGATGAAGGATGAAGGGACAAAACTTAGAGCTGAGAGGTCACTCCCAGCAAGACTCTAAACAAGAACAAACAAACAAAGCTTAGAGCTTAGGTGCCACTCCCAAAAGATACCTAATCGAGAAAGATGGAACTAGGCTGGTTAGTCGGCTGAAAAAGTGCTTTAACCCTCGTTCCCTCTCCAACCCCCACCCACCAGTGGTTTATTCTACTGATCGTTCTAAGGCGATGGTCATGGTGTTAGTCTTGCTCTTTGTTGCTTTGTGGTTTATTCTACGAGGCAATTTGTTTTAAGTTTTGCCTTGTGTTATTTTGTTCTGTGTTTTTAGTCCTTTTAGCATTGCGATTACCTCGCTTGGGGAAGAGAGAGCTATTCTTAGTGCTTTTCGTACATTTGTTCGATTTGCGCTTGTTTGGTTTTGTCTGTTTCCTCTTCCTCTTGGTGTCTGGGAAGGGTTGCGGCTTGTGATTGTGGCATTCCCTGGACTTTTCTCTTACATTTTTAGATCTCAACAAGATACCTAATCTAGAACGAAGGAACTAAGCTTAGAACTTAGATTAGATGTCACCATCTACAAGATAGCTAATCAAGAAAGAAGGAACTAGGCTTAGAACTTACATGTAGATGTCACCCTCAAAAAGATATCTAATCAAGAACAAAGGAACTAAGCCTAGAACTTAGATGTCACCATCAACAAGACCTAATCAAAAAAGAAGGAACTAAGCTTAGAATTAAGATACTACCCCTAACAAGATACTTAATGAAGAACGAAGGAACTAAGTTTAGAGCTTAGATGTCGCCCTTAACATTCAGGTACCTGATCAAGAACGAAGGAACTAAGCTTAAAACTTATATGTCACCCTCAGTAAGATACCTAATCAAGAACAAAGGAACTAGGCTTAGAACTTAGATGTCACCCTCAACAAAATAACTTATCAAGAATGAAGAAACTGCCACCCTCAAAAAGATACCTAATTAAGAAGGAACTAATCTTAGAACTTAAATGTCACCCTTAACAAGATACCTAATCAAGAGAGAAGGAACTACTCTTATAACGTAGATCTCACCCTCAACAAAATACCTTATCAAGAAAGAAGGAACTAGGCTCAGAGCTTAGATGTCACTTTCAACAAGATGTCTAATCAAAAAATAAGAAACTAATCTTAAAACTTAGATGTCACCCTCAACAACAAAATACTTAATCAAGAAAGAAGGAACTTAGCTTAGAACTTAGATATCAGTCTCAACATAATATCTAATCAAGAACGAAGAAACTAAGCTTAGAACTTAGATGTTACCCTCAATAAGACACCACGTCAAGAAAGAAAGAAGGAACTAATGTTAGAACTTAGATGTTACCATCAACAAGATACATGACAAAGAACGAAGCAACTAAGCTTAGAACTTAGATGTCACTCTCAATAAGATACCTAATCAAGGACGAAGAAGCTAAGCTTAGAATTTAGATGTCACCCTCAACAAGATACATAACCAAGAAAGAAAGAACTAAACTTTGTCAAAATGGTTTTGTCTCCATTCTTAAAAGTGGTCTACTCTAAAAGGAAAACATTTGCTCCCCATTCTTTCCTTTTAGAGTACACACCCTTTCAAAAATAAATTTGTGCACAGGAAACAAAAAGCAGTCTTCTTTTGTACAAAATGGCAGAAAATCTATTAAGTGTATTCTTTTCTCTTACGACGAACGGGAAGACTTCAACTTTCCCATAGTTAATTTTCCGTTTCTGAGTAGCAATATTCCTTCTGCACCAGCATTTGGTGATTACGTTTCACAGTTAATCCCTTATGCTAGAGCCTGCTCTGAGTATCGGGAATTTGTCAAAGTAGGGAGACTGCTCACTACAAGCTTGTTGTCTCGGGGATATAAAAAACTAAACTGGTGTCAACCCTTAAAACGTTCTATAGGAGGCATCATGACCTTGTCAGTCCCTACAATGTGGCTATTTCCAGACTTTATGTCTTATGTTTTTGCCACGCGAAGCCATAAACAGACTTTCTAAACCCCGGACATAACTATTCCCGTATTTTCCTAAATCTCTGTTCAGGCTGATAGGCATGATGGGCGATGCATTCTTATCAAGCAATGCTTATTTCCACGGACGCCTGATTATACCCCATTTATTTTGGGGCCCATGTCTGTCTGTATGAACATTCCTAATTTTGTCTTTTGTGTATATCGACTTAATGATTTTCCGAAATACGATTTTGGTATGTTGACCTCAGACTTTTTGTGTAAAAGTAATAAAATTTACCGCCGATGTAAGAGGACATCACGACACAGTTTCTCACCTAATTCCATCATACTTATCAGATGTCGTCTGCATGCGAGCTTATGTTGTCTGCATGCGAGCCTTTCTTTTGCATTTGGGAAATAAACAATACTTGATATAAACTATTACTATAGTTACCCTAAATATTCGAACACGTTAACTGCTTACCATACTTGCTCTAAAGATTAAACACGCAACATTTATAACCTGTTGATGAGTCTAAAACTGCTGGTAAACTACACAATTTTCTCTCATTCTAGAGTCTCAATTCTGTTGGCTGCCACTTATTCGTCTGCCATTTTCATAGAAACAGGAATAGCCATATTTTCAAATCCCACCCACCCGCTCAACCAGAGTCTGAACAATTTAGCAATGGGAAATGGCATGCCATTTCTTCGAAACTAGGGCTCGTAGCTATTGAAGTGTACACCATCCCGTAACATGGAACTTTGCAAACATGATATACTGGTTTTCGTCATGGCTCTTTTATTGCTAGTGAAAATACATGCTCATGCTTTATCCTTTTTTTTATCATTAATTCCTTGTAGTTTTTAATCCAGCAGTATTCAAATTGCTTTTAGATGAATCTCAATCAAATGATGCTGTATGTTTCGTGCTGTATATGGTGCAAATATTTCAGTGGGGCGATCAGACCTTTGACCGAAATATCTTGCGCGAAACCTTCACCGAAATGAGACTACAGCACGGTGAACTAATTTGGCAGCAGCACCACCACCAACAGATAAACAAACAATAAAAATGTACTGCTTCTCAGTAATAAGTGCTTTCAGAATTCGGCTGCCGACGATCGCTCGGTACCCTGTGGCAGCATTCGGTAAGCATCGGTTGCCTTCGGTAGCATTATGGTACTATTCCTAAAGGTACTCCATAGGTCCGGACAGCTTCGGTAGGGTTATGATTACGCCATTCAAAAGGGCATCTAACATGAGGAATCGAATAATTTGTCAGTATTACTGATAGTCATCCAGACAAATTAATTTGACTAAAACAAATCATACACAGTCAGCCCTCTTTATACCGACACTCGATGCCACAACAAATTCGTTATAATGATACTTTGACTCACACAAATCTTTCACTCAAGAGATTACAGTTTGTCAGAAACCATGCAAGAATAGTGTATTTAATGCTCCAAGAAGCGTATGTTTTGGATATTTGTTTGAATCGCCTCACTGAGACAACTAGCCTTCTTGAATCAACAGAATAGGGAAAATGACTGTAGAAATTATTTCATGATCAATCTCCAGTTCTGTGGCAGAGCTGACATTATAATTTGCATTACGAAAACAAGCCTATTCAAATATAAAGAAAATTTCAACTCCAAAAACTGAAAATTTTCAGATAAAAAACTCTGATATTTTTCATATTTCTGCTCAAAACATAGATTGTGAGTACTCGTTAGAACCGCCTCGGCGAGGCGGTTATAACGAGTATCCAAAATCTATGTTTTTAGCAGAAATAAGAAAAATAATGTATACTCCTGTAAACCCCAATTTTACTATATAAAAGTGGGGTTTAAGGGGGACAAAATTATATAGGTGTGTTTTCGTGATGGCCTTCCCTAGCTCTGCAGTCAGACGCGCTCTGGACTGTACTATTGAGCCCCTGTGCATCCGTAGCCTTGGCCTAAATAGCAAAATCTTATCTAGAGTTTCAAATAAATTCTCCAGAGAATGAATGAACTTTGCGTTTAAACATAATAAATTTATTTGCCTATTTTTGATTAAGCAAATAAATTTGTCTTGTTAGCTTTGAATAATTTATTGACATGTCTTATTCAGTTAATTTTGTACCATACCCAGTAAAATGGTACTTCATCCTAGCTCCAACTATCTGTGGTTCTGGCAGAATCTAGCCTATCTAGCCAGCTGGTGAAACAAACATTGAACAGCCCGATAATATGTGACGTGGGCATGCGCGTGCGCATACAGGTACCCTTTGGTTGGCCGTTGTTGCCCTGATATTTTACATGTTTGATTCTTAATATGGGAAAAGGGCCCCAAAGTCTCTACATAAACAGCAAAGGCCCTGATCAGACTGCGCATCCGCGCAGTCTGATCAAGGCCTTTGCTGTCGTTTACAGAATCAATGAACATTGTAGAAAATGCCAACAATAAAGAAGGCTGAGCGGTTCTTTCGGTGTTTGCATGTGAAATAAGGGTCATTTTCTCAGTTTCCCCATCGTTTGTTTTACATAATACATGTACATGCCAATAATATGGAACGTGCAGATGTTATTGTTAAGGAGGCAGTGCTCAGTGGCAGACAGAAAAACAACAACAATTTTTATATTTGTTCAAGACATTCTATTTCTGCTTTTTTAGTTATCAGCTGTCTTCGATCACTTGTTCCAATATGTGTCAAACAACAATAACAAAAAAAAAAAAAAAAAAAAAAAAAAACAAAAAAAAAAAAACAAAAACAAACAAAAAAAACAGTAACAACAAAAAACAAACAAATAACGCAACACTACTAAATGGCAAAAGAAACGACCATTCTTTCATAATGACTGCAAAACCGATGTAATGTGAAGAACATGCGTGTAAATCAATAAGCGAGGGTATATTTAAATTGTTTATTCATAAATATATTGTAAACATCCAAGAATTGAGAGATAAGTTTTATTGCGACAGAAAAAAAAAATAAAATATAAATCGTACTTTTTCTTTGCAGTTCAGAAGAGGTGCATTTCTTTGGTCAGTATACATAATGAGATCTGCTTGACGATATGTAGTTGTGTAACGTATCTTACAAAAATTGTGGTTGTGCATAAGGGTGTTGTAACGTATCTAACAAAAATTGTGTTTGTGCATTTGAGTTTTTTTTAATGTATCCTACAAAAACATGTTTGTCCATTAGAGTTTTGTAACATATCCTACAAAACCCGTGTTTGTTCTTTTTGATCTTTGTAATGTATTTTACCAAAACCGTGTTTGTTCATTGGAGTTTTGTAAGGTATCCGAAAAAAGCTGTGTTTGTCCATTTGAGTTTTGTAACGTATCCTACAAACACCGTGTTTGTTCTTTTGATCTTTGTAATTTATCCTACAAACACCGTGTTTGTTCTTTTGATATTTGTAATGTATCCTATAAAAACCGTGTTTGTCCACTTGAGTTTTAAACCGTATCCTACAAAAACCGTGTTTGTTTCTAACAAAACCGTGTTTGTTCATTTGAGTCTTGTAACTAATCCTACAAAACCGTGTTTGATCCTACACAAATCGTGCTTGTGCATTTGAGTTTTGTAATGTATCCAACAACACGAGTTTGACATTTGAGTTTTGTAACGTATCTTACAGCATTTGTCATACAGCTTTCATTAGAAAGGTGGAATGCGAGTTTCTCTTACAATCCATAGAGACATTGGTAGTTTAGTTTTTAAACGCCTTTAACCCATTTTAGACTGAATAAACTCTACCCACACTATAAATCGGAAGGTCTAAATTCAATTTTATGCATGTCAGGCTATGTGATTTAAATGCTCCAAGTCAAAAATGGCTAAACCATTGGCAAACAGTGAAGACTGATTAGACGCCGCATTCTGTGTCTGATCTGTGTTTGCATTGTTTGCCAATTACCCTTTTGGGGGTCGCCATACAAAAATGAGTTAATGCAATCAAATGATTTTTGTTTCGTGGTGCTTAAAGGGGATTTGATACACTAAGCAGATTCTGCCGTTGCCCTTTTTAAAAGGGGTCTACTATAAAAGGAAATAATTTGCTTCAACGGGGGCAAACCTTCTCTCTTAGAATAGATCTCTTTTTTGAAGGGATGTAAAGAGAAAAATGCCGGCCTCGGTGGCTCAGTTGGGCGCGTTCGACTGGTTATCAGGAGGTTGCGGGTTCGACCCCCGCTGGGTTGGCAAAATTCTTTCGTGGAAATTGATCATGAAATATTTTCTACAATCATTCTTTCCCTTCCGCTGATTCAAGAAGGGCAGTTGTCAGTTTCTGGCGAGAGAACGTGCACAATACTGGTTAACTGCTAAAAGGATTAAGCCTGCCTAGTAAAAGTGTGGTTAGGTAAAACTGACCGCGATCGACATTACCCCTTCGGGTTGACTGGGTCGTAAAACATCAACACAAACAAGGAAAGAGAAAAGGATTTTGACAGAATTGCCTCCCCTGAAAATGTATCCATCTTTACCTTCTTCCATCTTTTGTATCGGAATGGTGCATTAACAGTAGAAAAGGGTGTTCAAATATACAGAAACCGTCTTAATTTACTTTATAATTGTCAATTGCTTACATAATCTCACGCAAACAGTGACCCTGATCGGATGTTGTTCTCTGTGGGGTCTGATATGGGTTTAAACCGTTTGCGTACGTCCAGGTTTTGACTGCTGGGTTAACCCTTTCAGCCCTAAGTTTTGAAGTGGACTATTCCATCTCTGAATTGGGACACATCCACTGTTACAAACATGGAAATCAGCCATTGCAAACAGAATTGCAAATAAAGTAGATCCTGATGAGATGGCTCGTCATGAGCCCTCTCATCTGGATCTACACTGTTTGCATAAGTATATGTTTTCGTGTGCAGGGCTGAAGGGGTTAAGCCGAGGTTATGTAAAACTTTACATTGATTTGTATCGAATAGATATAATTGCTCATGTGAATTGTACTCTACAAATATTTGCCATTTCAATATTGGAAACTGTAATCCATTGAAGACTGATGTAAAATCAAAACAAAAATAGATAAGATGAAAGATGCCATTCATTAGTGAAAAAATCCGGTACTCAAAGGCACTGAAAGCATTATGGAAAAGGTGAGGTACAGTCGAACTTCATCAGTTCGAACCTTTTTGAGACCATGGAAATTTGTTTTAGACATGGATACTTCGAGCCAGTGAGAATTAATCATAGCGCCAGGTCAAGGGGGATGTGTGAATGATTTATTGTCTTTTCGGTCTACAAAATAATGGTATGTTGAGTGTACATATTATAATCGCCTCCGGATGGGGCGATTCTAATGAGTACCGTACCACAACATACAGTTTCATGTTAAAATATGAAAAAAAAAAAAAAAAAAAAAAATCACTAAAATATCCCTAAATATTGAGCTATCGGGAGAAGTTTCTAAAGACTCAAAAACGTGTTAGATTCAGCCATGGTGAACGAGCCACCGTTGCTCGAGTCATTGAAGTTTTACTGTAAATGTGTGAGGTGGGGTACCTGTTCCCTTGTTTCCCTGAAATATTTCAGCATTTTCCCTTGTTTCCCAAAATCAAAATCTTAAGTTTTTATGTTCCCTGCTCCCAAAATTACATTTGATCCCATGTTCCCTTCATTTTAAACTTGTGTTCTCTGTTTTCCCTAAAATAAATGACATTATTCTCCTATTCTCCATAACACCTCTTGCTCCCCATACCCCGTGGGAGGGCCTCGTAAATAACTTAACAAGAATCTGAGGAAACAAAAATGAACTGAAAATGTTTTAGGGTAAATGACGTGGTTGAATTTCTGCCGTTCTTGACAAGGGAGTTATTATTTTTTATTTCCAATTTGCTTTTTAATTTACCAGCCCCGTACTGAAAAGGAGTCTACTCTAAAATGAAAAAAATCGCTACCAAATGGAGCAGTTTTGTCCTTTAAGAGTACGCCCCTGTTCAGAAGGGAGAAAAAACAATTTCGACATGCATTTGCCTCCCTGAAAGCGTACAAACTACCTTAAAATATATTTTATATTAATACATAGTTGATTAGTCTAGATGATAATCGCCTCAATAACTACTTACACGGAGGGAAATTCTAGAAATGACATTCAGAACAACATCTCTTGATCGCAACCTCTCACACTTCCTGTCCAATTCACTTGCAGTTTTGAAGGCCAGGCTTTCGTTCAGACGTACAACGTGATCGTGAACATTTACCCTGGATTCCTGTACCTGATAACGAGCGCCACAACACGAAAACATACCTTTATAATTTTGACTCCCTTAAACCCACTTAATATAGTAAAACTGGGGTTTACAGCAGTATACATTATTTTTATTTCTGCTCCATAACATAGAGTGTGTGTACTAGTTAGAACCGCCTCACCGAGGCGGTTCTAACGAGTACCCACAATCTAAGTTTTGAGCAGAACTATGAAAAATATAAGAAATTTTTATATGAAAATTTTAATTTTTTGGTGGTAAAATTTTCAGTATATTTGAATAAGCATGTTTTCGTAATGAAAAGCAGTAGTCCAGAGCAAATCTCGCGAGTAACTTGCATTTTTGAACGCAGACCAGGTATTCTTGGTATGAAATAGAGGTGAAGACTATTTTTTAATCATTATTTGATCCGGAGCACAGCATTTCCTACAAGACTGCATGTGCGCCCATCGAAGACTCAACTCAGCTTGTACATCCGCGTAGTCTGATCAGAGTCTTCGCAGGGCACTCTGAGGGTAGCCAAGGATCCAAAGCGTCTTCAAGCGGACAGCGAAGACTCTGATCAGCCATTGCGGATGTACAATTTAATCTGAGTATTCGCTGGGCGCACATGCCGTCTTGTAGGAAATGCTGTGCCCAGGTTTATTTTGGTTGGTTGTGTTTTGCTGACGTTTTGGTTTATGGAATGTTATTTTCTATTTTCCAACATCTAATTAAATCACGCACAGATGTAGTCATCTGGAAAAGCCGCTCGCTAGTGACTCTAAAAAGGCATGAAGTTTATAACACGCTCGCATGATGCATCCTCTTCAGAGGCATATATCCCAGTAAGCATTCTACATAAATCTATAGCGGGCCGTTATCGGCCCGTCAGGGTAGCTGACGGGCCGATGACGGCCCGCTATAGATTTATAAAGAATGCTAGCTGGGTATATGCTGTGTCCGCACATCTTATGGGCGACATCGCTGAACTATATACGTGGACAAAATTGATCACCACTGGAAAAACCTCGATCTAGGAAGTTAGATGTATATGCACATCGAATATCATTATTGGCATTAACGTGAATGGTGTTCCGTAAGTGAATCACGATCAGTCAGTCAGTCGTGACACTGTCGACAGTATACATTGACGTGAATTGCCTCTTCAGGGTCCGACGCTTCACTGGAGGGACGAGGCGTAGGGTTGAAGTCAATCGGGCACGCGGTGGATCACCTAGAGACAATAATAGACATCATTAAGAAAACACGCCTATTCAAATACACTGAAAACTTTACGAACAAAATTGATAATTTTCCAGATAAAAAAAATTCTGAAAAAAACTCGTTAGAACCGCCTCGTCGATTTGGGTCTAACGAGTACCGACAATCTATGTTATTAGCAGAAATAAGAAAAATAATGTATACCCCTGTAAACCCCAGTTTTACTATATAAAAGTGGGGTTTAAGGGGGTCAAAATTATATAGGTATATTTTCGTGATGATATCCACCTTCCTTAACTTAACGAAAACTTTAGGCCACTACTTGTAAGATCGTTCATATTTTGGATTTTCAAATGAATCCGATTGTTGCGCAGTATGGCAACTAATATGTAAGATTAATTTGTTTTGTTGTTTTTATTTTTCCAAATGTTTACTAGTACGGCAAATGTCCTTTTTTCAATTTTGAGTTTAGAATTTCAAAGGGAAAGCTGGTTTTAAAAATTGCGGTGAAATTTCGTCGGATGCTTACATGTACCTTTTTCCAGAGAAAAAGATTTCTTGAAATAATGTTTAACATTGTGCACGCTATGAGCAAATTCAGCTGACGACCAATTGATATTTTCTTATTATTTCCCAATAATAAGCTTTGATATGTCATGCAAATTGCCTCCTAAAGACAAGATAGTTTGCATGGAATATCAAATCGATTTTCTGAGAAAAAAATAAGAAAAAATATTTAAATATGTCGTCTTCTGAAAGTTTTACTTAGCATGCCAGCCGTTAACGTATAGTCTGGAGTGGAAATTGTCGTCTGCCAGAGTAGCATCTAATGTAATGAAAGAGAATCGGAATTGACAATTTCGGATGATTATATGCCATTGACTTTTGGGTAGTATGCGCGAGTTGCATAAGACCTGATAATGGATAGTTTTAATGCTTAGCACTCTGGGTGAAAATTTCAACAGACGACAGTTTGAAATATTTTCTTATTTTTCCCAGAAAACATGTTTTGACATTTCATGCAAACTGTCTCCAATAGAGACAATATGCATGAAATGTCGATTCCTCTTTTCTGGGAAAATCAGAAAAAAATTGTCGTCTGCTGAATTAGCCTAGAGATGGTAATGCTTAATTGAATTTGTCTGTAGATTCATACATTAGCCTGCTTTATATGATTTTATTTGTATGTTAGAAAATTAATGTGTCACATACAAAAAATAATGCAGTATGCATGGGCCACGTCAAGCGCAAAGGTGACTCCTGGCCTATGCGGACAGCGAAGGCCCTGGTCAAACTGCGCATGTGCGCAGTCTGATCAGAGCCCTCGTTGTCCGCTTATAGAATCCGTGGAGACTTTTGAATGTAACACAGTAGAACATAAGCCCTTTTGGCTGGGCACTGTAGCCCCAAAATATCCTTAACCTATGAATAATTCCTTCACAAAAGTTAAACATTTTCAAAATCAGTGAGGTATTCTGATTTATAGAAAAAAAGTCCTCAAAATACTTTCAGCCCAAACGGGATTTGTGTGTGTGTGTGTGTGTGTGCGTGTGCGTGTGCGTGTGCGGGGGGTGGGGTGGGGCGGGGGAAAGGTGAAAGGGAAACCTAAACACATAATGTAAACCAGGAATCAGGAATAACTTTCTGAAAAATAAATTTGATGATATTCAAACAAATTAAGTCAGTAAATTTGCTTAATCTGGCGTTTTCTACATGTGTAAAAACTTTTAAAGCAATCCATGCACTGGAAATGTTTTTTTTTTTTTTTTTTTTTTTTTTTTTTTTTTTTGGCATGGCCATGCTTCGTTTTAGATAGAAACCAGTACAACATTTAATGAATACTGATACATTTTCAGGGTAATTCTATCAAAACTAGTTGGCCTACTTTTCTGAAAAAAAAAAAAAAAAAAAAAAAAAAAAAAAAGATCTACTTCAAAAGGAGGGAATTTTCTCACAAAGGGACCTTTTTTAGAAGAGGCTAGGTGTGCAGGAAAGGAAACAGGGTGTTACAAAATTGTCTCCCTTGCAAAATGGTGAAACAAAAATCAATCAAGTCTATCGAATCACCTTAAATTATTGAATTATTCCTAATAAAAAAAAAAAAAAAAAAAAAAAAAAAAATATATATATATACATTTTATTATCTAAGAAAGGGTTGAAAAATATTAATACAATAATACAATGTGGTACCTGATAGCCTGTAAAATTTCAGTAAGTCTCTTGTACTTGAACTGGATCAATAATGAAATGATTTTTTATCGTATCTCTGAAATAATATTGGCAACATTTATTCAGAGATATGATGAAAATCATTTCATTTTTGATCCAGTGCAAAAATGCGAGACGAACTGAAATTTTACAGGCTGTCCGATGCCACATCTTATGATCGTATTAATACCATATATTAATTTACGGAGTGGCTATTGCCAGACATCTGTCAATAGCAAAACCTCGGCGAATTTGCTATTGCCAGACGTCTGTCAATAGTAAAAACCCGGCAAATTTGCTATTGCCGGACGTCTGTCAATAGCAAAAACTCGGCGATTTTGCTATTGTCAGACGTCTTTTCGGAAATGTCCTGTATAAAGTCAAAAAGGGATAATGATTGTGGATTATTTGTAATAGCTTTTGCTGTCTCAATTTGTTTTCGCGTGAACCCATCAAAAGTAAATTTTGATCACGATAAAATGCGAAGTAACCTGATTCAATGCCTTGAAAATAAAAAAAAGTTTGCAATTTCCCTTTCAACATTAATTCAAATTGGAAAAGAGTGAAAAAATAACTGAGACGAAATAATACATATACTGTAAGAGCCGAGGCCTGTGCAATAGCGAAATGGTACTGTGTGTGACTTGCGAAGTCTGGCTTCACCACTGATGTACCGACCAACACATAGTGAACATATAGAAGAGAAATAGAACTTTGTCTTTAAATGCTGTTAGTAGTATAATGTTTGAAAGAAACGGGAGAAGTAAACCGTATGTTTTATAGTTTTTTCTGTCAGTTCGTCAGTTTTATGATGGTGTAATATGTTTGGTCATTTTGACTTGTTTTAGTGCATCACATTCCTAGTTGTTTGGCCTCATGTTATACTATGTACGAATAAAACGAATAACCCATGGTTTAACCTCAGTGTTAGTTGGACCGTTTTAGTAACTGTGTCACCTTACTTAAACGGACAAATTACATATATATATGACACACAATTAAGATATACAGTGAGAGTTCGATAACTCGAACACGGATGGCTCGTTTACCATGGCTAAATCGATGTAGTAGTGGTATCCCTAGAGATTGTTTTTTATCGCTCTAGATATCCATATATTAAGAATTTTATCATGAAAAAGGAATGCTGTTTGTACTCATTAGAATCGCCTTAGTGAGGCAATTCTTATTAATGCACACAACGTTCCTTTATTTTCATAGAAGATCATAAAATATCTTTAATTCATCCTCACTCTGTCTCACGGCCTGGCGCTATGATTAACTGCAGTAATTCGAACTACCCCTATCTCAAACAAATTTTCATGGTTCCATAGGTATTCGAGTTATTGAAGTTCGACAGTACATGTTTGTGATTCTCAGTTATTTAGCCTCAGGGTATGCTTTATAAATAAAACGAGTAAATCTTGCCCAGATCTTACTTTCGTTGACTCTTACAGAAACTGAACACATGCGGTCATGATTACAAGCTTGTTCGATGAAGACCTACTCAAACACAACTTTTAGTTAGTTAACCTTAGGTTTTCAGGGGTATTCCTTAGTTTTCTTATTATTTTCGTTAGAACCGCCTTGATGAAAACACTAACAAGTACCCAGTATGTTTGAAGAAAACTAGGGAAAAAATATCACAACTTTTGTCTAAAAGTTTACAGTTTTACAGCCATAAAATACTATTATATTGCCTAGGCGCGTTATGTCTATGATATACAGATTCAAAACTTTATCAAAATCCAACGACCATCCAGAAACACCAGAAGTCAGTAAGAATCGTGCAGCAGCAAATTACATCAGATTTCAATATTTCTATTTCTGGCAGCAGCATATTCAAAGAGTTTTTGCTGTTGCCAGATGTCTGGCAGCAGCAAATTTAACGAGTTTTTGCTATTGACAGACGTTTGGCAATAGCATATTCGCCGAGTGTTTGCTATATTGACAGACGTCTGGCAATAGTGCCTTCCATTAATTTATTAAACCTTTCTTGGATAATAAAATTTCTATTTTTGAGGAATATGCAGCCTTTAAATAAAATAATAGAATAATAAAAAAAGTGATCAATGGATGTGGACAATGGTAAAACATAATTCCCGCCCCCACTTCTATGCGTGGGGCCAAAAGAAAAACATAAAGGAAAGAGAAAACAGGATGTATTCCTGTGTACATCCACGGTTCATTGGAACAGTTACAAAGACCTATCGACGCGTGAGACACGCGTATTGCTGACATAATGCCCCTATTATATCTGACAGAGCAAAAACAGTGGTTTGCGAACGGATTCGTTTGTATCGCAGTTTGCATACAGAGTCGACATAATACAAAACATGTGCTATTCTAAAATTGCAGTTATTTTGTCTCTCTATTAAATTGATATAAAAACTCGGATCGCTGCGGTTGCGCATGTAACTTTCATCTGTAATTGTTATTTCAATTTTAAGGTCTTAGAAATAGACATAGAATGATTGTCTGAAAGTAAATAAATATAATATTGGTCAAGCAATAATTGGAATATAATTTTTTTTTTCGGAATTAATCCATTCAGAATGAAATATTTTGTTTCCCTTTAAGAATCTATCTTCACTACAGCGGGTGTTAGTGCCGTGTGGCGGCCATAAAACGTCTCCTCGTACTTCTGCTATAGCGTAATTTACATTTTCTGGTTCTTTGTTATCATTGAGCCCATTCCGGGATTTTGGAAAAAAACCCCAAAAAACAAACAAACAAACAAACAAACAAACAAACAAACACAAATAAAACAATGTGCGGATTACTGAAGAGGCCAAATTGACCGAAACCAGCTAGTCTGGCCCAGAAAACTTGACATTTCGACTATTGACGGTTTTGTTTACCTATTTATTGCTCTTAAGAGTCATTCCTTTTAGAATCTATTTGTGTAATTCTAGATGAACATGTTCACATACCAGCATGCAGATACGCATATAAAATTATACCAAGTTATTCTGTAGAGCATTATATAAGACTATCACAGCTACACTTGTTATATCCATATTCGTTGAAATTTAAAATTTACAACAATACGGCTTTGAAAAGAAGAAGACGAAAAACCAAAAAAAAAAAAAACCAAAAAAAAACAAAACACACACACACACACACACACACACACACACACACACACACACACACACACACACACACACACACACACACACACACACCAAAAACACCAAAAACACCAAAATCACACATACAAAAAAACAACAAAAACAACAACAATAAACAAACAACAACAAACAAACAAAAAAGCAAACAAACAAAAAAACAACAAAAAAACAACAACAAAAAACAACAACAAAAAAACAACACACACACACACACACACACACACACACACACACACACACACACACACACACACACATATACAAAACAAAAAAAAAAAAAAAAAAACCCAACCAACCAATCAAACAACAAATAAACAATTATAAACTCTCGTTTTACCACTAGATGAAAAAAAAAAAGCCATTTTTACCATTAACCCTAAAAGCGCTAAGCAAAACTATTACAGCAGATGGCATTCTTTTTTTTTTTTCATTCAGATTTCAGAAAAAGTAAGACTTGGTATTTCAACCTTACCCTTTTTCAGAACTGTTCGATGGATCATTCGTTATCACAAACTTGATTAAACAGAAAGAAGCATTCTGGTCTAGTGTTATTGGAAGACAATTCTATCTAATGGCCGCAGCCATCATGTGATGAAAATCAAGAAAAGAAACAAACGAAATTTATCTCCCAAATATTGACAAACGTAATACAATAGTGCTGATTGTTATGCTAATAATGCAGTATTTGGAGCACATTGTCTGGCTGGGAAGGAGAGGTTGTTTACCTCAAATTGCCTATAGACCAACTACTTTATATAATCTGTAATGAGCCTTTTCCGGTAAAACACTTTCTGATTGACTGTAGAGAATTCTCTTGATGTCATTTTTTCTTTCCAGATGAATGATTTGAGATACTTATTTCAAGTTGTTCCAGCTGATAACATTTTGTCGTTTTTAAAACACATTAACCTCTTTTAACAGAATATTACTTTGTTGATTTTTAAATTATTTATTTTATGCTTTCATGCATACCTGACACGCTTTTATTATGGCCGTTTCAAACCTAAACAAATTTACCCTTATTCATTAAACATAAAATCATCATCATCATCATCAGCAGCAGCAGCAGCAGCAGCAGCAGCACTTCGCATATATAGTCAAACTTCAATAGCTAAAACATCTTTGGGACCATGGTTCTAGACATGGGTATTTCGAGCCACCGAGGGTTGATCATAACGCCAGGTTAGCAGGCAAATGGGGATATTTTAAGGATGTCTTTTCGATCTTCTATAAAATAATGGTATGTTGAGTGTATGCATGAAAATCGCCTCAATAGGCGATTTTAATGAGTACACATAACATACATTGTACATTTTCATGATAAAGAACATTTCCCTAAAATCTCCCTAAATGTTTGTTTGCTATCAGAAGAATTCCCTAGGGACTCAAAACCAAGTTCGGATCAGCAACGGTAGACGAGTCATTGGAGTTCGAATCATTAGCCCTTGTTCTGCTGAATAAATTAAGATGCCACGCCCTTTCAAATTTTCAGCCTTTCAGAATACTTGATCCAGATTGTTGATATAAATTCACATACTTAATGGCAAACAGTGCAGATCCAGATCAGTTGGCTTCTTAGAAGCCAACTGATCTGGATCTACACTGTTTGCAAAGGCAGGGCATATCCGGGTTCAGCAGGATAAGGGTTAATTAAAATCTGCTATATATACGTAATAGTGTGTGCGCAATTCAAAACGAAATGATAGAAAATTAACAATATCAAAATCAAAATCATCCGTTTGTAATAAATTAAAGTAGAGCTTATATCATTAGACATTGATAAAGTTAAATCCAGAAACACGGCCTTTGTACCAGAGAGATTAGCTTTGTGTAGCTAGAGGTCTTTTGGATACATTTGATCTACCATCCTTATCATTATTGGCATACCAACCAAAGGCAGACCATTACAGCAGAAAAAAGACTTACAACAGGGAATTTAGGCTCGTGTGTGTGCGGCGGTTTGGTGGAGGAGGGAAGGGGGTTGGGTGCAAATTCTTTTCTGTATGGATGTACAGATTGATCTGAGTCTTTGCTGGTCACACAGGTCTTATTAGGTTTTGTCGTGCACTGGCTCAATTGGTCTTAAGGGGAATGGATACACGTTGACAGGGGAAGTAACTCTGTCAATGTTCCTTTTTGCCTTCCTTCTGAAAAGGGGACTACCCTTGTTAGACCGGCTCCAGCTCCAGTGACTAAATAAATATTTTTCTCATAATCCTGTTTGATAATCCACTAAAATAAAATCAAAAACATATCATAGCTATAAAGGCTGGTCACTAGTGACCAGCCTTTATAGTCATGATATTATTTTTATTTTAGTGGATTAATAAAAAGGGTTATAAGAAAAAAAAATAGTCACCGGAGACTGGAGCCAGTCTATACCCTTGTAAAAAGCTTGTTTTAATCAGGGCTTTCGTACTTCTCTCACAGAATATATCAATGAATGCTGTAGTATATATAGATGGATGGAGGTGATCTTTATGGTTTTGCGCAGATCACAATCTGATTTGGGACGTTGGTGTTCGCATGTAGCATATGCACCTGTTTCTCGCGTTGAGAACTATTTACTTAGCTAATTGGGTATTTTTGACAGACGAACTGGACATCTCCGTTGCAACTATTTATGAACCTTGAAGCAGTGCCAGATTGTCTTGTTCAAAAGCACTGACTGATCAAAGCGTGTGATGTTTTGTGTTTAGATCACGAAAACTTTATTGGTAGGCTACGATCTCTGTGATTGCGTGCTTGAACAATGAAGGCTCGCAGAAGACTATGGAATACTGCCGGCTTTTCTGGGTCACATTAACATTCTTTGCACGTAATGGCACAGTGCCCTATTTCAATTATGAATAAAACTATATCGCATTGTTTGCCCATTATTTTTTTAAATAAAGAGTATGGACAAGATGAAGCGCGAAGCTATTTACAGCAACAATCTATTGATCCAGCTCGAGACAGATACAATACAGGTATTGAGAGGCGGGGGAGTTCCATTATGTTTTATATACCTTGAAACAGCGGTCGGCAAATTATAAATATAACTACAGTCGACTCTCATTATCTCGAAGTGCTGTAAAATCAATTTAAACCTTCCCTCCCCCTTATCCCACGGTAGTTTTTACTACGAACTGTTCTAAAGTGATGGTTCTCCTGTGTTTTTTTTTTGTTTCGTGTGGCCTAGTGATTGCTCGCTGCGAGGCATTTTTGTCTTGTCTTGTTTGTTATCTAATTGTTGTGATTGATGGGACATGCCTGGCGCTGTGATCGCCGTGTTGGGGAAGCGAGAGCTGGTTACTTTACTTTTCGTTTGCTTGTAACATGTGTGTTGTCTGCCCAGCTATCATTCTTTATAAATCTATAGCTGGCCGTTAGCGGCCCGTCAGCTACCCTGACGGGCCGATAACGGCCCGCTATAGAATTATAAAGAATGCTTACTGGGTGCCATAGTTTGTTTGTTTAGTCTTCCTCTTGGTGATATTGGTAGGCTTGGGTCTGTGTTTGTGGCGCTTCCTGGGCATCACCTTACTTGTTTCTATAACACCCTTTTAGTAGAACATTAGTCACGGACCATTCCCAGCGGGTACACAACGGTAAAACAAAGTCGTATCAACGTCGATGCAACGTCATGACGTTGCATCGACGTTGATGCGACGTTGTTATAAACGTCATATGCCCATTTGGTTCTGGTGTCGACTATAGAATAATCCATAGTTAATCAAAAGAAATGTAAAGCGTATCCAATTGGTATTTAACTGTATCAGAGTATATATATGACTGTATATGTTCATCTATAATTCATCAGACATCCATCAATATATCGCCAGTATTTACCCAAAGTATTCGGACAGACAGGCCCGAGCAAATAGTGCAGACCCAGATCAGACGCTCCATTTTAAGCAGCGTCTGATCAGGATCTACACTGTTTGCCAGTCATCCAACTGTTTTGCATACTTATCATAGGTAGAAGATAGACCTGTTCATCTTTTAGATGCAGTATGGTAAGGAAAAGATGTCCAAATACTGAGAGTAAATTCGGTAAATACACAATGTCTGACACGGTCTGAATCTGTTACTTAGTTAATTGAAAAGTCTCTTTTTTGTACTGACATATATTAAGGCTATATCCAACCATTGATTTTCCTTATACAGTCGACTCTCGTTAACTCGAAGTCCAGGGGATTCTCCGAAATACTCGAGATATCTGTACCTCGACATATCAGATTGCAGGATTGTGGAAAAAATAAATCAAACAACCACATTTTACAAATGAATATGTAATTGGACTCCTGAAGTTAAAGATACATGTATATTGAAAATATTGTAGAAAAAAGGAGAAAATTCTCCTACGGAGCAATTTCTCCTCTCTTCCACAATATTTTTTGTACCTGTTGTTAAATTTCCATATTGAAACCAGGACCAGGTTTTCACTTCGATATTCAAAATATTCAAGATGAGCGAAGTCGAGATAAGGAGAGTTGACTGTATATGTTATACATTTTTGCAAATGTTGTACAGTCCACATTTTTTTGGTTTTAAATTCAAATGGTCAATACTTGGTATTTGCTTGACAGCAATCCCATTACTATTTTCAAAACAAGAAACGGGATGGTCGGCTTTGTGTCCTGCAATCAGCTTACGCCTCTTTGAAGACTCTGACACAGATCTTATAGCAAGTGTAAAGGTAATTTCTGTCATAGATGATTTTCTACTTTCATATTCAAAGCAAGCATCCAAAATTAGCAGTTTTACTATATAATATCTCCAATTTTACTGTATTTACATCTTTTCATCTGATGTTAACGTTTGCATTTTCTGGCGAGGAAATCATCGTATTTAACCTAAGTGTGTGGACAGACAGGCCCGAGCAAACAGCCTTGACCCTGATCAGACGCCGCGGAGCGCAACGTCTGATCTTGGTCTGCACTGTTTGCCACTCATCCAGTAGTTGTCAAACAAATCGACAGATAATAAAATGGACATGTTAAAAAATTAGATCAGGTGTGACAAGTGGTAAACGTGTCCGAATACTCGGAGTAAAATACGGTACCTATTGATTTAGGGTAAAATATGATACTTATTAATTTAGGATAAAATATGGTACTTATTGATTTAGGGTAAAATATTGTACTTATTGATTTAGGGTAAAGTGCGGTACTTTTTGATTTATGATAAAATATAATATTTTGGGTAAAATACGGTACTTATTTTATGGTAAAATACGGCACTTACTGATTTAGGGTAAAATACGGTACTTATTGTTATTCCGGTTTTTATGTGCGAGAACATAAAAAACTGCCACGGAGACTGAGCTCATATGCTATATATGACCTCGTTCCGATCAATGACCATGCTGAGTGGTGTAACCACAGAAAAAAAGTCTCTTGAGAAAAAATTACCTGGATGTGCAGAACAGCATAGCCATGCTTTATTATCTTCGTTTGAATGTAGTTCGCAATTCACTTACACTTTTTACCTAATTATTTCAGAACATACTTGTCCTTCAAATTTGAACAGTCAAATTGCTGGATGCATGGCAAACAATGGTTGGATGCGTGGCAACAAGAGTCAGATGTCGCGTTTTGTGGCGTCTGATCTGGGTCTACACTGTTTGCTCAGGGCTGTCTGTCCGAACACTTAGGGTAAATATGGTTGTGGAATAGAGGACGTGTGTATGATATGGTACGAGCCGCAATGTCCGGAAACGTCCCTTCGAATATGTGCACCCAGCGAAAATTCAGATCAGCCTGCGCATTCGCGCAGTCTGATCAGAATCTTCGCTGGGCAAACTTCGGATATCTTAGGATACAAGATTTCTTCATGCGAACAACGAAGACTCTGATCAGACTGCGCGAATGCGCAGGCTGATCTGAGTCTTCGTTGGGCGCACATGTCAGAAGGTAGGATTTCTCACATTGCGACTCAAATGATCGATGACAAAATAACGTGAAAGATGGGTCCTTTGGAAATACAGAACAAAAGAAACGATAGAAAATGGCAGGTTAATTGCCGGATGACAAAAGAAGTTCTGAAATCAAAGAACTGTTCGGGCTTTAAATATGCACCTTTTTGAGAAATAAAAGCATGCAGCTCTCAGGTTATATAAAGGCTTGAAAGTAGAGACAATAATTAATATTAGTTTTTCATGAATACCATAAATTTCAAATATCCTTTGTGCAATTTATATGTTTTATACATTTGTAGCGAACAAAATAAAAACTCTGCCATTTCTGTTCATCATACTTCGAAATAGAACAGAACAGAACACAGTGATTCCGGGCAACAGTTTTCTATACATTTTTTCCACGGGATTCACAATTTTGATCAGAGTGAGACCCATTACAAAAATTTAATGGAAATCCTGACTTACACTACACTCGTTTTCTTATGTTACCGCACACTTCATGTGCAGTTCTTCTTCCAGTTCGTTTGAAGACGAAATAGGTCAAGACATAGTTTTTTTTTCAGAAAAGAATCGTAAATGTCCTTTGTTCATTTTTTAATTCAGCACGTTTATAATACAGTATAACCTCAATGGCTCGAACACGGATGGCTCGTTTACCGTGGATGATTCGAACTTTTTTTTCAGTCCCTACAAAATTCTTCTAATAGCTCAAGAAAACAAATATTTAATGATTTTTTTCTTATTTTATCATGGAATTTTATGTTGTGTGCCTCATCGAGGCGATTCTAATGAGTACACCCAACATACAATTATTGTATAGAAAATCGAAAAGATTTCCCTAAATTATAGCTATTTGCTTCCTGAACTGGTGCCATGATTAACCCTCAGTGGCTCGAACTACCCATGTCTCGAACGAATTTCCATGTTCCCAAAGATGTTCGAGCCATTGAGGTTCGACTGTAGTTACAAATAAAACATTGAGATGTATCTTCAGACATACATGTATGCGCCAAGAGGAGGCTCAGATCCACCTGTGCATCTTGCCCAGTCTGGTCAGAGTCCTTGCTTAGCAGTCGTTGGATAGTTAAGGGTCAAAGTTTTCTTCCGGCGGATAACGAAGACTGATCAGACTGCGCGGATGCGCCCTGCTGCTCTGAGTCTTCGGTTGGCGCACATGACCGAAGGCACATTTTATCCCATTCCGGTTTAAATGGTTTATCAGAAAATATCTCAGATGTCTTTTGCTAATTTTTGTCTTCTGCACGCTGAAGCTATAAAATAGAATCACTATCTACAACAAAAAAAATGAGATCCTGGGAATTATTGGATTTTTAATTTTTATCATGTTTATCATAAGTATTGGGACAGACAAGCCCGAGCAATTAGCGTAGACCCATATCAGACGCCGCAGAACGCGGCGTCTGATCAGGGTCTACACTGTTTGCCAACCATCCAGTATTTATAGGCATATAAACAGGTAATAAAATGGCCGTATTCAAATTTCAGGACAGGTATGGTAAAGCATTAAGGTTTCCGAATACTTAGGGTAAATACGGTTCGCACTCTATGTAATTTAACATGGAACTTTAAATTGGATCTGTAATTCATTTTGCTGATAAGAAAATAATAGAATCAGACTTGTCCTTTACATTTTAGTGAAAATAATGAGATCAGACTGATCCTTTAAAATCTAGTTGCCGAGGAAATATATGTAAAATATGTTACAAAAGTGCAGAAAAGACAAATGCATCAAACAGATAAGTAAAACTTTCTTTGTGGAAAAAGGGCTGTGATAATGTTTCCGTCAAAAGGCTTTAACGTTATGAGTTATCGTTAGGCGACATCGTCAACCCTTAATTGTAGGCCATTTTGTATCTTATCCCAGACAAAGTCCGAGAACCCAGCTAGGGAGAACCCAGCTAGCATTCTTTATAAATCTATAGCGGACCGTTATCGGCCCGTCAGCTACCCTGACGGGCCGATAACGGTCCGCTATAGATTTATAAAGAATGCTTACTGGGAAAAGGGACAGAAGTGCTAGAAGATGAAATGAAAGGCAGAAAAAAAGAAAGCTGAAGGCATAAGTGAGTGACAGTGCAGAAATAGAAATACTAACATGCCACCGCACATTCCCGACCTCCTGCACTGTAAAATTTCCCGTAGGTCTTACGGACTTACTGCCAGTGTATTTAGTGTTTCTTTTTATGGGCACCTGTATAACTTTTGTAGGAATTATTTAGTAGACTGGGGTGAGGGTGGGTAGCCATCAGATACGGTGCGGTTGTTCACACCCCTACTCTACCCTGTTACGTATCTTGGCCTATTATGCCCTGTCTAGAGAGGTTATTCCTGTAAATGATATTACAGGCGCCCCCAAAAATTAACGGTCAAGGCCCTGGCAGTCAGTTGCCATTTTTTTTAACCGTAAAATCTACGGGATTTTTTTTACAGTGTCCGAGTACAGCAGGATTTTACCACCAACTATGGGTCTGAACATTGGCTCAGGTGGATCATTTGAAATAATAATAAAACTCGTTTGTTTTATATTTCTCTAGCCTGGCACCACGCTATGAGTTTTACATTTCTAATCTAACCAAGGTAAAATATTCCTCCTTAACTATTGTTTTCTCTTTAACTATTGTTTTCTACATATATCATCTCCCTTACTAGTCAGAATCTCACTGATCAGCCAAATCAGAGAGAAGGACATTCCAAAAGATAGCATTTTTTTGTTAAATATAAAGGTTTTTTTTTTTTTTTTTTTTTTTTTTTTTTTGCTGATTCATATATCAGTCAGACGGGAGCCAGTCTAATATTTCGCAGACTGTTGACATGTAAAATTTTACTTCAAGCGAATGTTAGTTTGCAGGTTCTGCATGCATCAAAATCTACATGCAAATAAAAACTATTTATCAGTGGACCTCTGCAGTTTCGAGCAAATGATAAAATTGACAGGTATTTCGGCGTTGTTGTGTTTTAGAACCGCAAAATTTTACGAAAATTACACAACAACGGACATTATCAATTACATTGATAGTAATTCCATTTGCTTACCTTGCTTACAGTGCCATAATAAAATACTTCCATTTTTCTTGAAGGAGTTTTAAAGTCGCCACATTTTGTTAACATATACACACATACATTTAACTATACCTCACTCAGTTACAGTTAATGAAAAGATTAAGGGGGGTAGATACACTTTGTAGATTTCCCCCTCCTTTTTTTTACAAGGCAGACAACTATTGTTACTTCCTGTTTGGTTTCCTGCACACCAATCCCCTTATGAAGGGGTCTACTCAAAAAGGAAAGAATTTGCTCCCACGAGGAGCACATTCTTTCCTTTTAGAGTAGACCCCTTTTCGGAAGGGGAATTCTTTCCTTTTAGAGTAGACCCCTTTTCAGAAGGGGAGAAGAACTAGTTTGACAGAGTTATTACTTTTGAAAGGTTATCCGTTCTCCTGAAAAATCACTAATATCACAATACTAGGGTCACAAAATGCATTTTTATTGTAACTGAATACACCCTGCTTCTGTATGAATGAAGCATTCCGTCCAGCTGAAGTTCCCGGAGAACTATTTGCAGAAAAGGGTACGTTGTGATTCTCGAACACCAAACTAGCTCATGGGAAGGCAATGAAATAAATTACGCCCTTAAAAGAATAAAAAAAAAAAAACATGATACGCAACGTAAGAAAATTGCATTTATGCCAAATTGGGACAAAGAAGGCTTTGATCAACATGGGCATTGACACAAGCTGATTAGGGCTTTTGCTTTCCGTTTACTAGATCACTGCATACTGCAAACTTTACCGACGAAGCAAACAGTAAAAGAAGGATTAGTGGGCCGCATTGACACAAGGCGATCAGGGCCTTTGCTGTACGTTTACTCGGTCACTGCATACTGCAAACTATACCGACGAACCGAACAGGAAAAAAAGGTGTGTAGGCCTTCGCTGGTCGTATATGGCATAAGGGCCTTTTAATTTTGTTGCTTGACATATATGGTAAGCATTTCTATATATAATACTTAATTAAAACACAAATGTAACGTGACCTGAAATCTTATTACCAGAATACGTGTAAGGAAAAGAATAATCATAATAATAAAACACATAACCGTAATGACCACTACAGTGTTAACGCTCTGCATGTTGGGTAAAAAATTCAGCACGACATTTTGAAATATGTTTCTTTTTTTTTTTTTCCAGAAATAGGCTTTGTCATTTCATGCAAATTGTCTCCTCAGTAGACAATTTGCATGCAATTAAAAAGGCCATTTTTTTCTGGGAAAATATTAAACCCCACCCCCCACAAAAATCATCAATGTGTCGTCTGCTGAATTTGCCTAAAGAGTGGTACGGGTGAAGGTTAAGAGACTGACCAAATGGCGTGTCTACCGATACGAAGAACAAATCACCTAATATTGACAATACAGTCGACTCTCGTTATCTCGAAGTCCAAGGGACTCTCTGAAATACTTCGAGATATCCCGTACTTCGACATATCAGATTTGCAGAATTGAGGAAAAAACTAAATTCTATTAACCACATTTAACAAATATATGTTTAAATGGACTCTTCAAGTTAGAGATATATTGAAGATATTGTGGAAAAGAGGAGAAATTGCTCCTTAGGAGCAATTTCTCCTCTTTTCCACAATATTTTTAACATGTTGTTAGATTTTCGTGTATAGGCAGGGACCAGATTTTCAGTTCGAGTTAAGCGGTCATTCGAGATAAGCGAGTTCGAGATAGCGAGAGTAAACTGTATTCATCCGGACTTGTAACCAACTATATGCCATTGTTCTTGCAAGGTGTGAACGGTGCAATAGCATGACGGCTTCGTGCACGGGTCATGGACGCTTTTTTTCGATTTAAGTAGAAATATCCGAAATAGTACCTGCAGAGTAGTTGTATAAGTGGCAATCATATAACCAATTGTCAATCATACAACTACCTTGAAGGTAGTATTTCGCATTTTTCTGTTTTAATCGAAAAAAACAAAACAAAAAAAAACGTCCATGACCCGTGCACCTGTGGCTTTATGCGTTTTAACCCTTAAAGCGATTATCACAGCTACAGCAGCCGACAAATTGAACTATCATTTAAGAATTGATTTTTGATATGTTTCGTTTCATCGAGCCATGAATGAAAAGAAGCGAAGTATGCTATTGTACATAAATGTACTTTGCATATATATATATATATATATATATATATATATATATATATATATATATATATATATATATATATATATATATATATATATATATATATATATATGCTAACGTCCTTCGTTTTTTTGTGTTTTTTTTTATGGCTCGATCAAACGGAAATACTACAACTACTGCTACTACTACTACCACTACTACTAACATTGAACGAGTCTTAATTATTGTTTAGAGAAAATAAGACTTCATATTTCATGTAAATCTTCTGCAAGGCAGACGATTCATAGGCTGACGATTCACATAAAATGCCAAAATATAAGTGAAGATACCCAGGAAACGCTACACTCACGAAGCACAATACTACATGTACCAAGGCACCAAAGGAAGCCGGGAGAAAAATAAGGACAACACAAAAATGCCACATACGAAATCACAGACACAAATAAAGTTGATTAGAACGGTCAGTAGGAAAACTAGGGAAGGGGGATCGGAGGGAGAGGGGGTGTGGGGGCGTGCGGCTTAAACTAGTTTTACTCCCGCGAGTCTTATTTTCTCAGAAAAAAAAAAAAATAGAACGTTTTCTGCTACATTTTTGCTTAGCACTTTGAGGGTTAAGGACGACTTCGGAATAAACCGAATTATTGTGAATGAGATTTCAGACGGGTTGGATTAATTGAATGAATTCTGTCTAGTCTCTGAGATGGGCTGTAATTATTAATTGAACAAGTTACTTGCTGACAAAAGACGTTACAGGATCTCTCTCAAGAACGACAGATAGGAGTCCGAGTACCAAATTACAGTCAACCCTCTTTACACCGACACTCAACACAACGTCAAAAGTCGTTATGATGATAATTTAACTGGCGCGAAACCTTTCAATAAGACGTGATAGTTAATCAAATATGATGCAAGATCATTGGTTTTAATACTTCATGAAACATATGTTTTGAATATTTGTTAGAATCGCCTCCAAATTTAATTACATTTACTACTAGCTTAATTTCATAAAAATAAGAAATGAAAATAATGATAATAATAATAATAATAAAAAAACAAGTTTTAAACCATTGAAGACTGGAGACCCCTAAACGGACAGTTAACTGGCAAACAGTGCAGACCCAAATCAGACGCCGCAGATTGCGGCGTCTGATCAGGGTCTCGACTGTTTGCAAATAATTCAACCTTTTTTCTTTAGGAATATCTACATCATATAGCCTGACATATCTAAAATCGAAAATGGACTCTTCCAATATATAGTTTGGGAGAGTTTATTAGTCTTTAATGGGTTAACAAGCCCTTTGAGACACTAGTTCATAAGACCTACTTCATCATAGTATATTCGTTTTTATTTTTATTTTCCTCAGAATCACTAAGCCCAGTCTGATATCATCACGAAAACATACCTATATAATTTTGACCCCCTTAAACCCCACTTTTATATAGTAAAACTGGGGTTTACATTATTTTTCTTATTTCTGCTCAAAACATAGATTGTGGGTACTCGTTAGAACTGCCTCGGCGAGGCTGTTCTAACGAGTACCCACAATCTATGCTTTTTTGCAGAAATATAAAAAATATCTGAGTTTTTTATCTGAAAATTTTCAGTTTTTTGAGATAAAATTTTCTATATATTTGAATAGGGGTGTTTTCGTAATGTCTTGGAAAGATCGAGTTCCGCTTAAGCCGATGCTGGGGGCGTATGCAGGATGCAAAGTACATTGCTGTTATATGAAAAGTCTCAATGAAACCAAAATTTCTATTTTCGTTCTTTTATGTTATCAGTCAATCAATCAGATTTTTAACGTAGCCGGGCAATAGTCACATAGGGGCTACGCCATGTCATCACGAAAACATACCTATATAATTTTGACCCCCTTAAACCCCACTTTTATGTAGTAAAACTGGAGTTTACAGGAATATAACTTATTTTTCTTATTTCTGCTCAAAAACATCGATTGTGGTACTCGTTATAACCGCCTCGGTGAGGCGGTTCTAACGAGTACCTACAATCAATGTTTTGAGCAGAAATATGAAAAATATCAGAACTTCTTATCTGAAAATTTTCATTTTTTGGTGGTAAAATTTTCATTATATTTGAATAGGCATGTTTCCGTAATGTTGTCGGAGTTTCAAAGGACATCCTTTATAGGTACGTCCAACAGGAACTGCGAAGCAGCTCGGCGTGCTCGATGCACGCTCGTAAACTCACCGTGTAACCCAATGATAGGTGTAATCAAAATGTGGTGGTTACATGAATGCTTTGCGTTTCGGTGCTTCTGCAGTAATGCAAGCGCGTTAGCGATTTGTCACAGGGAACCAATGAAATCTCTCTAGGCAGATGCTATTGACACGTGACCGGGCAAATAAGAAGAAAGAGTATTGTCACGGCTGCCGGGGTAATAAAGAAGCTGTTCATCCGGCAGCCGGGTCTATAAGCTATGCAGCCGGCAGTCGGGTCATTCTGACACAAAACTCGGAAGGCCAACATTCTTTTGGAGATCGGACAATAGGTCGTAAAATATCACTATTATGACCATGTCAAGTAGAATTTGGTCAGTGACGAAAGGAAATTTTGTTTGTGATTGAGTTTAACTACCTTACATATGAAAGACGTGATGATAATTTTGGACGCACATATGTTTAGGTTGTACCTATTAAATTCATATTAGACATAATTTTACTGCAGCAGAAACCAGTTATCAGGAGTGTAGTCAAAGATTCCTCATTACGAAAACACGCCTATTCAAATATATAGAAAATTTTACATCCAAAAACTATAAAATTTTCAGATGAAAAACTCTGATGTTTTTCATATATCTGCTCAAAAACATAGATTGTGGTACTCGTTAGAACCGCCTCGGCGAGGCGGTTCTAACGAGTACTCACAATCTATGTTTTGAGCAGAAATAATAAAAATAATGTATAGCCCTATTAACCCCAGTTTTACAATATAAAACTGGGGTTTAAGGGGGTCAAAAATATTATAGGAATGTTTTCGTAATGTTATACAGTTAGACCGTATTTGGCTTCCTCGCCTTGAATAAACGTCTAATAACGGACAACCTTGACCTACTATAGAGTATCGGTGAAGTTGACAACCACGCTGCACGCTGATGTATTAAACAAGTTATCGGAAAAGAATTACAGAATGTAAAACCACAATAATTTTGTCACATTATTTGTTACTCTATCCAGCGGAATCTCCGCTGATTGCTGATGGATGGATAATGGAGCGTATTGACCCAGTTTTTCTTTAATAAAATTTGTAGTTACATTTCTCCTTCATTAACCATAGGTTCTCTATATAATTGAGTCGAGACTTGATGAAGCCTGCCATAAGGCCTATGAGAACTGTGCATGCCCAGTCCGATCTGGGCATGCGAAGTTCGCTCAGACAATTATTCGAACTCATCACGAAAACATGCCTATATAATTTTGACCCCCTTAAACCCCACTTTAATGTTGTAAAGCTGAGGTTTACAGGGGTATACATTAGTTTTCTTATTTCTGCTTAAAACATAGATTGTGGGTACTCGTTAGAACCGCCTCGGCGGGGCGGTTCTAACGAGTACCCACAATCTATGTTTTGAGCAGAAATACTAAAAATATCAGATTTTTTTATACCTAAACATTTTCAGTTTTTGGAGGTGAAATTTTCTATATATTTGAATAGGCGTGTTTTCGTAATGTGTATAATGGTCCGACCATAGTAGCTTAGATTAGCTTGAGCGTGGTTTCAGGCCACATATACAAAAAGATAATTTTTGTTGTGTCCTGAGAGATTCGCGTATTTGTTGTGTTTCGTATGATGCATATAGTTACCAACAAAAATGCTATCAATAATGAATATATATCTGTTCATCTTAAGAATATAGTTCCTACAAGTTTGCTCATGAATGTGTTCTGGTCTACACGGTTCTATTCTATTCTATTCGATTCTATTCTGTAAATTCAAGGCATGCCGTGACGTGCTATGCGATGATGTTTCTATTCTATTCTATTGCAAAAGAAAGCTACTTCAGATGCTATCTACCAAAATGGCTTATTAGGTTTTATTCATATTAAGTAAAGCTTCTTTGCCACATAAACTGTGGTACAGAAACTGTAACAAATACTTTGCATTCACAGAAAATATGATAAAGACGCTTTGTGGCATTTTTTACCATGAGTATATTCTCGTTAACTCAAACTCCGGGGGACCAATATATTTGGTTTTAGATAACAGTAGTTTAAAGTAAAAACAGGTGAAATGTAAGGAAAAAATACAGCAAGCTAAACCAATATTGCCCTATATTTAGTTTGGCTCAAGCAGTAATTTTAGTTATCAGAGTTTGAGATAATGGGAGTCAACTGCATACAGTGAGTTCTCGTTACAACAAAGCATTTGTTCTCAAATATGTTGCCATTAAAATGAATTTGCTGCTGTAAAAATTCGCCTTAGTGAGGTGATTCAAACACATATCCATGAAATATGATTCTTATAGTATTAAATTCAATGTTCTAACATATTAGCTGCCACCCATTGGGCGAAGGTTTCATCATTATAATGAACTTTACCGTTGTATATTGAATGTCGTTATAAAGACATTTAACTGCATCATATTATCCCATACATACGAGCGTAGTTTACATGGAAGACAATGTTCCAGATCTGGACCACCTGATGAACTGTCACCCAGAAAGGTATGATAAGGTAAAACCTGTGTAAGACAGCCACCTTTGAAATTGACTTTAGTGGTTGATGTGGAAAGATGGCCGTCTTATAAAGGTACATGTCATGTAATTTTGCTAGCAAAATAACAAGACAGGTACCTTTATAAGACAGACAACTTTTTCCACATCAACCACTTTTTAAAATTAGTCTCGAAGGTGGCTCTATTACACAGGTTTTACTGTATTTTAAAGAAAGTGTTGCTAGGTAAATCACGTGACTGGTAGATAGTCCAAAATATGAGCCCGGATGATAGTTCTCTGAGAACTGGTTCAATCTGGCTGGCTTTTGTCACAGGTGAAAATGCGTTAGACAGTCAAAAATGCTTTATAACTTCTCATATAGTAGGTTGGTTAATAATTTTCTTTAACAACCCTGCTTCTGTCAAGAAACTTAGCCCGGGTGAACAGCATAACACAGAGAGTTTAAGTAAATGTTTATAAAACGAAAGTCTCGTATTGGCGTGCTATATCATTGTTTAATGAAAACGTCTTTGGACTGGAGCCTCATCAATCGCATACTGAAGAAATTGCACTTCTAAGTAAGTCTGGGCCCTCTAAACGAGTTTTCCTTATCTATGTAATAGATGGAAGCCGAAAACAAGCTGTTTAACTCTTAAAGCGCTATCACAACTTCAGAAGACGACATTTTAATTTTATTCTTTTGGTTTTCTTTTTCATAGAAAATAAGACTTGACATTTCATGTGAATCGTCTGCCTAGCAGACGATTCACATGAAATGCCAAGTCTTATTTCTCTGAAAAATAATACAAAAGTAATTACAATGTCGTCTGCTACCGTTTTGCTCAGCACTTTAAAGGTTAAAAGAAGAAAATACGGTAATATCGTTGGAATCGAATATTGTCAGTTAGATGTATTGTTTTCTTCCGAAGAAAAACTAAATGAGCAATATCGAAAAAAAAAAAGATATCTTTCAGGGCGTTAGACCTTGTTCACACAGGCAAAGCTGTATGTCTGTGTAAATAAAAAAAAAAAAAAAAAAAAAAAAAAATGCCTCATTTTATTTTGCCATAGTCACGTGGTAAAATATGCCTCTTTTTATTTGTCATATTTCGCAGTAAAATACGCCTCATTTTATTTGCCATATTTACGTGGTACAGTTTGTTTGATCGAGAAAATTGGCTCGTGTATGCGGGAAGAATTGTCATCCATGTAGATTATGTATCGAAGAATATGATATATATTACATTAAATAGTAGAAAATGTCTCAAAGCTTCTTTATAACATGAGACGGAGCACAGAATTTCATACACGACTGTGTGTACGCCTAGCAAAGACTCAGATCAGCCTGCGCTTCCCAATAGTCTGATCAAGGTTTTCGCAGTGCACTCTGTGGGTAGTCAAGGATTCAAAGCACATTTAGGCAGACAGAAAATACTTTGAGCAGAGTGCGCGGAAGCGGAGATTGATCTGCGACTAAGCTGGGCGCACATGCAATCTATTAGAAAATGTTGTGCCCCGTTTTCGGGGCATATGCGAACAGCAAAAATCCAGATCAAGTGTGTCCTTGCTATTCCTCTATATATTCTGTACGAGCTGCAACATCAGACAAGTACCTTCTGATATGTGCGCCCAACGAACACCCAATCCGCGCAGTCTGATTAGAGTCTTCGTTGTCCGCAAGAAGATACATTGCATCACTGGTCATCCAAAATGCGCCCAGTGAAGATTCTGATCAGACTGTGTAAATGCGCAGGTGGATATGAGACTTCACTGGGCGCACATGTCCTTATGTCCCTTCTTGGTAGCAAATGCTTTCGTTTTAGAGCAGATCCCTTCTCAGAAGGGGTGGTGTGCAGGAAAGGAAACAGGAAATCATGACCAAAATAGCAATTCCGTCTTAGCTAAAGAAATGTCTTTGTTGTCTTTTTCACACGAAAACTCCAGACAAACACTTACTGGACAATATAACGCTTGGTTAACCCTTGGCATACTGGGTAAAGTTTTCAGCAGGAGACAAAATGATCATCTTGATTGTGAAGAGGGAGCTGATTGCGTGGCATTTCTTTGGTCTATGGCTTATATATTGTCTGTCTTGGCTCATTGTTCTCCTCTTAGTGTCATTAGCATGCTGTGTTCTGTAAGTGTGACTTTTCCTTGTCGGCTTCTATACTATTTTTCGCCATATCCACATCCATAAAATGTTAACCCTTGTCCTGCTGAATAAATTAAGATGCCACGCCCACTTCTAATTTTCAGCCAATCAGGTTACTTGATCCAGATTGTTGCTATAAATGTGCATACTTGATAGCAAACAGTGCAGATCCAGATCAGTTGGCTTCTTCAGAAGCCAACTGATCTGGAGCTACACTGTTTGCAAAACAGGGTACATTCGGGTTCAGCAGGACAAGGGTTAAGTGGAAAATGACATACTGGCTTGTAAACAGTGATAGAATTTCACTTTCCAGACATGTCATTGCGTTTCATGAATATTTGATCCGGAACGTCAGAAAATGTACCTTCGGGCATCTCCAACTAGTGAAGATTCAGATCAGCCTGCGCATTTGAGCAGTCTGATCAGAATCTGCACTGGGCTCAATTTGGGTAGCCAAGGATGCAAAGTTTCTTCATGCGCACAATGAAGACTCTGATCAGACTGCGCGATCAGCGTCTTCATTGGTGCACATGTAAGAAAGTACGTTTTCTGTCGTTGCGACTCTTTTGATTAGAATTGTGTTATTTAATGTACAGAATGTACAGAATGTTCTTAGATGACTTGTCTGCCGAAGCTGGAAGGATGCTTAAAACGGATTGTTCACTTTTGTTATGTTCAAAGCGTGCGCCTGTTTTTCGCATTGCACTTTAGTGTCAAGTTTGACATAAAAAAGCCAAATAACTAGCGGAGGTTAACAGATGGAATATGTGAAGAAATTTTGTAACCTTTTCTATCTAAAATGCGCCCAGTGCAGATTCCGATTAGACTGCGCGAATGCTCAGGCTGATCTGAATCTCCGCTGGGCATATACATCAGAAAGTACATTTTCTGACGTTGTGGCTTATATGGTTTTGTTTGTTTGTTTGTGTTGAAGTTTTACGGCCCAGTAAACCCAATGTGGTCATGTCGAGCGCGGTCAGTTTACCTAACCACACGTTTACTGGGCAGGCGGTTAACCAGTATTGTGCACATTCTTTCGCCAGAAACTGACAACTGCCCTTCTTGAATCAGCGGAAGGGAGAGAATGACCGTAGCATTACGAAAACATGCCTATTCAAATATATTGAAAATTTTACCACCAAAAAATGAAAATGTTCAGATAAAATTTTTTGATATTTTTCATATTTCTGCTCAAAACATAGATTGTATGTACCCGTTAGAACCGCCTTGGCGAGGCGGTTCTAACGAGTACCCACAATCTATGTTTTGAGCAGAAATATGAAAAATAATGTATACCCCTGTAAACCCCAGTTTTACTATATAAAAGTGGGGTTTAAGGGGCTCAAAATTATATAGGCATGTTTTCGTGATGAAAAACTTATATGGTTATCATTATTCTGAAAGATAAAGTACCATATAACTGGTAAAATTATAATTGTAACATTTATAACACGTACTGTAAGTGTCCGAAACCTTGACCAAATTAATTTCAACACCTTATAATGTGTAGTAAGGTTTTGACACTAAGACAAACATCGTAGACTACGATCAGACTGGGCCTTCAGGCCTTTTCTGGGTCTGCGCTGTCTATCTATCTATCTATCTATCTATCTATCTATCTATCTATCTATCTATCTATCTATCTGTCTATCTATCTATCTATCTATCTATCTACCTATCTATATGTCTGTCTGTCTGTCTGTCTGTCCGTCCGTCCGTCCGTCCATCCATCTGCAAAAGTTGTCTCCCCTTATAAAAAATGGCGGAAAATCTGCCATACGTATCCAGTCGCTTTAAGAATTGAGACTGATTGCGGTGAATCTTTAGGAACGATACAGAAACAGTTAGCATGAACTATATAGAGTTAGTACAGAAACTTTTCAGTTTGCACGTGATCCTCAGTCGTTACACAATGTAATGATGAACATGAAAGGCCTTGATCAGACTGACGCTGCGCAAACTGATCTGGACAATCTATGATCGCATAGGCCAGAGGATCTTTATACTCATCACAAGGCTCAATTTAAATATTGCCCACAGGACAAATGTTTAAGTAATGAACCTTTGACGCTTAGCACTCTGGGTAAAATATTTAGCAGGCATTTGGACATATTTTCTAATTTTTCCCAGGAAATAGGAATTGACATTTCATGCAAATTGTCTCCTGATGTCAAAACCTATTTTCTGGAAAAAATAAGAAAAAAATGTCATCACATCAAGAGAACAAACCTATATAATTTTGACCCCCTTAAACCCCACTTTTATATAGTAAAATTGGGATTTACAGGGGTATACATTATTTTTCTTATTTTGCTAAAAATACTTAAATTGTGGGTACTCGTTAAAACCGCCTCATCGAGGCGGTTCTAACGAGTACCCACAATCTATGTTTTGAGCAGAAATATGAAAAATGTCAGAATTTTTTATCAAAAATTTTTCATTTTTTGATGGTAAACTTTTCAGTATATTTGAATAGGCATGCTTTCGTAATGAGTTTGTCGCCTGGCGAAATAAGCCCAGAGAGTGGTAAAGCTTAATCGGATTTGTCTGTGGATATATACATTAGTTTGCTTTATTTGCTCTCTTTCTCTGTGTTAGAGTTCTAATGTGTCACGTACATGTAGTATGCATGTGCCACGTCAATAAAATTTCAAATCCTGTTGTCAGAAAAGAAATAAGAAAAATGTCATCAATTTGTCGTCTGCTGAGTTTGCCCAGAGGGTGGTAAAGGTTAAAACAGTAATGGCAATACATGGCACTACAGAGCTGGTCAAAGACCCGATGTAAGTGAAACTTTGATAGGAACTAACGATGCTAACCTGACAAGTATTGACACGTTTTGAGTCGATTTCGCTGATTATTGTGTCGGTAATGTAAGACTAATCTTCTGATTTGACCCTTAAAGACATGTTCAATGGCAGCAGAACTGCTGTAGATCAAATGAACTGTATGACTTACACTATCAATACTCCGCACTTTGATTACGTGGGCCAGTCAATAAGTAACCGGACTGCCTTACTTTCGTTCGACCTCTTCTTATCTGTAGGTAATTACCCTACAGCATTATACATTTGGTCCAAAGGTGTTTCAGTTCCATCATAACAGAAATGAAGAACTCGGGCCCTTTGTCTTAAACCTTCTCCTCAACGGCTACCTTGACGTCTTCATCGGAACGGAAATGGCGTCCAAGAATATATATATATTTTTTTTAAAGTTCGGGAACACACAGTAATCACTGGGTGCCCACCATCAACTCAACCCTTGCAGTTGTAGACTGTTGCATTCTCTTGCTGAAGAAGATATCCTTTAATGAGTTTACCGCGCCGTTTTTCACTGATTACGATTCTCAGTTGGTCAAGTAAATTTTTACTAGCCCATAATTGTACTCTCTTTTAACCCATTGTATTCTGTAGACCCTTAAAAGGGTAACTGGCAAACAGTGTAGACCCAGACCAGAACGTCTCCGAATGTACGTTTTCTGACATTGTGGCTCAAATGGACAGCTGTGAGAGCCAAATATCACCCATTTTACATAGAAATCAGTTTCACAATAATAATATGTATAATCATTTGTGGGATCGATTTATATTTCTTTATATGAAAGTGATGTAACCAAACAAAAATCCATCACGAAAACATGCCTATACATTTTTGACCCCCTTAAACCCCACTTTTATACAGTAAAACTGGGGTTTACAGGGGTATACATTATTTTCTTACTTCTGCTCAGAAACATTGTACTCACAATCTATGTTTTGAGCAGAATTATGAAAAATATCAGAAATTTTTATCTGATAATTTTAATTTTTGGGTGGTAAAATTTTCAGTATATTTGAATAGGCGTGTTTTCGTAATGTAAAAGGTTGTCTTTGGAAATAATATATATAAAACACACGAAAGAACTCTGAGACTCGGTTTTATTAAGTCTCCTCATATACAACACTGTAGATTGCGAGGCTGCCATTACGAAAACATGCCTATTCAAATACATCGAAAATTTCACCTCCAAAAACTGAAAATTTTCAGACAAAAAACTCTGATATTTTTCATATTTCTGCTCAAAACATAGATTGTGGATAATCGTTAGAACCGCCTTGGCAAGGCGGTTCTAACGAGTACCCACAATCTATGTTTTTGAGCAAATTAAGAAAAATAATGTATACCCCTGTAAACCCCAGTTTTACTTTATAAAAGTGGGATTTAAGGGGGTCATAATTATATAAGCATGTTTTCGTGATGGCATACGCTCCCTAGCACCAATTTAAGAGGTATTCGATTTTTAAAGTAATCAGAATCGGCTTAATGTTCCCAAAGGAAATGAAAATATAATCTGCACTGTAGTGAAGTATGGGGAGACGTTTTACGGCCGCCACACGGCACTGAACATCAACCAGTCACATTTAATAACATCGTCGCATGCATTAATCTAGTAAAGTTTCTGCTGTTTGGACAATAATACTCCTGAGATAGTTTAACGAATCCAGCAGCCGACAAAGTGATGACATTTATCTTATTTTTCTCAGAAAACAGACTGATATATCATGCAAATTGTCTCCTTGGATTGTATGAAATACAAAAGCCTATTTTCTTGGACAAATAAGAAAAAAACATTTCAAAATGTCGCCTGCCGATTTTTTACCCGGCTTGTTTAACGTTAGCAATAAATAAAACAATAAAAATAACTTTACTGTCATAATCTTAGTTATCACCTCGTTGATCGAAATGCAAGCCGTCTGAGACAGAATTGTTCTTGCGCAACCTTCTGATCTATATAAGATGCATAACGTAAAAAGGGGCTATATGCGAAAAGCGAAGGCCAAGATAGTCCTTCGCATCTAAGCAGTCCGACCGAGGTTTTCACTGTTCGTTTTTAGATTGTACAGTATACAATCATGCTGCAAGTGTCAGAAAGTTCTAATCAGACTTGCACATGCCCAGGGTGATATGGGCCTTCGCCGTTTGCATATGGCATACGGATCTTCTTCTCGCGTTGACTATTAGTTATAAACTCCTCCATCGTCTGAGAATGGCACAAATAAAACTGTCATACGCGCAATAAGAAAATGTGTCTGCGGGGGAGGGTGGGGGAGGTGGGAGGGAGGGGGGGGGGGAATATGTGAATAGAGGTGAACAGAAAAGATCCAGGTAACACAGCGAAGCCACACTGTATGATACCTATACATATTTTCGAAAGTGACTGATCAGTACCTTCATTGTCTGCATAATCTACGAAGATTCATTGTCTCAATTTTATGTCATATGCCTAAACAACCTGCAGCTTTGTATATTTAGAAATTCCACATATTGTCCGTGGTCTCCAGTGATTTTCAATAAAGGCAAAACAAATTCCAAAGTTTTGCCATATGAACCATAGGAATCGCAACGTGAGAAAACGTACCTTCTGACAAATGTGCCCATTGAAGACTCAAATTCTGCGCCCAGCGAAGAATTGCATTCGCGCTGTCTGATCAAATTCTTCGCTGGGCGCATATATCAGAAGGTACGTTTTCTGACGTTGCGGCCCGTGAACCTTAAACTTTAACAATTCGAGAAGCGGACGCCGCACCAACACCGACGCCGGGGGTACTGCAGAAACTCTTCCTGTAATTTCATACAGTGAACCCTCGTTACAACGACAGCATTTGTTCCCAAAGACGTTACCATTAAAATGAATTTGCTGTTGTACAGAATACTTCATGAGCGGATGGATATTTAAGAAAGGTCTTGTTTTTGTTCTTATTTCCTCATAGAACAAATATTTGTTTACTAACAAATTCCAAAACACACGTTTCTTTAAATTATTAAATACAATATTCTTGCATAATTTGTGACTAACTGTTACCTATTAAGCGAAGGTTTCGTGACAGTCAACTTGTCATTTTAACAAATTGTGTCCTTGTATCGAGTGTCGGTATAAGGTGGGGTGGTTGTCTATACATGGTTAAATCGGACAACGATGGCAATGATCAGGACCTTTGTTGTCATTAAGTTGCAGCTCATTTGATCATGTTTGTTTGAGTCATAAGGACACATTTTTCAAACCTTTCAGATGTCAAAGCCTTGCAAAGTAAAGGCATAAGAACAAACCTTTTCAGATATCAGAGCCTTGCAAATTTGTCATAAGAACAAACCTTTCAGATATCAGTGCCTTGCAAATTAAAGTCATAAGAACAAACATTTCGGATGTCAGAGGCTTGCAAATTAAAGACATAAGAACAAACCTGTAAGATGTCAGATCCTTATAATGTCATAAAAAACAAACCTGTAAGATGTCAGAGCCTTGCAAATTAAAGCAATAAGAAAAAACCTTTCAGATGTCAGAGCCTTGCAAATTAAAGTAATAAGAACAAACCTTTCAGATATCAGTGCCTTGCAAATCAAAGTCATAAGAACAAACCTTTCGGACGTCAGAGCCTTGCAAATTAAAGTCATAAGAACAAACCTGTGAAATGTCAGGGCCTTGCAAATTAAAGCAATAAGAGCAAACCTTTCAGATGTCAGAGCTCTGCAAATTAAAGTCATAAACTCAAACCTCTCTGATATCAGAGCCTTGCAAATTAAAGTCATAAGAACAAACCTTTCAGTTGCCAGTGCCTTGCAAATTTATTCATAAGAACAAACCTTTTAGATGTCAGAGCCTTGAAAATTAAAGTAAAAAAGAACAAACCTTGAAGATGTCAGAGCCTTACAAATTAAAGCAATAAGAACAAACCTTTCAGATGTCAGAGCTTTGCAAACTAAAGCAATAAGAACAAAGTTTTCAGACGTCATAGCCTTGCAACTTAAAGTCATAAGAACAAACCTTTCAGATGTCAGAGCCTTGCAAATTAAAGTAATTAGAACAAACCTTTCAGATATCAGAGCCTCGCAAATTAAAGTTACAAGAATAAAACTTGCGGATGTTAGGGCCTTGCAAAATAATTTGCAAGGCTCTGACGTCTGAAAGGTTTGTTCTTATTACTTAAGCAAAAATGAACAAATGGCATTAATGTGCAAGGCTCTGACATCTGAAAGGTTTGTTTTGATGTCTTAAGCAAACATGATAAAATAACATTAAAGTGCAAAGCTCTGACATCTGAAAGGTTTGTTCTAATAGCTCAATCAACCATGAACAAATGGCATTAATGTGCAAGGCTCTGACATCTGAAAGGTTTGTTTTGATGTCTTAAGCAAACATGATAAAATAACACTAATGTGCAAAGCTCTGACATCTGAAAGGTTTGTTCTAATAGCTCAATCAACCATGAACAAATGGCATTAATGTGCAAGGCTCTGACATCTGAAAGGTTTGTTTTGATGTCTTAAGCAAACATGATAAAATAACACTAATGTGCAAAGCTCTGACATCTGAAAGGTTTGTTCTAATAGCTCAATCAACCATGAACAAATGGCATTAATGTGCAAGGCTCTGACATCTGAAAGGTTTGTTTTGATGTCTTAAGCAAACATGATAAAATAACACTAATGTGCAAAGCTCTGACATCTGAAAGGTTTGTTCTAATAGCTCAATCAACCATGAACAAATGGCATTAATGTGCAAGGCTCTGACATCTGAAAGGTTTGTTTTGATGTCTTAAGCAAACATGATAAAATAACACTAATGTGCAAAGCTCTGACATCTGAAAGGTTTGTTCTAATAGCTCAATCAACCATGAACAAATGGCATTAATGTGCAAGGCTCTGACATCTGAAAGGTTTGTTTTGATGTCTTAAGCAAACATGATAAAATAACACTAATGTGCAAAGCTCTGACATCTGAAAGGTTTGTTCTAATAGCTCAATCAACCATGAACAAATGGCATTAATGTGCAAGGCTCTGACATCTGAAAGGTTTGTTTTGATGTCTTAAGCAAACATGATAAAATAACACTAATGTGCAAAGCTCTGACATCTGAAAGGTTTGTTCTAATAGCTCAATCAACCATGAACAAATGGCATTAATGTGCAAGGCTCTGACATCTGAAAGGTTTGTTTTGATGTCTTAAGCAAACATGATAAAATAACACTAATGTGCAAAGCTCTGACATCTGAAAGGTTTGTTCTAATAGCTCAATCAACCATGAACAAATGGCATTAATGTGCAAGGCTCTGACATCTGAAAGGTTTGTTTTGATGTCTTAAGCAAACATGATAAAATAACACTAATGTGCAAAGCTCTGACATCTGAAAGGTTTGTTCTAATAGCTCAATCAACCATGAACAAATGGCATTAATGTGCAAGGCTCTGACATCTGAAAGGTTTGTTTAGATGTCTTAAGCAAACATGATAAAATAACACTAATGTGCAAAGCTCTGACATCTGAAAGGTTTGTTCTAATAGCTCAATCAACCATGAACAAATGGCATTAATGTGCAAGGCTCTGACATCTGAAAGGTTTGTTTTGATGTCTTAAGCAAACATGATAAAATAACACTAATGTGCAAAGCTCTGACATCTGAAAGGTTTGTTCTAATAGCTCAATCAACCATGAACAAATGGCATTAATGTGCAAGGCTCTGACATCTGAAAGGTTTGTTTTGATGTCTTAAGCAAACATGATAAAATAACACTAATGTGCAAAGCTCTGACATCTGAAAGGTTTGTTCTAATAGCTCAATCAACCATGAACAAATGGCATTAATGTGCAAGGCTCTGACATCTGAAAGGTTTGTTTTGATGTCTTAAGCAAACATGATAAAATAACACTAATGTGCAAAGCTCTGACATCTGAAAGGTTTGTTCTAATAGCTCAATCAACCATGAACAAATGGCATTAATGTGCAAGGCTCTGACATCTGAAAGGTTTGTTTTGATGTCTTAAGCAAACATGATAAAATAACACTAATGTGCAAAGCTCTGACATCTGAAAGGTTTGTTCTAATAGCTCAATCAACCATGAACAAATGGCATTAATGTGCAAGGCTCTGACATCTGAAAGGTTTGTTTTGATGTCTTAAGCAAACATGATAAAATAACACTAATGTGCAAAGCTCTGACATCTGAAAGGTTTGTTCTAATAGCTCAATCAACCATGAACAAATGGCATTAATGTGCAAGGCTCTGACATCTGAAAGGTTTGTTTTGATGTCTTAAGCAAACATGATAAAATAACACTAATGTGCAAAGCTCTGACATCTGAAAGGTTTGTTCTAATAGCTCAATCAACCATGAACAAATGGCATTAATGTGCAAGGCTCTGACATCTGAAAGGTTTGTTTTGATGTCTTAAGCAAACATGATAAAATAACACTAATGTGCAAAGCTCTGACATCTGAAAGGTTTGTTCTAATAGCTCAATCAACCATGAACAAATGGCATTAATGTGCAAGGCTCTGACATCTGAAAGGTTTGTTTTGATGTCTTAAGCAAACATGATAAAATAACACTAATGTGCAAAGCTCTGACATCTGAAAGGTTTGTTCTAATAGCTCAATCAACCATGAACAAATGGCATTAATGTGCAAGGCTCTGACATCTGAAAGGTTTGTTTTGATGTCTTAAGCAAACATGATAAAATAACACTAATGTGCAAAGCTCTGACATCTGAAAGGTTTGTTCTAATAGCTCAATCAACCATGAACAAATGGCATTAATGTGCAAGGCTCTGACATCTGAAAGGTTTGTTTTGATGTCTTAAGCAAACATGATAAAATAACACTAATGTGCAAAGCTCTGACATCTGAAAGGTTTGTTCTAATAGCTCAATCAACCATGAACAAATGGCATTAATGTGCAAGGCTCTGACATCTGAAAGGTTTGTTTTGATGTCTTAAGCAAACATGATAAAATAACACTAATGTGCAAAGCTCTGACATCTGAAAGGTTTGTTCTAATAGCTCAATCAACCATGAACAAATGGCATTAATGTGCAAGGCTCTGACATCTGAAAGGTTTGTTTTGATGTCTTAAGCAAACATGATAAAATAGCACTAATGTGCAAAGCTCTGACATCTGAAAGGTTTGTTCTAATAGCTCAATCAACCATGAACAAATGGCATTAATGTGCAAGGCTCTTACATCTGAAAGGTTTGTTTTGTTGTCTTAAGCAAACATGATAAAATAACACTAATGTGCAAAGCTCTGACATCTGAAAGGTTTTTTCTAATAGCTCAATCAACCATGAACAAATGGCATTAATGTGCAAGGCTCTGACATCTGAAAGGTTTGTTTTGATGTCTTAAGCAAACATGATAAAATAACACTAATGTGCAAAGCTCTGACATCTGAAAGGTTTGTTCTAATAGCTCAATCAACCATGAACAAATGGCATTAATGTGCAAGGCTCTGACATCTGAAAGGTTTGTTTTGATGTCTTAAGCAAACATGATAAAATAACACTAATGTGCAAAGCTCTAACATCTGAAAGGTTTGTTCTAATAGCTCAATCAACCATGAACAAATGGCATTAATGTGCAAGGCTCTGACATCTGAAAGGTTTGTTTTGATGTCTTAAGCAAACATGATAAAATAACACTAATGTGCAAAGCTCTGACATCTGAAAGGTTTGTTCTAATAGCTCAATCAACCATGAACAAATGGCATTAATGTGCAAGGCTCTGACATCTGAAAGGTTTGTTTTGATGTCTTAAGCAAACATGATAAAATAACACTAATGTGCAAAGCTCTGACATCTGAAAGGTTTGTTCTAATAGCTCAATCAACCATGAACAAATGGCATTAATGTGCAAGGCTCTGACATCTGAAAGGTTTGTTTTGATGTCTCAAGCAAACATGATAAAATAACATTAATGTGCAAGGCTCTGACATCTGAAAGGTTTGTTTTGATGTCTTAAGCAAACATGATAAAATAACATTAATGTGCAAGGCTCTGACATCTGAAAGGTTTGTTTTGATGTCTTAAGCAAACATGATAAAATAACATTAATGTGCAAGGCTCTGACATCTGAAAGGTTTGTTTTGATGTCTTAAGCAAACATGATAAAATAACATTAATGTGCAAGGCTCTGACATCTGAAAGGTTTGTTTTGATGTCTTAAGCAAACATGATAAAATAACATTAATGTGCAAGGCTCTGACATCTGAAAGGTTTGTTTTGATGTCTTAAGCAAACATGATAAAATAACATTAATGTGCAAGGCTCTGACATCTGAAAGGTTTGTTTTGATGTCTTAAGCAAACATGATAAAATAACATTAATGTGCAAGGCTCTGACATCTGAAAGGTTTGTTTTCATGTCTTAAGCAAACATGATAAAATAACATTAATGTGCAAGGCTCTGACATCTGAAAGGTTTGTTTTCATGTCTTAAGCAAACATGATAAAATAACACTAATGTGCAAGGCTCTGACATCTGAAAGGTTTGTTCTTATGACTGAAGCAACATGATAAAATGACAATAAACGTTTCAATATTCTGTTAGTGCCGTAGGGCGGCCGTAAAACATCTATAGTATAGTTTATATTGTGTAGTCCTTTTTGATCACTGATTCCTTTCCGAGATTTGAAAAAAAAATAATATTAGCGTCACTGATGAGGCCTAATTGGCCGAATTTAGCTAGTCCGGCCCACAATATATGATATTTCAACTGTTTTCATTGCTCTCACGAGTCATTCATTTCAGAACCTAAAATTGTTCTAATGGCTCAATCACAAACACGATTAATGCTTAACGTCCTGGGTAATATTTTCAACAGACGACATTTTGAAATATCTTTCTGATTTTGCCCTGAAAATAGGCTTTGATAGTACGTCTCCTAAGATGTATTACGTTTGCGTACAACGATACGCATATGTAAGATGTGGACAATTTAGTGTGATGTTTGTATGATGTGTACGAACCATTACGAAAACAAACCTATTTAAATATACTGAAAATTTTACTACCAAAAACTGAAAATTTTCACATAAAAATTCTGATATTTTTCACATTTCTGCTCAAAACACAGATGGTGGGCACTCGTTAGAACAGCCTCGGCGAGGCGGTTCTAACGAGTACCCACAATCTATATTTTTGAGCAGAAATAAGAAAAATAATGTAAACCCCCTCCCCCCTGTAAACCCCAGTTTTACTATATAGAAGTGGGGTTTAAGGTAGTTAACATTATAGAGGCATGTTTTCATGATGCATACACGTCGGGATTGATTACTATGACCAATTTGTTTCTTAGTATGCATTTTAAATTTGACACACGGCCCTACTTACAAAATTAACATTTTGACATCTATATAAATAGAGCAAACTATTATGTTTAATGTAATATATATCGTGTATTACTATAAAACGCTTCTTGTTGTTTAAGCATTGCTAGGCATGTATGCAAAGATATTGCAACCACTGGATATACATGGTTTCTGAGGTATATAATGTCTAGTTGCAAAATCTTTTTTTAAGTGTGGAAATGTTCTTTTCACATCATGTAAGGATATAGAGGAACTTCATGCGAATTACAGCTGAAGCATCTAAGGATGAGTGTCCGCGTTGGTGTATCCGCGTTGGTGTAAATCTTGTTACTGGTACACTTTAACTGACATTATGGATGCATGGAGCCGTTTTGTTCTGACAATGGACAGCTGATATACGCTTACATACGCTCGTATATGGGCCGTGTCATGAAAAGAACATCATTAGTAATATCAGAGCAGTGTTGACCCAGATTAGCTGTCATATTGCTATCATAACATCTGATCAGGATTAACACTGTTTAGAGTGATATGGGACAATATGAGTGGCATACAGTTTAGATCCTGATCAGTCACCATGTCTGATCTACATAATCCAACTGAATCGTTTTTTCCTTGCAATTTTATAAGATGTGAAGATTTCGTATTGTTTGCACATGTGTTAAATTTGACATGTGACACTCATACGCACATGTAACTTACGTATGCGTACAACTCATCACGAAAACCTACCTATATAATTTTGACCCCCTTAAACCCCACTCTTATATAGTAAAACAGGGGTTTACAGGGGTATACATTATTTTTCTTATTTCTGTTCAAAAACATAGATTGTGGGTACTCGTTAGAACCGCGTCGCGCGAGGCGGTTCTAACGAGTACCACAATCTATGTTTTGAGCAGAAATATAAAAAAAAAATTCTCAAAATTTTAATCTGAAAACTTTCAGTTTTTGGTGGTGAAATTTTCAATATATTTGAATAGGCGTGTTTTCGTAATGGTACGCATTTGAAACACATCTGTTACGTATTCATATGGTGACATATACACACTCACAACAAGGCTTTGGCATTTCATGCAAACTGAGCCAATTTGCATGAAATGTCAAAACCGTTTATATCGAAAAAATAATAAAAATGTATTTCAAAATGTCATCTCTATTTTTACCCAGCACGCACAGCGTTAAAATCAAATATGGCAGCTGATTTCATCGCGGAAAGACACAAAAAACTGTATTTCCGCTGCATGTCGGCTGATAATTTCTGTCGTACCGGTCCATTAAATTTCACCTCTCTACAGACGACAGTTAGCAGACGACATTTCAGTTCGAGTTTGCTCTTATTTGTCCTTGAAAGCAAGGTTGATATTTCAATTATTTCGGCACGAGACAATCTGAACGAACTACGAAAACCCGACCTGCTGGAAATATAAGAAAATAGTTATCTTTTAATTGTCGTCTGCTATAATTGTCGTCTGCTTCAAGGTAAATATAAACAAACATGCGTACACCATATTTACTCAAAATATTCGGACCCCTCAAAGTCCTTGTCCACGTTACTATCTGCTGATAGGCGAAAAAATGCTTGGTGGATGGCAAACGGTATATACCCTAATCAGACGCCGCGTCACGCGGCGTCTGATCTGGGTCTATAGCGTTTGCTCAGGCCTGTTTGTTCGAATATTATGAAAATATACGGTAACGCCTGTTATTTTCTGCGTATAGAACATCAATCCCCATCAATATAGGTTTACAGACTAAAAAGCTTACTGCTCTGACACCAAGGCAAAAATGAATTAATTCAGATTTGTTATTCGCGACTTGATTGCAAACGATCCGGTTTTCAAGACGCGGCAGGCATGAAGCGCCAGAAACAGTCGAATTTCAATGGCTCGAAAGGGATCATAGAAATTTGTTCTAGACATAGGTAGTTCAAGCCATTGAGGGTTAATCATAGCGCCAGGTCAGAAGGGAAATGGTGATATTATAAGGATGTGGTTTCGATCATCTATAAAAATGGTATGTTTAGTAATGCACATCGATGATGCGATTCTAATGAGAACGCACCACATACATTTTTGATAAGTAAACTTCCCTAAAATATCCCTGAATATTTGTTTTCTTGAGCTATCGAAGAATTTCCTCAAAAATGAGTGCGAATCAGCCATGGTAAACGAGCCATCGATGTTTTACTCATCGAAGTTTGACTGTAGCTCCAAAGGCGAACATTTTGATCAGAAAGAATGTGTCTCCCTTCTTAAAGTGGATAGGAGCTACCTTTTCCTAAGAGTAACTTCTTAACTCTAAGACGGGTCCACTTTGAAAAAGTCTTATACTAGGGAAGCAAATTCTTTTCTGCCGGGTTGGTGTCCATTTGAAAAGGGAGGAAAGTTTTATGTTAGATTGTGGTATCGCACCGTGGTAAATGCACTGGCCTGGTGCTACAGGTGGTCTAGGGTTCAATCTCCACTCGGAGTGAGAAACATGCTCTAATAGCTTCATTTGCAGGATGAAGTTAATACAGTGCACCGTTCTTCGGATCGGAACGTTAACTGGAGGTGTGTGTGTGTGTGTGGGGGGGGGGGGGGGGTGGGAGATTGAGGACGGTGGGGTGGAGGCAGGGGGGGGGTGCGGTGCACCTATGTAGCCCACTACTGAGATAAGACCGCCCACCTAAAATCTTTCGTTTTAGAGTAGAACCCGCTGCAGAAGAGAGGTGAAGCAATTTTGACAGATTTGCTTCCCTGAACGCTTATCAATTCCCCATAAACCATTTTTATACCCCGCCACACGATAATGGCGGGGTATTATGGTTTCACGTTGGACGTCCGTGTGTCCGTCCGTCCGTACACACAAATGAGTCGGCTATGTTTGACGGACTATTTCAATGTCTTTAAATGGGATTTATTCCATAAACACATTGTGTGGCTCAAAATCGACTTGTGGGGCTATAAAATAGTCTCATAAGTATCAAACCTATCATCACGAAAACATACCTATATAATTTTGACCCCCTTAAACCCCACTTTTATATAGTAAAACTGGGGTTTACAGGGGTATACAATATTTTTCTTATTTCTGTTCAAAAACATATATTGTGGGTACTCGTTAGAGGCGATTCTAACGAGTACTCACAATCTATATTTTGAGCAGAAATATGAAAAAAAAATATCAGAGTTTTTTTTATCTTAAATTCTTCAGGTTTTGGAGGTGAAATTTTATATATATTTGAATAGACGTGTTTTCGTAATGCTGAGGATAACCACATAAGTACCCATTTGTTAGATTGTCCGTCCGTCAGTCGTTCATACGTGCACACAAATGAGTACGGGTGGCTGGCTATATTTTACGGATAGTTTCAACGTATTCAAATGGGATTTATTCCGATGACACATAAAACTCTTGAACGGTGTGGTTAAAAGTCGACTTGTGGGGCTATAAAAGAGTCACATAAGTACCAAAATTACTGTAGATACCACATAAGTACCCATGAATCAGAATTCCTGTCCGTTCGTCCGTCCGTCCGTATTTCGTTTCCCGATGATAATTTGAGTAAACGTCAATGGATTTTCACCAAACTTAGTATGTGCATTGATATTGTGGAGATCTGGTTTGGAATTGCTAATGGGCAAATTTTGTAAAATTTTGACATAGTTATCTGCCCGAGACACGCCCATATTTGCGTTTCCGGACGATAATTTGAGTAAATGTCAAAGGATTTTAACCAAACTTGGTTCATGCATTTAAGCAGATCTGGTTTGGGATTGCTAACGAGCAAATTTCGTCAATTTTTGACAGAGAAATCTGCCCGCGACACGATAATGGCAGGGTATTATCGTTTTACGTTTTTATTGCTTAACGGATTCTTCCACTACTGTCGTTAAACAATTATTTTTTAGTTTTTTTAACCTTCCAATATTGTTATTTTCTGTGTTATTTGAAGGCTAACAGCACAGACAAGGATCAGACGCGGCGTTTGCTAAAAACCAATTTTGTGGGACATTAGATATAAATAGGTTTAGTACCTTTTGATGGCCTTGGGCATTAGTCTGCTTGTGCTTTCGCCAAACAAAATATATCAATCAAGATATTAGTATAATCGGATATATCCAATAATAAACTTGCTATTTACGTTTTCTTAAGAGCGTTCTTTGCTTTCAAAGGATCCTACTTTTCTCGGAACTTAATTAACAATGACAGGAATCTGGTCAAGGCAAAAAAACATAACAAATATTAGCTTTCACAAAAAGCTTGGGCTACGCTTAGCACTTCTAATGAGTACCCACAACATATGATTTTATGGAGAAATAAGAAAAAAATATCCTAGAATTATCATGAAATACTCCATCTTAACAAGTCATTTGAAAACGTCTCAGCGATCTTTCAGATTACACTGTAAAAATCCCGTAGATTTACAGGAATAATCACGCATGGCAGGGCAGAGTAGGACAAAGTAGATAACGTAGGACAAAGTAGGGATATATAAGCTACCGCAACGTATCTTAAGCTTACCCATCCTTAGCCCATCCTACGGGGTGAATCCTGCAAAAGTTCTATAGGCACCCGTAACATCACGAAAACATACCTATATAATTTTGACCCCCTTAAACCCCACTTTTATATAGTAAAACTGGGGTTTACAGGGGTATACATTATTTTTCTTATTTCTGCTCAAAAACATAGATTGTGGGTACTCGTTAGAACCGCCTCATCGAGGCGGTTCTAACGATTACCCACAATCTATGTTTTAAGCAGAAATATGAAAAATATCGGAGTTTTTCATCTGAAAATTTTCAGTTTTTTGAGATGAAATGTTCTATATATTTTAATAGGCGTGTTTTCGTAATGAAATGGTAAATGCGCTTGCAGCCAGTTGCCGGTATTTTGCCGTAAAATCTACGTGATGTTTTATTACAGTGCAGGGCTATTTTTTAGTGTACTGAACCAAATTTGGATATAGTTGGCAATTCTAACAACTACGTACATCAGGCAACGCTGACCGTTGATGTCATATCACTCATAAACGGATTTTTTTATGTTTGTGAATGATTTGACTGCATTTACAAGTCGATAAATAAAATCTGTTCAATATAAAGGTAGTCCACAGGAATCAAATCGATTTCTGATTTTCTTATAATACCAACTCGGTCATGTTAACATTGCAAACGTGAGTTCAGTAGATCGTTTTAGAAGTCTACGTAAAGAAAATACTTTCTAAAATCCAGCCCAGTGGATTATTCGAAGTATAAATGTTTTGTAATTGTTTTCGACCAAACAAATTAAGCTAAATTCTACTTTTTTTTCAACATTTACACTTCATTACGAAAACATGCCTATTCAAATATGCTAAAAATTTTACCACCAAAACAATGAAAATTTTCAGATAAAAAATTCAGATATTTTTCATATGTCTGATCAAAACATAGATTGTGGGTACTCGTTAGAACCGCCTCGCCGAGGCGGTTCTAACGAGTACCCACAATCTATGTTTTTGAACAGAAATAAGAAAAATAATGTATACCCCTGTAAACCCCAGTTTTACTATATAAAAGTGGGGTTTAAGGGGGTCAAAATTATATAGGCATATTTTCGTGATGTGACGCTAAAGACAAATGTACAAATGTCTACATTTCGCGTTGATATGTAGGATCTGACGTTTTAGCACTACAATGAACTATACGAAATAAATACTACTATGTACGGGCATCAGTCATCTTTGTAACATTTATTTTTTGTCTCATGATAAGTGCAACCACATACACTAATGAAAAAGCTCTCTACATTTTTTGCTTTCTGAGTTGTAATTGAGGTCTTTTGTATTGCTATACGCCACTGACAGAAAGCAATCATTGACCGCCACAATGTATGCCACAACTGATCCATTATTGGAAAATTGTTTTCTGAGGTAAGCAAATTTTATTGCGAGTTCGTATGACAAAACATTCTCATGTGCAGGTTTTGCACATATAGTCGAATCTCAATGGCTCGAACATCTTTGGGACCATGGAAATTCGTTCGTGACACGGGTTGTTCGAGCCCCTGAGGGTTAATCATGGCACCAGTTCAGGAAGCAAATAGCCCGATAATTTAGGGAAATCTTTTCGATTTACTACACAATGATAGTATGTTGAGTGCACTCATTAGAATCGCCTAAATGAGGCGATTCTAATGAGTACACACAACATACAATTCCATGATAAAATAAGAAAAAATCCCTAAGTATTTGTTTTCTTCAGCTATTGGAAGAATTTTGTAGGGACTGAAAAAAGAGTTAGAATCATCCAGGGTAAACGAGCCATCCGTGTTCGAGCCACTGAGGTTATACTGTACTCGGTAGATTCTCAGCAATGTTTGACAAGCTTTCCTGGACGCCGGTCAACTTCTGGAAATTGGCCTATTATAAAAAGAAAGAAGGCGAGCAAATGCTTTCCTATTAAGTAGACTTTTTTAGGAGGGAGGCATTTCGACAGAGTTGACTCCACTGATGGTGTGTCAGTGCCCATTTATAGAATATGCACATTCCTTTTTGTAACTCCCCAGTTGGCACATGGCCTTTACACAACGTCGCCTCAACGTCGATGCAACGTCATTGTAGAAAGGCCATCCCAGTAGGCATGCGCCGTTGTATACACATCATTTGCCCACTGGGAAGTGCCCCATCACGAACACATACCTATATAATTTTGACCCCCTCAAACCCCATTTTTATATAGTAAAACTGGGGTTTACAGGGGTATATATTATTTTTCTTATTTCTGCTCAAACATAGATTGTGGGTACTCGTTAGAACCGCCTCGTCGAGGCGGTTCTAACGAGTACCCACAATCTATGTTTTGAGCAGAAATATGAAAAATATCAGAATTTTTTATCTGAAAATCTTCAGTTTTTGGTGCTGAAATTGTCAGTATATTTGAATAGGTGTGTTTTCGTAATGGCTGGATCATTTTGTCCTACTGAACCGAGTAAAGAAAGATACAGGAAATATATATCTCTCAGTGTCAGTTTAGATGCAAATATGAAATATGACAGTCAAACAATTTTACCATCTTTGAGATAAGCCTGAGGAAAGGCAGAATCCAAAGTCTAAATTGGTTATTTTATCTCGACGTCTAAATGCAAAATCGAATATCATTTGAGCCGGGGCATGAAAAAGACTGCATGCGCACCCAGCAGTCTGATCAGAGTCTTTACAGGGCGCTGTGGGTAACCAAGGACCTAAAGGGTCTTTAAGCGGACAGCGAATACTCTGATCAGCCTACAGTGATGCTGGGCGCACATGTTATCTTGTAGGAAAATTTGTGTCCAGGCTCATCTGACAACACATCACGAAAACACGCCTATATAATTTTGACCCCCTTAAATCCCACTTTTATATAGTAAAACTGGGGTTTATAGGGTTACACATTATTTTTTCTTATTTCTGCTCAAAAAACATAGATTGTGGTAATTATTAGAACCGCCGAGGCGAGGCGGTTCTAACGAGTACCCACAATCTATGTTTTTGAGCAGAAATATGAAAAAAGATCACAATTTTTTGTCTGAAAATTTTCAATTTTTGGTGGTAAAATTTTCGGTCTATTTGAATAGGCATGTTTTCGAAATGAGCTCATTTTTTTTGTGAAGTATTTGCATATCAATTGCCATGACGATATTGGCGGTGAGTTGTTCATTTTAGTAAGAACGTAATAGTTTTTGTACTAATTCCACCAAAAACATAAACGCTTTGCATAAATGTCACATGTATTTTTATTTATTTTTTTTTTACATCAAAAAAGGGCCTTTCGGTGATTTCTGGATTACACAATAAGAAACAATACAAAGCGTTTGCAGGATGCATATTTCGCCTTGCGCACACCATGTTTTAAGTAACAGAATGAGATTGTTCTTGTATAATAGCTGTTAAATTTAGGTTCAAACTGAAAAAAAAAACAACAAAAAAAGAAAAAAAAAAAAAAAAAAAAAAAAAAAAAAAAAAACGAAAAAAAAAAAAAAAGAAAAGAAAAAAAAAATCTTCTGTTACATATTTATCCTAAGTATTTATACTAGACAGACAGCCCGAGCAATCAGTGTAGACCACAAGCAGACGCCGCAATACGCGGCGTCTGCTCAGGGTCTAAACTGTTTACCACTCGTCTGAATGTTTTCAACATATCAACAGACAGTAAAATGGACTTATTTAAATTCTAGGATAAGTATGGTAAGGAAGTAAGGTGAACGAATATTTAGGGTAAATACGGTATATGTGAAAAAATCAAAGACCCAGATCAGCCTGTGCATCCGCACTGCCTGGCCATGTCCTTCTGTGGTCCACGAATCCGCTTCATTAAAAGGCATGTAGTAAGAAGTGCACAGGCTGATCTTAGCTATTTACAGCATATGCAATAAGCGCGCTTTTCTCGCCTCGTGGTCAAATCCTCGAGGAAAATATAGAATCAATGAAAACACATGTATGCAACAATAACTGGTTATTATTTTCTCGTGGGTTAAAAATTAACCAACCGTCTTCTTCCCAGATAAAAATACTGCGATTTAATGGGGATTGATACACAATTAGAAGGGGCATCTTTGTCAAAAGTTGTTTGCCCTCCTTTTTAAAAAAGGGGTTAACTATAAAAGGAATGAATTTGCTCCCGAAAAGTTGACCCCTTTTCAGAAGGGGCTTGGTGGGCAGGAAAGCGTACAGGAAGTCACACAAGTTGTCTTCCTTGGTAAAAATGGAAAAAAATCAACCCAGATTATCCAGCCCTTAATTTCAAGTGAGGTCGAACGAGCGTGATTGGAATGATCGGAAATGGTTTAAAAACTCATCACACTATAGGAAAATTCGATCAATGAAATAGCAAACATGCATACTTTCTATTGTATTGAGCAGATTAGACTTTAGACGGCACAATATCTGAGAGACCGATCATGTCCATGCGATAAAATAGATATTTAGAAAACATTCTGTCGAATGTTATGAGTTACTAGTCGACCAAAATGTAATTCGTACAAATAATGACGACTTGAAACATTTGCGCCGCAATGTCAGAAGACGTACCTTTGGACATGTGCGCCCAGTGAAGATCAGCCTGCGCATTCGCGCAGTCTGATCAGAATCTTCACCAGGCGCATTTTGGATAGCCGAGGATACAAAGTTTCTTCATGCGGACAAAGAAGACTCTGATCAGTGTGCGCGGATGCGCAGGCTGACCTGAGTCTTCGTTCGGCGCACATGTCAGAAGGTACGTTCTCTCACGTTGCGGCTCATTTGTGGTGAAGTCCTTATGTTATTGCCGTAATCTACAAAATAGCTGATACATCCCATTTGCATAAAATGCGTGTAGAGGAAATTAAGGCCGGGAAATCTACAGAGTATTCGTCCCATTTTGAACTTATTGTTTACAAAATTAGCAGGATGGGACATTCACTGTTTTGTTAAATAGAATACACACTTAGCTTTCAAAAAAAAAAAAAAAAAAAAAATACATACAGTCCAACCTCGTTATCTCAAACTCGCTTATTTCGAATTAACGCTTATCTCGAAGTGAAAATCTGGTCCCTGTTTTAACATGAAACTATGACAACAGGTAACAAAATAATGTGGAAAAGAGGAGCAATTTCTCCTCTTTTCCACATTATTTTATATATATATATTTTTTAACTTCAGGAGTCAAATTAGATATTCATTTGTTAAATGTGGTTGTTCAATTTATTGTTTTCCTCACTCTCTCAACTCTGATATGTCGAGGTACGGATATCTCGAAGTATTTCAGTGAGTCCCTTGGAATTCGAGATAACGAGAGTCGACTGTATCTATCACTCTTTTTCGAAAGTTACATAATTTACTTAAATTTGCATAAAAGTTTTGTAACTCTGAGCATGAGTGGCACCATATTGAACATTTGATTAGATATTTAAAATCTTTAGGAGACAAGTAAATGCTTATTGTTCAAAGGAATAAACTGTTTGTATGGGCTCATTGATAGTATATAAACAAATAAACACATTTGCAGGTCTAAAATAACAACAAAAAGTTGTTGCGCTTGTGATTTATTCAATTTTTGAATATTTAAGTAGGTGGTTATGACGTCACTTCCTCACAAAATTGGTGACTTTCATGACAGCATTTTTTTCAAAGCCCACAAAAAAATCTTATATCTCAACCGATTGAAAAAATGACCAAACTGCTCGGCTTAACAGAATTCTTATTTTCCGATATGTTTGTCATTTAATGTGCGTTTCCTTTTGAATATGCAATAAGTCAGTATCGAATGTGTCAGCTTTTATTATCATGATATCTTTGGAAAGCTCTGGCAATTAACTGCCTTTTGCAGTATGCTAAAACAGACACCTAAACCTGAAATTAAAATATTTGGAATATTTGCACATGATTTTGTATGTTGTTGAGCAAATGGTGTGCTTTATCAGTCATGCAGTTTAAACCACAGTACTGTCATTACAAAATAGTTGCAAATGTGTTTTATTCTAACTTAAGGAAATGGACAAACTCAGTAGATTTTTCGCGAGATCTGCAAGGGGGCAATGTTTGTGACTTCCGCGTTGCTTTCCTGCGCCCAATCCCCTTCAGAAAAGGGATCTATACTTGAGAGCAAATTCGTTCCGTTTAGAGTAGACACCTTTCACGGGGGAGCAAACAAAATTTTGACAGAAGTGTCTCCCTTGAAAGTTTATCAGTTCCCTTTAACCCATTTGTGCTTTGCGTTCCCACAACAAGTGGCGTCTGATCAGGGGCTATTATACTGCTTGCATTAAATACAGGACTTTCTATTAAACGTGGTACTAATAAAAGCTAACCAGACACCCCTTCTATTGGAAATAGTCCAGTCCAAAGAGTTTAGGTCGAGAAATTCCTCTTGGCTTAAAGCGGTTAAACGGTTTGACAGTCAGAAGATTCCTTTCGCTGACATTGATTAATCCATTGTAGTCTCGAGACCCTTACACGAGTAATTAGCAAAACAGTGCAGACCCAGATCAGATGCCACAGAACGCGGCGTCTGATCAGGGTCTTCACTGTTTGCAAATAGCTCAACCATTTTTCCCTCGTAATATCTAAATCACATATCCTGACATACCTTAAATTGAAATTAGAATCTCCCAATGTATAGTTGAGAGAGTTCATTCAGACTACAATGGGTTAAAGAAAAGACAAGGCTGGTTGTAATCATGTCATGTAAAAACACAGCTCTTTAAGCTTGGCAATGGCAAGGCTTTTGGAGGTCTATGTTTCGTGATTGGGGCCTTTCCCAGGTGTCCCAATATTTGTGTCATTATCCTAACAATAGCAACGGTCAAGACACTACAAGGGCCGAAATGTGAGAAAACGTACCTTCTGACATGTGTGCCTATCGAAGACACAAATCAGCCTTCGAGTTCGCGCAGTCTGATCTGAATCTTAATTGTTTGCATGAAGAAACTTTGCATCTATAGTTATACAAAATTCCCCTAGTGAAGATTCTGATCAGACTGCGCGAATGCGCAGGCTGATCGGAATCTTCGCTAGGCGCATTGCCCAAAGGTACGTTTCCTGATGTTTCGGCTCATTTGGCATTAAATTAAGATCAAGAGGTGACCCACCTGACTAGTTTCTGCCTTATTTTCATCCCATGATGGCGCTATCTTCTGAGCGGTATCCGCAAGCTCAGAATACACTGAACGTCCTGACGTCGAAGATGTACGGCGTCGGCTAGATTGACGTCGTACGGACAGCGGAACTTCAGCGCTGTCATATCCCAGCGAACGAGAACGTCCCCGGTTTCCGGTGATATGTGCACGTAACCTTGACCTTGATGACATGTCATTCTAAGAATTAGTATCGTTAAGGATTAGATCTGTTTTAAGCAACAAAATGCAGCATTTTGGCATCAATCCGGCTAATATATGCCAGTGTTCCAGATACACATAAACTATTACCACTTTCTGGACTAATTCAGCAGACGATAAACTGATGATTTTTTTCTCCTATTTTCCCTATAAAACAGGATTTGACATTTCATACAAATTGTCTCCAATTTACATGAAGTGTCAAATCATGTTTTCAGGGAAAAATAAGAAAAACATTTTAAATGTCGTCTGATGTAAATTTTACCCAGAGTGCTAAGCCGCGAACGGAATCTGATGAGACGCGAAGACCTCGCTGAGCCGGGCCTTCGTTATGTCAAGTCTGTTTCCTTGTCTAAAGCAACTTTCTAATATTTCATATCTAAGGGGAATGAATACACTTTCAAGGTAGGCAACTGTGTCAAAATTGTTTTGCCACCCTTCTGAAAACATCACGAAAACATGCCTATATAATATTGATCCCCTTAAACCCCACTTTTATCTAGTAAAACTGGGGTTTATAGGGGTATACATTATTTTTCTTATTTTTGCTCAAATACATAGATTGTGGGTACTCGTTAGAACCGCCTCATCGAGGCGGTTCTAACGAGTACCCACAATCTATGTTTATCAGAACATCAGAATTTTTATCTGAAAATTTTCATTCTTTGGTGGTAAAATTTGCAGTATATTTGAAAAGGCTTGTTTTCGTAATGTGAAATTGTAAAAATTGGCAGACAATTGTCAGCCTTATCATACGAATCATACCCCTCAAAACAAAACTGCTCTAGAGCTTTGACGAATGTTAGAAAAAAAGTATCCGATACTCAACTGAAATTGTCAATTTTGGCGAAAAACGTGTCCAGTCCATTCAAACAAAAACTGCTCTAGAGCTCTGGCGAATGTTAAAAAAATATCCGATATGCAATTGAAATTTATTGGAAAACACAAGCTAAAGGTATTTCCAAGAGATCCTGTTGAAATGACACTGATAATATCATAGCTTGATGATGAGTTATTGAATGCAATCTAATAAAATGGCCATGGCACGAAAGCAAACCTAATTAGCATCTAATCCTTTGATCTTCGGGATTTAAAACAAATGATTAGACACATATCATGATCCGGTCTACAAGATGACGTCATTTATGCTCATTTGTAGCTTTAAGAAGACTCGTATTCTATACACCTGTTTAACATTTACCCCTGTCTTGGCTAATTCAGCAGACGAGAAATTGGTGCTGTTTTTCTTATTTTTCCCAGAAAATAGGTATTGGCTTTCATGCAAATTGTCTCCTAAGACAATTTACATAAAATGGCAATGCCTACCTTCTGGATAAAAAAAGAAATGTGTCAAAGTGTCGCCAGCTACATTTTTATCCAGCGTGCTAAATAATGGCAGAGATAGAAACACAGAGGCCCCAAGTCCTGGTCTTTTATTAAGTTATCCAGAAGTAAAGCCTATTGCTTCGCTGCCATATGTATGTAAAATTAGTAACTAATTCTGGCCACTTCTTCATACAGGCTACTATGATTACTTAACGCTTAGCACTCTGGTTAAAGTTTTAAGCAGATAACATATAGGAATAGTTTCATTTCCCCCAGAAAACAGGATATGACATTTCATGCTAATTGCCTCCTTAGGAATCTGGGAAAATATATAAAAGGTCATCAATTTGAGGTATGTTGAATTAGCCTAGACAGTGGTAAAGGTTAAACTAAGTATGAAAGCTGATCGGTCTCTTTATCGTTATCTTAACCCTGGTCCTGCTGAACCGGCTATACCCTACCCTTGCAAACAGTGTAGATCCAGATCAGTTGGCTGCAGAAGCCAACTGATCTGGATCTGCACTGTTTGCCACAAAGTATGTGGATTTATATAAAAAACCTGGATCAAGTAATCTGATTGGCTGAAAATTAGAAGTGGGTGTTGCATCTTAATTTATTCAGCAGGACAAGGGTTAAAAATTGAAGAAATACCAAATATTAAAATTCAAAGACGTAAACAAACAATGACAGACAGCAAACACGTTACAAACAAACAAAAGCAAAGCGACCAGCGACAATGCCGGACTGGACCCATCAAACACAACAATACAGGGATCAAACATGGTTTTTCATGCATTAATATTCGCCAGGTCCCGTGGGAGGTGTTGAAAACCGAGGCCGGAGGCCGCGGTTTTCAACACCTCCTAAGGGACCTGGCAAATGTTAATGCATTGAAAAACCACGTTCGATCGCTATTATTGCATAAAAACTGAAAACATTTGCTACATTTCGCGTTAATCTTGCACTATTTTGTTTCGCCTTTTCACCGATGTCTTACGAATGCAATTTCCACGGACTATGCTCGTTCTAGGACGAGGCAGTACACATTTCGTAACGGCAGCACATCTACGGCCACGGTACGATCAAACTGAAAGTTGCGTAGCCGTGCATTAACAGCGCGCGGATTGCCTTGTTAATACACGGCTTTTCGTCGGTCAATGCACGGCTGTTAATAACATGCGACACTGCTTTTTTATGCAATAATATGCTAGTAAACAGGAAAACATACGCCTGAAAAACGAAGCAAGCACCCACAAAGCTCCACAAAATACAAACAACACAAGAACCACCGACTTAGGACGGACAGTAATAAAGATTGTTTGGGTGGAGGGGGTGGGGGGAGGGGCAGGGATTTAAGGACGAGAGAGTGAGGTTGACTCTGCAAGCCTCCGCCTCTTTATAATCCAATTCACAGCGCATGTCATCTGAATCAACAACACATAGTCACAGAAAGCACACATATGCAAGTCATACAAAAGCCCTGTGGCGATGGGCGAGCGGCGTAGCAGCAGGTGAGGAAACACTGGAAGCTGTAGTTGCAGACCTGTACACTGGCGGTTTGGTTCTATATGGTCGCTTTCCTTAAGAACGAAGCAGTATGGGGAATTCGGCTGCCGAACTGAGCTACTGAGCAGACCTTTTTAGAATCGCACTGCTCACCCCTTTGCATGGGGAAGGGGCTAGAAAACTCCTGGCTGGTTAACAGCGATCAGCGGGGATCCTACTTTGCGTCGAACAAAAAAAAAAAAAAAAAAAAAAAAAAGAAGAGAAGACAAAGGTGACATCTTTAACAATCGGCGCATGGAATGTGCGGACTCTAATGGACAGTGCTGGTTCGTACAGACCTCAGCGAAGAACAGCTCTAGTTGGTAGAGAACTTGACAGGTACAAAGTCGAGATTGCAGCTCTGAGTAAGACTCGACTTGTGGAGGAAAGGTTTTTAAAATACATTGTGCTGGCTACACATTCTTCTGGAGTGGATGCAAGAAAGAAGAGCGGCATGAAGCAGAAGTAGGATTCGCCATCGTCATACCTTGTCAGCAAGGTCTTAGGACTTCCAAGACATAAATGACCCCCTGATGACGCTGAGGCTCCCCTTATCTGGTAAGAGGCATGTAACAATAATAAGTTCCTATATACCCACCATGACCAACCCAGATGTTAAAGACAAAATCTATGATAATCTGGATTCTTTGATTTCTGCAACACCCCGGACAGACAAAGTCATCCTCCTTGGGGACTTCAATGTCAGTGGGCACAGCCCAACAAATCTAGGAAGGAGTGATTGGAATTGAAGGAGTAGGAAAATGCAACAGCAATCGCCTTCTCCTTTTAAGAAAATGTGCAGAGGATGAACTACTGGTCATCAACACCGTCTTCCCTATACCAACTCGCAATAAGATGTCATGGATGCACTCTCGCTCCGAACACTGGCCTCTCATTGACTATTGCGTAATACGAAGAAAGGACAGACAGGATATCAGAATGACAAAGACTATGTGTGGTGCAGACTGTCGGACAGATCACAGGCTTGTTGTCAGCAAACTCAACCTGAGCATTCAGCCTGCACGGCGAACACAAGGCAAGAAAGTGCCTAAGAGACTGGATGTCTCCATTGAAACGAGACACCAAGAAAAGAAGCAAGCATTCATCAATGGTGTCTGCAGCTGTTTAGATGCATTGGAACGCAGTTCAGATGACCCAGATGAGAATTTGACAGTCTTCAGAGACACCATTCACTCTTCAGCAATGGATTCTCTAGGACCGGTATCTCGCAAACACCAAGACTGGTTTAATGAGAATGACGAAGAAATCCTAGAAGACAAACACCAAAAACACAAGGCATACCTTAGCAAACCAGCTCAGTATCTAGTAAGACTGCTTATTTAAACATATGTTAGACAGTCAAGACTAGGCTAAGAGACATGCAAGACTCCTGGCTGAGCAAACAAAATGCTGGTGAAATCCAGTCATTTGCAGGGCTTCTATCAGAAAGCCAATGCGGATTCAAGAAGGACAAAGGAACAATTGACTAGATCTTCACAGCAATACAGCTTCACGATAACTGCCAGGAACAGAATGAGGACCTCTACATAACCTTTGTCGACCTTAACTAAACATCTGACACATTCAGTCGTGAGGGATTTGGAAAATTATGACAAAATGTGGCTGTCCGGCCAAGTTTATAGCAATGGTGCGATAGTTCCATGATGGTATGCTTGCGCGGGTCCAACATAACGGCGAGTTTTCTGATCCATTCCCTGTGACAAATGAAGACAAGCAATGCTGTGTTCTAGTTTCAACACTGTTCAGCATGATGTTTTCTGCCATGCTTACAGATGCTTTCCAGGATGGTGACAATGATATACCGATAAGGTATTGCTTTGATCGGACGCTTTTCAACCTAAGAGGGTAGCAAGCTAAACCCAAGGTGCAGACAAAGATGCTAGACGAGTTCCTCTTTGCTGATGACATGGCAAAGGGTGCTACAACAGAAAAGAAAATGCAAAAAAGATGTGGGTCAAGTTTCTGATTCATGACCTTATGATCAGCAGACTGAATTGATAAAACAGTCAGCACCTGGAAAGCCTTACAAGGAGCCTACCATCACAGTGAAAGGTCAACGATTGCAAATTGTAGACAAGTTCACCTACCTTGGAAACACATTGTCGAGAGTTGTGCTCATTGAAGATGAAGTCAATGCCAGGATTGCCAAAAGCTAGTGCAGCATTAGGCCAACTACGAGGAAGTATTATGGATCGAAATGGAATCAGATTTAACATCAAGCTGAAAGTCTACAGATCTGTGATGCTGCCACACAATTATTCGCCTGTGAAACTTGGTTAGTTTACCAACGGCATTCAAAAGGACTGAACCACTTCCATACGGATGCCCAGCATCACGAAAACACGCCTATATTATTTTGACCCCCTTAAACCCCACTTTTATATGGTAAAACTGGGGTTTACAGGGGTATACATTATTTTCCTTATTTCTGCTCAAAAACATAGTTTGTGGTACTAACGAGTACCCACACACTATGTTTTGAGCAGAAATTTGAAAAATATCCGATTTTTTTATCTGAAATTTTTTATTTTTTGATGGTAACATTTTCAGTATATTTGAATAGGCGTGTTTTCGTAATGGTGATCTGTCTTCGCTGGGTGCACATGCCAGTTTGTTGGTTTTGTCATGCGCTAACTCATATAATAGCCCAGATAGCATTCTTTATAAATCTATAGCGGGCCGTTATCGGCCCGTCAGCTACCCTGACGGGCCGATAACGGCCCGCTGTAGATTTATGTAGAATGCTTAATGGGTAGAGAAGATGCCCAGAAAGTCCCATAACTACAGAATATAGCCTATCAATGACACCATGAGAAAGTGTAAACAAACAACGACAAACAGTAACATGTTACAAACCAAAGAAAACCAAAGTAACCATCTCTTTCTTCACTAAGGAGGTGATTACGATGACAGACAGAAACCAGACAGGAACCACCAACACGACACTGAGACAATAACTAGCACAAAACATAAACAAAACCAAAAAAAAAAAAAAAAACGGCGAGCAGCAAAACGCCAATAACCCAGTGGGTATCGACGTTGATGCGACGTTGTCTCAACGTTGCATGCCCGCTGGGAAAGAACGAACAACAGGAGAACCACTGCCTTAAATCGGTCAGTAGTTAAAACTATCATGGGTACAGATATATTTTACTGGTATCAAATCTTAAACTGGGTTTAGTATTTTTTTTTATTTTTTCTTTTACAGAAATTATAAGCGATTAGTGTAATCAGCGTTTCGGACCTACAGTTTTCATCCATATTCCATTTTTGAACGCCATGTACCCATCGGGCACATATCGTTTATACAACGTCACATTAACGTTTAAAACGTTATGCACCCAGAGGGCACATAACGTTTATACAACGTCCTATTAACGTCGATAAAACGTCCTGACGTTGTATCGACGTTAATGCGACGGTGTATAATGATGTTGCATCGACGTGAATGCGACGTTGTATAAACGCGTTGTGCCTGCTGGTTGCCTTAATGAAATGGTTATTGCTTTACCGATCTTTTAACACAATCCTACTTCGGCAAAGTAATTTACATTTACATGCAACTGCCGTTTTTTTTTTATCCTATTTCGCGTCTAACTGAAGAATAACAGACATTCCTAGAAAGAACCTATTCAGCATTTGCATATCGTCTGCTCTATATTCAGAATACAAAATATCAACAGACAGCTACAGAACTTATTCACTATCCAGGGATTTTTAACGCTTAGCACTCTGGGTAAAATTTTCAGCAGACGACATAATAAAATTTATAATTTTCCCAGCAAACAGGATTTGACGTTTCATGCAAATCGTCTCCATTGGAGATAATTTACATGTAATGTCAAAATATATTTTCTGGGAAAAATAAGAAAAATGTCATCAGTTTTTCGTCTGCTGAATTAGCCCAGAGAGTGGTAAAGGTTAAAGCTAGAACGGTTTTCACAAATAAATGACCACCAAATATATCCACAACTTTAAATGTAAACTGATTATGCTCTGATTTCAACTTAAGCTGGACCTCATAACAAACTTAGCGTATCTACTCTGTTTACCCTAAATATTTGGACGTCTTAAATCTTTACCCTATTTTTCCTTAATTTAAAACGAACCCATTCCATCACATCTTTATTTGTCTAAACTGATGAATGAGTTTCAAACAGTGTATACCCTGATCAGACGCCGCGTTCTGCGGCGTCTGATCAGGGTCTACATGGTTTGCTCAAGTCTGTCTGTCCGTACTCTTGGGCAAAATACGGTACCCAAGACCAGGTTTTATTTTCCTCCCTGTAGAAATAATTAATTATTAAAGTATAGAAGGCAATGCATATGGTGCTTGCATTTCGACACGCAAACATCGCCATTATATTGCTAGACGAGGAGCAAAAATAATACACTAAGTTGCTTTTGCTATGCAAAATCAATTTTGAAATAAAAATGGAAAAATACCGTAATTACCCTAAGTAGTCGGTCACCTTAACTCATTACGAAAACACGCCTATTCAAATATATTGAAAATTTTACAATTAAAAAAGGAACATTTTCAGATAAAAAATTATGATATTTTTCATACTTCTGCTCAAAACATAGATTGAGAGTACTCGTTACAACCGCCTCGGTGAGGCGGTTCTAACGAGTACCCACAGTCTATGTTGTTTTTAGCAAAATAAGAAAAATAATGTATACCCCTGTAACCCCCAGTTCTACTATATTAAAGTGGGGTTTTAGGGTCAAAATAATATAGGCGTGTTTTCGTGATGTAAAATTTGAACAAGTCTATTTAGCTTCATATTGATGTTTTTAGAATAATGCTGGATGACTGGCAATCGGTAAGAACACAGATCAGACACCGCGTTCCGTGGCGTCTGATCTGGGGCTACAGTGTTTACACAAGCCTATATGTCCGAATATTTTTGGCAAATACGGTAATCTTACTTTGTCGCTGTGTTTCTTTTTATAAGGATTGAACTTTAAGTTGAAATTTATTAACTCATTTGGACTTTGGTATAAATAGTATAGACCGAGAACGCGGCGTCTGCTTAGGATCTGCACTATTTTCCATACAACTAGATACAAAGCACAGTATTGTACACCCACCCCTTTTATGACTAAATGGTACAGTCCAACTAATAGTAATGAAGAATCCATGGGTTATTTCCGCTACACTTTTCTTTTTTTTGTTTTAATTTTATTTTATTCATTGACATCTTTTCTTATTTCTTTAGATAAAGCATGTCATTTTGTTCGGAATCAGTTACTGCTTGTGTTACCAAGCTTCTAAGAGAAAATATGAGGTAAAAAAACAAAGACATTTGAGTGATTATGTAAATACAATATATAGGCCGGTCTCGGTGGCTCAGTTGGATGCGCCGTCCGACTGGAGACTAGAAGGTCGCGGGTTCAACCCCCGCCGAGGTCGGCAGCATTCTTTCGTGGAGATTGATCATGAAATATTTTCTACGGTCATTCTCTCCCTTCCGCTGATTCAAGAAGGGCAGTTGTCAGTTTCTGGCGAAAGAATGTGCACAATACTGGTTAACCGCTTAGAGGACTAAGCCTGCCCAGTAAACGTGTGGTTAGATAAACTTACCGCGCTCGACATGACCCCATTGGGTTGACTGGGCCGTAAAACCTCAACACAAACAAACAAATACAATATATATCACGAAAACATGCCTATATAATTTTGACCCCTTAAACCCCACTTTTATATAGTAAAACTGGGGTTTACAGGGGTATACATTATTTTTCTTATTTCTGCTCGAAAACATAGATTGTGGGTGCGTGTTAGAACCGCCTCGCCGAGGCGGTTCTTACGAGTACCCACAATTTATGTTTTGAGCAGAAATATGAAAAATCTCAGAATTTATCTGAAATTTTTCATTTTTTGGTGGTAAAATTTTTAATATATTTGAATAAGCGTGTTTTCGTAATGTAAAGGTTGCCCGTGGAAACAAAGAACACATAAAAGAAAACAATACTGGATTCTCTGTTTCACTGAGATTTTTCATTTGGTAGCATTGTAGTTTTGCAGTGCCATCACGAAAACATGCCTATATCATTTTGACCCCCTTAAACCCCACTTTTATACAGTAAAACTGGGGTTTACAGGAGTATACATTATTTTTCTTATTTCTGGTCTAAACACAGATTGTGGGTACTTGTTAGAACCGCCTCACCGAGGCGGTTCTAACAAGTATCCACAATCTATGTTTTGACCAAAAACATGAAAAAATATAAGAAATTTTGGTCTGAAAATTTTCATTTTTTTGGTAGTAAAATTTTCAGTATATCTGAAATAGGCATGTTTTCGTAATGTGTTACCCCACCTTGCACCGACTTAATTTTCCAGTTTAATTTCCCAAGATACCAAATTGGTCAACTGAGGTATCAAGATATCATATCATTCGTTCGACATTTTCTTCTGGCAACAAAATAATAAGTACACGCCTTAAAATATATCTTTGTCTCAACATATTATCTTCAGGAAGCAAGATAATATGTTCAGCCCTCAAGATATCGTTCCCAAACTAACATGATGTTACTGACGAAAGTATGTGCATAAGTACTACATGTAGTGAAGCGCTTACTGTCCTTTCGACATCACTCGGAAAGACGTTTTTTGCTTGGCGTTTTATTTTAAATGAAAATATTTTATTCTGACTGAACATATCTTATCAGAAACCATTTGTTGTTTTCAGTTTCTAGGTTTGGTTCTCAAATATTTACCCTAAAACTAAATTGACCGCCAAAAATTGGTCTGACCTATGCACTTTGTATAGTAAAGTGATTTTTTGGAAATTTGAAAATATGTTTTACTTTTCTTTACTGAATTTGAATTGTTTGTGTATCACAACAATATTGTGAAAATTTCAGAAAAATTGAACGAGCCGAACTTGTTGAAAATCTGCCTCCAAGTTATCTACCTTATAGATTTCTGCATAATTTGCATTCGTTTTTACTATGGGAAAATGTGAAAATATTTTGATGTTTTAAAAATCAATGACTAGAATAAAGTTTTTGTGTTTAAGTAGATACGACAAATGGTTTCGCATTAAATCATGACAAAAGTTTGCAAATTTACTTCTTCTGTGTAAAACGCCAAGCAAAAAACAACTTTCTGAAAGATGTCGAAAGCACAGTAGAGGACTAAGCATGTCAATGAACACTGTGTGTAGGTTAACCGATAGCGCTCGACACGACCCTAATGGTTGACTGGTCCGTAAAACCTCAACCTAAACAAACAAAAGTATAGCACGGTAATATGTTGAGGCCTAAAGACATTATGTTAATCTTTAAAATATATTGTGTAAGTAATATGCATTATAAAATTTAAAAGTACAGTTGCTTTATCTTTAGAATTTGAAGCGGTTTTATTGCATGAATGAAATTATCCATTCATGGCACTGACTTTTATTTTCCCTCTTACGTATATAGCACGGACCTGTCATTTAATGTTTGTCGTATTTACACCAGGTACTGGGACATCTTACCTCCTGACCATTCTTATCCTACCTGTAGATGTATCTGAAACTTACTGGATGAGTGGGAAACAGAGCAGACCCTGATCAAACGCCGCAATCTGCGGCGTCTGATCTGGGTCTACACTGTTTGATCAGGCGTGTCTATCTACACTGTTTGAAAAGGCCTGTCTGTCAGAATACTTTCAGTAAAACGGTAAGCGCTTTTCTCCTTAAACTACTAAGCCTGTCTGTCTTAGGGTAAATACGACAGACAGCAAATATGGCTTGGAATTGACCGAAATGGACTAAAAAGAAGAACACTGGCCGTTCCAGTGCGGTTCTCCTAGATCTGTTGCGGTTCTTATTTCTTTCCGCGTCGGTATTTTATATGAGGAGTTCATTTTGTCATTATTTGTTCCTCCTCTCCCATTCTGTTGGAGCCCCTTCGTGACTTTGGTATTTCCTGGTTTTCTTCTCTTATATATTTGGAAATGACCGAAACGAATTAACAAAGTATAACACTGAAGCCAAAATATATCAGCAACAAGGGGTTATTTCTGTCTGGTGAACCAATCAATTAATTAATTGAAGTGCCCTCTTATCGTGTTTAACCTAAGTATTCGGACAAACAGGCTAGAGCAAACAGTGTAGATCCAGATCAGACGCTGCAAAAGGCGGCGTATGCTCAGGATCTACACTGATTACCACTAAACCATGGCAACAAACACTAGGGCTGTTCTAATGGTACGGCGTATGATAGATCACAACCTTATCTTTAAAATTGCTGTTGTTATGTGTGATATCACCATAAGTGTACTTAACTGTATACAACACAAAGATCACCATATTTTACGCTATATATTCGGACAGGCAGGCCCGAGCAAACAATGTTAACCCAGATCAGACGCCTACATTGTTTGCTATTCATTCAGCCATTTCAGACAAGTTGTGGATGTATGCAGAATTTTGGACAAGTGTGGTGGGGTATTAAGACGACCGAATAATTGGGGTAAATATGGTAATATAAAAATCTAAATGGTTGTCTTTGGAAACAAGCACGCGCGTGCGCAAACACACACACACACACACGCACGCAGGCACGCGCGCGCGCGCGAAATTATATTAAAACAATGTAGTTTGCGAAGTTACATAAGCCCCAAGCACCGGTTTAAGCGGTATTCGATTTTTAATGACAGATTCTATCTGTCATTCTTCGTTGCCACGCACGGTTTTAGAGAAAGTGACTTTGACTACTATTCAATTTCGTATTTATCCGCGCACAAAAGTAGACCCAATGTTTCAATGTGTGTATAATAGTACGCCATTGAAGAGCTGTCCATACAAAAGTAGTGCAACGTGCTTGATCTATGGCGAGAGTCGCTGAGAAAACCCGAATATATGTGCGAACAACAAAGGCGCAGATCAGCCCGTGCGTCCGCGCAGGCTGATCAGCGCCTTTGTTGTTCGAAATAGCTCGTTTTTTTCGACGAAGAAGCGTCTCACAAACTTAAATGGAGAACAGAATGATACCGGGAATTTATTAGTTTTTCTATAAATCTGTCATTTCAGGGCTATTCAGCCCTTTCATTAAAGCAGCCAGAATGGGCTCAATGATCTGTCATACATATTCTGTACTAGAAATAGCTAAATCAAGAAAAAATGTGAAGAATAATCATTCGACTTACTGTTCATGAATGTGAGTCATACAGTACGAGAAAATTTACCTTATGACACGTGTGCCCAGTGTAGACTCTGTTAGTCCTTCGTAAACATGGTCTGGTCAGAGGATTCACAGTCCGGCTAAGATGGACTTTGATTATTGGCTATACACAAAGCGCCTAACGAAACTTCTTATCAGATAACGTGAATGTACAGGCCTGATCTTAATCCTCTCTGGGCAACATGTAAAAAGGTACGATTTCTACCACTGCGTCTTTTGTTTACGTTTTCCTAACTGGAAACACAGGCTTAGAAATTCAAATCTCATGAATAAAGATAAGGTGGACGGTGTCAAGAGAAACTGCGTCTTCTGATATAAAAGAGACACACTGCCAGACAAGTATAAACATTCTCGCAGTCTAATCTGATTCCTTGCTGTTCACTAGCGAATTCTTTGGATACTGAAATGTATCAAAGAAAGAGAAAGTCTGTCCAGACTGTACAAGCAAGCTGGTTGATCTATGCAACTAGTTTTCGTATGTACCGGAAGACGTCTTTTCGCTCGATACTATGATAGTAATTTCTGGGCGCATGCCATCAACAAAGCGGACAAATGGCGAAATAATTACTGTCTCGCTGATTTTAAATAACGTTACGGAATTTCGCAGCAAATTGGAACGTGACATTTTCTTCTAGGTTTTCAGACTTTCCGTCCCAGATCTAAGCGGTAAATATAGTGAAACTTCAGTGACTCGAACACCGATGGGTCGTTTACCGTGGCTGGTTAGTATTCGTTTCTAAATCCCTAGGAAATTTTTTCCGATAGCTCAAGAAAACAATATTTACTGTCCTTTCGACATCTCTCGGAGACATTTTTTGCTTGGCGTTTTATCTTAAATGAAAATATTTTGTTCTGATTGACTATATCTTATCAGAAACCATTTGTCTTTTCTGTTTCTGTGTTTTATTTTCAAATATGTACCCTAAAATTAAATTTATCGCCAGAAATTGGTCTGACCTATGCTATTTCTATAGTAAAGTGATTTTTTGGAATTTTTGTCTTAGTAAATATTTTTTACTTTTCTTTGCTGAATTTGAATTATTGATGTTTCACAACAATATTGTGAAAATTTCAGAAAAATTGAACAAGTGAAACTTGTTAAAAATCTGCCTCCAAGTTACCTACCCTACAAATTTCTGCATAATTTTCATTCATTTTTACTATGGGAAAAAGTGAAAATATTGGATTGTTTAAAAACCACTGACTAGAATAAAACTTTTTGCGCATAGGTAGTTACGACAAATGGTTTTGCATTAAATCATGACAAAAGTTTACAAATCTACTTCTTCTGTTTAAAGCGCCGAGCAAAAAATGACTTTCTGAAAGATGTCGAAAGCACAGTAGGCATATTTTAGTAAAATTTTCTTATTTGATCACGAAGATATACGTTGTATGTACTCATGAGAATCGCCTCCGATCGAGGTGATTCTACTTGGTACACTCAACATAGCATTATTTTATAGAAGACGGAAAAAGAATTCCTAAATTATTTCCATTTGCCCCTTGATCTGGCACTATGATTAACCCATCAATAGTTCGAACTACCCATGTCTAGAACAAATTTCCATGGTCTCAAAGATGTTCGAGCCATTAAAGTTCGACTGTTCAAAGCGGTGCTGAAAACCATAACTTCATTCTGCATGAAGTCTATGTCTACTTTGCGCTGAATGTATACAATGCGCCATGAACCTTACACTAAAAGGGATATACGCCAAACTGAGCGTTTCTCGCCAATACTTAGAGCAAATATGCCTAACTTACGCTGTGATTACTCTCAGTTTGGCGTATACCCCTTTAGTGTAAGGTTTAATGCGCATTGTATACATTCCGTATATGGGCACAATGGTGTTGACAAGAAAGGTAAGCTTTTTTTTTTTTTTTTTTTCCTTTTTGTACGCTGTATTTATGGTGGTGTTAATAAGAAAGTTAAACATTTTCTTTTTGTACGCTGTGTTTATCGCGCAGTAATTACATTTCACATGTACCCAAACACGCGCAGTTATCAAGTCGCAGTGGGATAGATAACATGGGCCTGAAAAGGGCATAATTTGTTTTTCAACTAAAAGCAATGCGTAACGTATGACTAATCATTCTTGTACATTGTCTATAAATATACTTGAAATCAGCAAACAGATTCTTTTGTAATATCGATTCCTTTAAGGTGTAGTCATAGATACTGCATTGAAAATGGTTAGAAAAAGGATAGAAAATGTTGCTGAAATCAGGTGTTGTATAAAATAAAAGGCCGCTGTAAGTTAGGAATGAATGTCAAAAGCATACATGACGAGATGTGTTGTTTATTGGGATAAACAGATGTCATTTTCCACAGTTTATAGGTTGTTTACAAAATTCTGCTCCGGTCAGGAATCAATCAAAGATGCTCCTTATTGAGGAAAACCCAGGTCTGAAGTTACCAAATCTAACGTTAATAAAATCAAGTCCATTGTTGAAAAAAATGCGCGTTTCGGCACAAATGACAAATCTGTCCACTTCATTCTGATAAAAAATCTTAAGGTTACGAAGATACGTGCTCGCTGGATCCCCCACTTGCTCACCGATGAGCTGAAACGTACGAGGGTGCAAATGGCAAAGCAAATGCTGAAGAAGTACCCAAAATATCAGAAGAAAGGTGTTTGATAGTCTCATATCTGGTGATGAGACATGGATCCATTTTTATGAGCCCAAGCGGAAAGTTGATAACAGGATATGGGGTTGAAACATGTCAAAAGGCCAAGTATTGCTAAAGGAGCACTGACAGCAATGAAGGTTTTAAACTCCATTTTCTTCAGAACTTCTGGGCCCCTCATGCAAATTGCTATTCCTAAAGGTATGGGTGTGTCTGGTAGCCTCTATAAGAATGTGGTTCTGAAAAAAATTTCGAACAAAAATGAGAAAAGTACGTCCAAAAACTGGTTTCCAGCATGTCCATTTGGTTCTTGACAATGCCCCAGCCCACAAGTCCGCAACTGAAGCTCAGTTTTTGAAGTCTGAAAAGGTCAATGTATTGTCGCACCCTCAATACAGCCTAGACCTGGCCCCGTGCGATGTTTTCCTCTACACCCCCCCCCCCCAACAGAAAAAAAAGCCTATCTGGTAGGAGATATAGGGGTCCAGAACTGCATTGGGGTCTGCAGTTCACCAGTTTCTTATGGGTTTACGCAAAGATTAGTGCGGAAATTTATTTCAAAAATTGGATTAAAAAGATTATAACAACGTATTCTGACTAAAGGGGGATATTTCGAAGGTAACCAGACAAAAAACAAAAATATCAACTTTTAATTAATATCTAACACACACACACACACACACACACACACACACACACACACACACACACACACACACACACACACACCTTTTAGTGACGTCACAAAAATATGCATTGGAATTAGATGTCCACAGAAAAGCCCCATTTTAGTCTGCACATTCGCGCGGGCTCAGGGATCAGATTCTTTGATGTCCGCTTTCAGAATCAATCTAGAAATGGGGGTCAGATTTTTATTCTAGTATTCTTGGAACACTATGTGGATGACCTCTTTGATAGTTTTATTGCAAAAGACCATTTTCTCATGTTTCCATTTATCTCATATTTCCATTACGAAAACATGCCTATTCAAAATATACTGAAAATTTTACCACAAAAAAATTAAAATTTTCAGAGAAAAAATTCGGATATTTTTCATTTTTCTGCTCAAAACATAGAGTGTGGGTACTCGTTAGAACCGCCTTGCCGAGGCGGTTCTAATGAGTACCCACAATCTATGTTTTTGAGCAGAAATAAGAAAAATAATGTATACCCCTATAAACCCCAGTTTTACTATATAAAAGTGGGGTTTAAGGGGGTCAAAATTATATAGGTATGTTTTCGTGATGATAAGATGACTGCCTTTCAATAAATGCTCTAAGCAAAATTGTAGCAGATGACATTCTGGGCCTAGTTGTTCAACTGTTTTAGTGGATTCAATACACAATATTCTGATATTTTTTGCTGAAAAACGTGAGCAGCTTTTGCAGTGCAAAAGCTACTCATATTTTTTCAGCAAAAAAAATCTGCATATTTGCGTATCACTCGATGTAAATTTTAACGATTCGTTAACTAACGACATCGTTAGTTTTGAACAACTGGGTCCTGATTTTTTTATGTTCCGCAGAAAAAAAGGTTTATCAGAAGATTCACATGGGATGCAAAGTTTCCTTTTTCTCTGGAAAAATTGAAAATGCCGTCTGCTATAATTGTGATTAGAGCTTTAATGTTCAACAGTGTTTTGCGTGTGACGGCACAGGTATGGGTACTTTTTGTTAAAGAGCTAAGCACAATTGTAGCAGACGATATTCTATTTTTTTTTATTAATATACTTCAAAAGAAAGTAAGACGTGGCTTTTCATATGAATCGTATGACGAGCAGACGATTCACATGAAATACCAAGCCATATTGTCTCTGACAACAACAACAACAAACAAACAACAAAACACACGAAAGCAACAAAACAGCCGTCTGCTGCAGTTATGAAAGGCTCCATATATCTCAAAAATAGACATGTTATTTTCCAAGAAAGGTTTAATAAATTGATATATGGTATTAATGCAATCATAAAATATGGCTTCTGACAGCCTGTAAAATTTCAGTTAGTCTCTCGTTCTTGCAATGAAAAGATATTTTATCGTATCTCTGAATTAATGTTGTCAACATTAATTCAGAGATACGATAAAGAATCATTTCACTATTGATCCAGTTCAAAAACGAGAGATTAACTGAAATTTTACAGGGTGTCAGATGCCACATTTTATGATCATATTAATACTATATATCAGTTTTTAAAGTCTTTATTGGATAAAAAATGTCTATTTTTCAGGAATATGGAGTCTTTTATGTTTAACAGTATTTTGCGTGTGACGACAGATGGATGGATACTTTCAGTTGCAGGGCTAAGTACAATTGCATCGAATGACATTATATTTGTTGTTCTTTTTTCGCTTTTCAAAGAAAATAAGACTTGAAACTTGAATCGTCTGCTAGTCTGAGAAGCAGACGATTCCCATGAAATTTCAAGTTTTATTGATTCCAAAAACACATTTTTCAAGTCTCATTTTCTCTGAAAAAAAAAAATACAAAAGGAAAAAAATCTCAAAATATCGTCTCTGGCAGTATGACGGCAGATGGATGGATACAGATATTAATCTGTTCATACTTTCCCTGACATTATAACAGATTATCTTTTGTAGTGTTGATGTCAGACAACAACTTCGGGTTTACCGGTTCGACCACCGTTGTCGTCATTTGTTACATATTATCTAAAATAATACTGTATTTTTATAGTAAATTAATCTTGATATTTCGTGCAGTTGGAATCATGTAACTATATCCCTATATTCCGGGAAAGATAAAGAAAGAGAAATATTTCAAATGTCTGCTGTATTTAAATTCAGTTGGATAAGAGTTTCAATTGTTGCATCTGTTCAGTCTGCGTCTGAAATTGTATACCCCCTGTGTCGTCTACAAATAGACTAATATTTTAGAACATTATTTATTGAATACACTATTATTTGGTAGTAAAATATTGATAGGGAATATTATCTGCAGATGAAGGAAGATCCATCAAAGGAACCGAAACGTGAGGAAACGTACCTCCAGAAGAGTACGTCCAAAGTTATTCAGATCAGCCTGCGCATTTGCGCAGTCGGATCAGAATATTCCTAATGTGCATTTGGGATAGCCAAGAATGCAATGTTTCTTCATACTGACAATGAAGGCTCTGATCAGACTGCGGGGACGAGCAGGCTGATAGAGTCGTCGTCAAATACCGATACTATACCGCAACATGGCAAAAGTGTCCTTTCGTCATAAGAGGTCAGCGAATGCCGTGATCAGCCTGCGACATTCGCTGTCCGTTTTCAGATTCTTTAGGTAGTATAGATTTTATCGATGAACAGAGAAGTCCCGAATTAAACTGTGCGGGTGTGTAGGCCGGTCTGTGCCTTCGCTGTTCGTATGTGACACAAGGACCTTTTTGATGCGTTGCGATTTGTATGAAGCTGGTTGATTGGCACAGCAAGACAATATAGTTGACTATTCATTACTCGTACACGTGTTTATAAATCTATAGCATGCCGTTATCGGCGCGTCAGGGTAGCTGACGGGCCGATAACGGCCCGCTGTAGATTTATAAAGAATTCTAGCTTGGAAGTTACACTATAATCACAAAAACCACAACAAACTAAGAAGAGATTTCCTTGAATTGATCTTTATACAAGAGTATAATCGAAGATCCCGAGTGTCTTGTAAAGAAATTGCAACTAGCATGTAACATTACCAGAACGGATATGATGTATGAGATGTCACAGTTTTGTCTATCAATAGCTAATTGTCTGGTGTTTTTTTAACATTGCACTAAATGACGAGGATAATACACCGGGCCTCTTACCGATCTGAACTAAACGTTAACACAGTATGTTAACCCATTTGTTGTCAACTGAACCTTGGGTACAACATTTCCTACAAGACTGCATGTGCGGCCAACGTAGACTCAGAGCCAAGGTTGGCTGTTGATCGGTCAATATGAGTAATGACTAAGCAAAATTGTTTTGTCTCTTCTGAAGAGGGTTCTCACTAAAAGGGAAAATCTGTCTCTTTTAGAGAGCAAATGTTTCCTTGCTCCACTTGGAAGAAGATTCTTTCCTTGTATAGTAGAAGGTACGTAGACCCTTTTCAGAAGGGAATTAGGGTGAAGGAAAGCAAACAGTAGGTAGGAAAAATGTACTTTTTCGTGAAAAGGCACAATACTACGTCAGTGTATCCAGTCCCCTCACAGTAAACATGACAAAAGCAACAAAAAGGCACGTCGCTCAGCAAACTCATATCAACCCGGGCAGCTGCCCAGTTTGATCAGAGACTTCGCTGTCCGTATGAAGAAAGCTTGGGTCCTTAACTACCCACTGGGCGCACAGCGAAGACTGATGAGACTGGGTGGATGCCCATGCTGATCTGTGTCTTCGCTGGGCGCATATGCCATCATGTTGGTTTCGTCATGAGGTGGCTCATGTTACGCCTACGAAGTGCTTTGATGGGACAAACCAATGTTTGGCTCTAAAACCCCAGTTTTCAAGATTTGATACCAGTTGAGTACTCATGGCTAATTCTACTGTTGCCAGAGTAAATGAAAACCAATAGCTGAACCACGGCGGGCCAAGCCAAAGACATATCGTCAAGCCCCAACCCACTGGTTAAAGTTTTACGAAGACGCCGTCATTGAGTCTGAGGCCCGAACCGCCGTCGTGCAATTAAAGAGTGAAGCATAGCCATCAACAATGATTGGGTTGATAACTGGGCATGCACTCTGCCAGATAATATCCAGGCTATAGCCAATTCTTTTATAGCGGTTAATTAGTTTTCTGGATTGCTCCGAATAGTTAGATTTTCCCACAATTTTTCTAAAACTGTACACTAAGTCACCGTAACATTCTGGTTCCGATATACCTTGTTGCAGAAGTGTTTTCAAGCCCACGTTATATTTTTCTATCAAGGCACTGTGTCTGCGATAAAATTTCGAAAACGCCTTGCGAGTTTGGCAGTAAGGGCTTTATTACGGCAGTTATAGTCACTAAGATTTGAAGAAGCTCTGGCAAATCTAATAAGTTGAGATATGTATATCCCATATGAGGTTCGCCGGGGGGACATCGCCATCCAGAAAAGGACAATTGACTATATCAAAATCAAAATCGTCCCGTTTATCAAAAGTTTGGTGGAAACTGTATCATTTGATATACATAGATTCAAATCCAAAAAAGGTGCCTCGCTATCGAAAGAAATGGCTTTATTGAATTGGAGTTCAGTAGGGTATATGCAGTCCACCATTTGGTCAAAGTAAATATTGTCAATATTTAATAAATCATCAAGGTATCTAGAAGTGGAATTGAAAGTCTCAATAATGTCAGCCTGATTTACCCGTGAGAGAGACTTCATGAAATCAAAAGAGAAACAAATCTGCAACAAGAGGAGCACAATTAGTTCCCATCGGAATATCAATAGTTTGCCGATAAAGTTTAGTTCAAAATCTAATAAAAATGTTATCCAAAAGAAGGGCATTACAGACTTTTTGACAAGTCCATATTCAATGTTATGAAATTCAGTTCTCCTCCTCTCCACTTTCATCAAACATCCGTTATCTGAAGCTAGATTCGCATTACAAGAATGAGCCGGCTTCGGTGGCTCAGTTGGATGCGACGTCCGACTGGAGACCAGGAGGTCGCGGGTTCAACCCCCGCCGAGGTCGGCAATATTCTTTCGTGGAGATTGATCATGAAATATTTTCTACGGTCATTCTCTCCCTTCCGCTGATTCAAGAAGGGCAGTTGTCAGTTTCTGGCGAAAGAATGTGCACAATACTGGTTAACCGCTTAGAGGACTAAGCCTGCCCAGTAAACGTGTGGTTAGGTAAACTAACCGCGCTCGACATGACCCCATTGGGTTGACTGGGCCGTAAAACCTCAACACAACATTACAAGAATTGTAATCTACTGACGTAGTTATTGGTCACATGATGTGTTCGCGTGATTCAGATGCACAAATGATTCCCACTTCCGCTGTTGTGTTGCTAAGCCCTATATAAACGATATAGGCATATCGTGTTTGTTTGTAAAACAAAAACACTCAATATATATATATATATATATATATATATATATATATATATATATATATATATATAACAACGGATTGCCTATTGCGTGTTATAAAATTTAACAACCAAACATGCTGGTAAATCTCTGCTTTGCTAAATATGTAGTAAATATATCTTTGTCAAGTATCAAACACGTGTAGTCTGTTTACATCCGTTTGATTTGAGCCAGCGCACAACAAAACCTACAGTAAGGCATGTGCGACCAGCAAAGAGTCAGTCCAGCCTGCGCATCCGCACAGTCTGATCAGTCTTCGCTGATCACATGTGTCTTGTACAGCCTCCCGGCTATCCAAAGAGGGATAAACAAGAACACTTGTCATACTAGGTGGATGTATAGGCTGATCTGAGTACTTGCTGGTCACGCAGGTCTTATTGTAGGATTTGCCGTTCGCTAGCTTTTGTCAGGTATTTATGTAGTGTTTTCTTTATTTCCAAAGGCAATCTTTTTGACGTTTACTTATGGCAATGTCTCATCGAAATACGCGTTTATTGTATTCATTTTTATGACCCCACCTGCCGAAGGCTGGGATCATATAGAGTTTCGCTGTGACGTTACGTCCGTACGATCGTACGTGCGTATGTCATGTTCGTAACCAGAGTCTAACAAATGTTTGTTTACATTCAAATTTACATTGACATTTACGTCCGCGTTTCTCTTGGAGATAATATCTTGGTACCCTTTTATGCTAGGAAGTTGAAATTTGGTGTGCTACTTACCCAGACCTAAACCTCCAACTGTGCTACAGTTACCTCTGTGTCATGCCCTGGGGGTTAGCTAAGGGTCCAAAGGGCGGGGGCAATTTTTGTACTTTGGACATATGTCCAAATAATTATTTCAAACGTTATCACGAAAATTTCAGCTCGACAAAAATACATTAGCTGACAATTAATTATTTTGGACAATTGTTGTTAAAAAACTTATTTTGAATTGCAGAGATAGATGGTAGCTGGAAAATATTTTCTTTTGCGACCAAAGCAACAGAAGTCCATCGGCTTGAAACGACGTGACTTATATTTACAGTCTATTTAAATGAATAAATATAAGACGGTCGGAGCCTGCTGTGGAAGAAACCATTACGCATTACGTCTTATATTATTTTAATTTTCCAACTGCTCATATGAAAATTAATGATTCTTTTTTTCTATGTATATATTTTCTCCGAAGTATCTGGTCTCATTTTCTGTGCAAAAAGAACAATATATTTTTAAAATTGTGTCTGCATGATGTTTCATTCAGATCGAAAATAATTAGAATGAAATGTCTAGTCTTATATTTTGTGACAAACAAAAAAAAATCTCATTGAGCCAGCGCACGACAAACCTACAATAAGACTTGTGCGACCAGCGATCTCAGATCAGCCTGCGCATCCTCGCAGTCTGATCAAACTCTTCGCTGAGCGCACACCTCATATACAGCCTCTGGGCTATCCAAAGATGGATAAAGGAGACCCTTGCCATACTGGGTGGATGTACAAACTGATCTGAGTCTTTGCTGGTCACACAGGTCCTATTGTAGGTTTTATTGTGCCTTGGCTCCAATACTTGTTATCTGATGATTTAATCTAGAGAGTACTAAAGCTTAAAATGTATATGAGATGGTACACGTCATCACGAAAACACGCCTATATAATTTTGACCCCCTTAAACCCCATTTTTATATAGTAAAACTGGGGTTTGAAGGGGTATACATTATTTTTTTTATTTCTGCTCAAAAACATAGATTGTTGGTACTCGTTAGAACCGCCTCGTCGAGGCGGTTCTAACGAGTGTCCACAATCTATGTTTTGAGCAGAAATATGAAAAATATCAGAATTTTTTATCTGAAAATCTTCATTTTTTTGGTGGTAAAATTTTCAGTATATTTGAATAGGCATGTTTTCGTAATGTAATGAAATGATCAAATTCGTTTGTTCTGTACGATTATATTTGCTTGAGAAAGCCACTATTCATTACCGGAAATGAAGTTGTTTTCTTTTTCTTTTCTTGCTTTTTTTGATTTAGGGGATATGCACTTTTGTCTAGCTGAATTTCAATGCATCAGATTCGAGATAATAGAAATGTCATGTAGTTGCTACAAATGAAACATGAAATGGTTTAATCTGGCTGATAAGTTGACAGATCTGAATTCTAATTGGTAACCTATTTGTGAGTGCAGAGAAGTTAGTTTTGTTTGCGTTTAATTAAGTGACTAAGTGACTTCGGTTTTAAACACGTCTTATGCAAGTTCTGATACTAAAATAACTTTTTGCCGAGAACAGATATATCTTCGAAACAATTTTAATGAAATGTCAAACCTTATATAAAACGAAAAATAAGAAAACCGTCATCCATTACGTAAATACGCCTTCAAATATATAGAAAATTTCACCTCTAAAAATCTGAAAATTTTCAGATAAAAACACTGATATTTTTCGTATTTCTACTCAAAACATAGATTGTGGTACTCGTTAGAACCGCCTCGGCGAGATAGATTGTGGTACTCGTTAGAACCGCCTCAGCGAGGCGGTTCTAACGAGTACTCACAATCTATGTTTTGAGCAGAAATAAGAAAAAATAATGTATACCCCCTGTAAACCCCAGTTTTACTATATAAAAGTGGGGTTTAAGGGGGGCAGTATTATATGGGCGTGTTTTCGTGATGCCACTTCGATTATATACAATCAAATTCAACGACTCGAACATCTTTGGTATCCTGGAAATTTGTTCTAGGAATGGGTAAGTCGACCACTGAGGGTTAATCGTAGCGCCAGGACAGTAGGCAGCTGTAGATGATTTAGGAATGTCTTTTCGAATTTCTACAAAATAACGGTATGTTAAAGGAACTCATTAGAATGCCTTGAAAACACTAAGCCAGGCATGACCCGATGGCCCGTTTACGGTTCTTTTCTGTGGAAAAGCTCCTTTTCGGTGTTTAGCAGGACCACGGTTCGAGTTACACTTTTTACCCAACATCGTAGATTTGGCGCGTTTTACTGGAGTATTTTAATTAGTCCGCCGATAATGTACTCAGTATGATTATTTCTTAAAAAAATTGAAGTTTTCTTTGGTTTTGTTTATTTATTCACTATTGATAAGCATTAGATCGTATAAGGCTAATACTTTTGAATGCAGAATTTGCGCATTTTAAGCGTCAGCTTGGAACTATATGTTAGGAAAGTATTAGGTTGGCAGTAAGAGGAAAACGGATTGTCGAAATGCGGTATGTCAAGTCTGGGTGCGTTTTCTCAGCCCCGCTCCCCAACCCCTCTTCCCTCTCACACACAAACGAATGTTATAAGATATCATCTCTTGAATATTCATTAATAAAATGGCAAGCTTTTTAGTGGCGTTTATAATTAGACACTGACGATAATTTAGAGATAGTATATTACTACGAACAGTGACAATGTCAAAGTCAATGGAGTGAATATAAAATAATCAACTTTAGTATGGTATGACGATATTTACAACCACAGTGTAAAGAAAATACGGCACTATAATCATGTTTTATTTTCATTCTTATGTGTAGATATCTTATTGTTCTATTTATTTATTTACGTTACAGAGAGCTACACTGTATACATGCAAATTTTCGTTTAAGCGTAGAACGGTTTGGAACTACTTTGTTACGTTGTTATAAATGCGAGGTTATTGGCTGAGAACTGACAATAGAAATTCGGTTCATTGCTGTGGCAATCGTCCCCGAAAAAATGTCTAATAATATAAGCGATCAATGTCATCCATTATGAAAACACGTCTATTCATAGAAAAATTCACCTCCAAAAACTGAAAATTTTCAGATAAAAAAAAAACTCTGATAATTTTTATATTTCTGCTCAAAACATAGATTGTGGGTACTCGTTAGAACCGTCTCGGCGAGGCGATTCTAACGAATACCCACAATCTATGTTTTTGAGCAGAAATAAGAAAAAATAATGTCTGCCCCTGTAAACTCCAGTTTTACTATATAAAAGTGGGATTTAAGGGGATCAATATTATATAGGCGTGTTTCGTGATGTTACTAACGTCCTTTGAGAATAGCTCATCGCTACAGTCCCGTTTATATTTGGAAATCCACTTAGAATCAGAGGCGGTAGGTTAATACGCTTGCTAGTAAAAACAGTCTCAAATCGCGCAATTAAAGACGCAGATGACGCACCGGGGCGCTGTCTTTTATTCGCTGTTCCATCACTAGACAATTGTGACGTTCATCAGAACCTATGTGTGCATCAACAGTTCAAATTCTAAAGGAACAAATGCTCCCGGAGTTTATCAGTGGTCGTGTAATTGACTTGTCATAAGCAAACTTATATATAAGTGTCAACTCTGGATTGTGTCCCATTTAACAATGTATCCATCACAGACAGACTCGGAGTTTTGTTCTAGAACAAAGCATCAAGGACAAGACCTGAAGGTTCATGAATAAACATAAGGGGTTATCAACAAGCTCATAGAAGAAGACCAAACATTACGAAAACATGCCTATTCAAATATACTGAAAACTTCACCACCACAAAATTAAAATTTTCAGATAAAAAATTCTGATATTTTTCATATTTCTGCTCAAAACATAGACGAGGCGGTTCTAACGAGTACCCACAATCTATGTTTTTAAGCAGAAATAAGAAAAATAATGTATACCCCTCTAAACCCCAGATTTACTATATATAAAAGTGGGGTTTAAGGGGGTCGAAATTATATAGGTATGTTTTCGTAATGTATAAAAGAAGTAAGATTCATTTGCATGTAATTGAATACTGATATGAGTCCTGTCGCGAAGCTTCGGCATCTGCGGACAGTGAAGGCCTAGATCAAACTGTTAATCGCACAGGCTAATCCGGGCATTCGCTGTCCACTAAAACATTATTGACTACCATAGAAAACTTAGACGAAAAGCAAAGACTTTGATTAAATTGCAAAGATGCGCAGGCTGATCTGTACTTTAACTGACCCTCGTATGCCCCCGAAGACCCATTTATTCCTGGAAAGATACAGATGTACTGTGTATATATTTCTTCTCCAGAAAAGAACACATACATATCGATCAGTTTTATAACCTGACTTTATTGGTTTGGTAAACAACTACATCACTTTTTGTCCGTCGTCTGTCCGTTTACACATTTTAACGACAACCTCCAAAGTCGTTGAAGCGATTTGTCCTTAATAAAGTAGGAATATTGCTTGCGCAGGGGGAAGAGGGGTTGGGGGGGGGGGGGGTTAAAATAGCTAAAATTATGGTGATCTGCCTTTTTGTTTGGTTGCTTTGACAACCGTCCCATAAACTTATAATGGGAAGAAAGTTACATTGCATTTTCTCCATAACTTTAAAGCGACGTGAACCATACTTGGCAGTTATGATCATTTGATGATTGTCTACCCATTGATCAGTGGCAATTTTGTTTGGTTGCCATGGCAACATTAAATTTTATTCTAGGAAATGTTTTAATGACAACTTCTCCAAAATCACTGAAGCAATGTGACCCTTATTTGGTAGAAATATTGCTTTTGTAAGGGCATTACAAAATGATTAAATTTTGCCAATTTATCTCTTGGTTTGGTTGCTATGGCAACAGAAAGTTTCTATATACTTATGCATTTTCTCATAACCTGCGAAGCTTTAAAGCTGAATATAAGAATAAAGCATTGGGGACTCCAGGTCTGCTACGTTTGTTCAAATGATGATCGTAGGTTGACCTTTGACCTTTTTAATGCAAGGTCAAATTTGCGAAAATTTTAAAAAATGTAATAAAAATTAGCAGCTGAAACTCACGATGCATGATTTAAGTAGTAAAACTTTTTAGTTACAATCAAAATTTTGTCCCCTGAGCCCTTCCCCGTTGGCTATATACATTTATAAAATCTTAGTCTTTAAACGTCTTCTTCTTTAAAGCGGCTTGACCAATTTTCACTGGATTGTACATGAAGCCTTTTTTCGAAGGGATATTGACAACTTGCTCAAAGGTTCCGCACCGTTGAACAAGATGACCGTCATGCCCAGATATGGTAAAAATACTTAAAAATTCACTCCAGAACCAAGAAAGCTTCGAGACTGAATCTTGGTATATAGCAATGGGGGCTCAAGGTCTACCAAGTTTGTAGGGTGACCTTTGACCTTTTTACGGCACTGTCAAATGTGTGTCCCTAAACATTTATATGGGTAAAATGTTGAAAAATCATTTTTCCAAACTGCCTTAAAAACTTATTGTTGAAATTTATTATATGTGATCAGAGTAACAATAAAAAATTGTTCCTTCCGGCAAATTGTCCATAGGCTATGTATACATGTAAAATTGTATAATATTTATACGACTTGTTCTCTAAAACCAATTGGCTAATTTTCACCAAACAGATTTGGAGTTCGAAAATACGGTTTTGAAGAGTCAATCATTGTAAAACATTTAAAGCTGTCAAACACTGTTCGGTGATTGTAGACGTCCTCCTTACTAGTTTGGGCCTATATTGTTTGTTGATGCTTTCCTGTCAAGAGCCGTTACTTCAGCGTCGAGAAACTAAAGTGCCGTAAATGCATCACGAAAACATGCCTATATAATTTTGACCCCCGTAAACCCCACTTTTATATAGTAAAACCGGGGTTTACAGGGGTGTACATTATTTTTCTTATTACTGCTCCAAAACATAGATTGTGGGTACTCGTTAGAACCGCCTCGCCGAGGCGGTTCTAACGTGTAGCCACAATCTATGTTTTGAGCAGAAATATGACAAATATCAGAGATTTTTTTATCTGAAATTTTTCAGTTTTTGGAGATGAAATTTTCTATATATTTGAATTGGCGTGTTTTCGTAATGACATTCTGTTTTGTTTTAGATTTATTATTTGTCTGAGTCGTAATGCAAATCGTAAATCGGACTTTTTTTCGCTTACGCCGACAATCTCGGCGATGCTTCTACGCACCCATTTCATGCTTTTCTGTGCAACCGAATCTCTATTATTAACCATTACCACTCTCTGGGCTAATTTAAAAGACGACAAATTGGTGATATTTCTTATTTTTTCCAGAAAACAGAATTTGACGTTTCGTGCAAATTGTATCCATTGGAGACAATGTGCATGAAATGTCAAATCCTGTTTTCTGGAAAAAAAGAAAAAGTATTTCAAAATGTCGTCGGCTGAAAATTTACCCAGAGTTCTAATCGTTAATGTTATGTTTCCAAATGGGGTTTTGATTTATGGTTTCTGCACTGAACGCCGTTTGCGGATCTATAACTGGTTTCTAAATTCAGAAGTGTCTGGATGTTTGTCTTTAATTTAGATATTCAAGCTTAAAGAGAATCGATGCACCATCAATAGAGACAACTCCATCAAGGCTGGTTATGCTTTTTTTCTGAAAGGAGGTCCACTCTAAAGGGATAGAATTTGCTCCCTTAGGATCAAATTCTGTCTGTTTAAAGTAGACTCCTTTTTATAATTGACGAGGTGCTGGAAAGCAAATCAGAAACCGCGTAAGTTGTCTCCCTTGTACAAAATGCTGAGTGCGTTACGAAAACATGCCTATTCAATATACTGAAATTTTTTCCACCAAAAAATGAAAATTTTCAGATAAAAATTCTGACATTTTTTAATATTTCTGCTCAAAAACATAGATTGTGGGTACTCGTTAGAATCGCCTCGCCACATAGATTGTGGGTACTCGTTAGAACCGCCTCGGCGAGGCAGTTCTAACGAGTACCCACAATCTATCTTTTTGAGCAGAAATAAGAAAATTTATCTTTACCCCTGTAAACCCCAGTTTTACTGAATAAAAGCGGGGTTTAAGGGGGTCAAAATTATATAGACGTGTTTTCGTGATGTATATTTGATATTCTGACTGGACAAGTTTAAATTGCGCGACCCGAAGGGATGCCCTAAAATCACCTCGTGTGCCCGTCCATCCGTAGTCAGTTAGCGAAAATGTTAGGTCAGTTAGGGAAAATGTGTATTCAGTCAGCACAAATGACCATGGCGCTTAGACCATTGGCAATATTCTGATAATTTTGGCGTACTGACAGATACCAATAAGATCTACCCAATGGACTTCTTGAGTGTTATAGTTCATTGACAGAGCCTTTGCTGAGCATAAAAATGTAAAATGCTTGAACGATCTGGAATATTTTGATGATATTCTTTTTTGTTTTCATACTAGATGATACCGTCTATAGCTAAGCAAATTGACTTCCCGAGTGCCAGAATACATTTCTCGAGCATAAAAAAAGTAAAAATGAGAAAGTGGCCATAACGCTTGAACGGTCTGGAATATTTTGATGATTTTCGCATACTGAATGTTAGCATGTACATGTAAGCTTTTTTGTTTGCATTATTGATAGATATCAACATGATCTAGCCAATGGTCTTGCACTCAGTACTGGTTTATTGCCTCGGACAAGTCCTAGCACGGATGCCGGACGATAGGTTATCTGAACCTGTTTGAAGTAGCTGCATACTGTTGAAAAGTTGAAAGGTCATAAAACCAAATACGTTACATCATCATATAGAAAATTGGTACAACGTCCCCATCACAAAATAAGTGTTTTTTACTTAAAGCTGCCATTAAAATGCGGGTCGAACACTTTAGCCAAAGGTTGGTTTATGTCAGTTTTACACAAAAGTATATTTCGTTTAATTGCAGACCAACTTTCAAGTTGTCTATGGTATTTTTAGTGTTCTAGTGTTGAAAAATTAGACCCGGTAAACTTCTTTTTTTCTCATTACGAAAACACGCCTATTCAAATACATAGAAAATTTCACCTCGAAAAACTGAAAATTTTAAGATGAAAATCTCTAATAGTTTTCATATTTCTGCTCAAAACATAGATTGTGGGTACTCGTTAGAACCGCCTCGGCGAGGCGGTTCTAACGAGTACCACAATCTATGTTTTTGAGCAGAAATAAGAAAAATAATGTATACCCCTGTAAACCCCAGTTTTACTATATAAAAGTGGGGTTTAAGGGGGTCAATATTATATAGGCGTGTTTTCGTGATGTTTTGTTTATTTTTCCACCATAAATGATAATACATGTATTCAAAGGCAGAAAAGTTCCAAAACATGCTGATAGACCCCGTCTTTTTTGCGATGTATTTTGTCAGTTTAAAGCTAAACTTTAATTTGGAAGACAAGGGATTCTGTGGGGATTTGAATTTAGCCTAATGCTATCATGGAATCCACCAAAAAAATAAGTAGGCTCTTGATTCCTAATGTGAGCCGGGTCACAGCATTTCCTATAAGATTATATGTGCGCCCTGCGAAGACTCAGATATACCTGAAAGAGGTAGTGGCATCAAGATCATCCATTAGTTTTAGACATATCAACAGGTAGTAACATTACGAAAACGTGCCTATTCAAATATACTGAAAATTTTACTAAAAAAATTTAAAAATTTTCAGATAAAAAATGCTGATATTTTTTTCATATTTCTGCTCAAAACATAGATTGTGGGTACTCGTTAGAACCGCCTCAGCGAGGCGGTTCTAAAGAATACCCACAATTTATGTTTTGAGCAGAAATAAGAAAAATAATGTATTACCCTAAGGGATAAACCCCAGTGTTACTATATAAAAGAGGGGTTTAAGGGGTTCAAAATTACATAGGCATGTTTTCGTGATGACTGGACTTGTTCAAATATCAAATAAACACGATACGGAGTTAAAGTGCTCAAATATTTATAGCAAATACGATATCCTTCCCTCCTATGACGCATGTTATAATAATAACATTAAAGTTTCAGGTGCAACAGGTGTCTGGTTAGCGTAGTTTCTGTTCGTTGTAAAACTTCTAGAAATTCCAAGTGATATACGAGATGCAAGAATATTGCAGGTTCTGATCAGAATTTGGAATACACAGGAAAGTCTGAATTTTTGCTGAAGGCATATGTTCAGTTCAATTCTTTGTTATATTTACATTGGCTTCCAATTCCCTGTATTTACCTGAAGTATTCGAACACCTTAACTCTCTATGATACTTGCTCTAATTTTTCAACAAGTCCATTTCACAACAAGCCCATATTAATGTGTGCCGGCTGAGTGGCAAACTGTGTAGACCTAGATCAGACGTCGCATTGTGCGGCGTCTGATCTAGATTTCTACAGTTTGCTCAAGACTGTCTGTCGCCAGCCTCGGGTGGCTCACTTGGTCAGTCGGATGCGCGTCCGACTGATGATAACGTGGCCGCCAGTTTGAGCCCCGCCGGGTGCGGCAGAATTCTTTCGTGGAGATAAATTATGAAATATTTTCTGCGGTCATGCTCTCCCTTCTGCTGATTCAAGAAGGGAATGATCAGATTCTGGTGAAAGAATGTGCTCAAATACTGGTTAACCGCTAATAGAGGACAAAGCCCGCGAAGGAAAAGTGTGGTTAGGTACACCGACCGGCTCGGCATGGTCTTAATAGTGTTGACTGCATTACGAAAACACGCCTATTCAAATATACTGAAAATTTTACCACCAAAAAATGAAAATTTTCAGAAAAAAATGCTGATATTTTTCATATCTCTGCTCAAAACATAGATTGTGTGTACTCGTTAGAACCGCCTCGACGAGGCGGTTCTAACGAGTACCCACAATCTATGTTTTTGAGCAGAAATAAGAAAAACAATGTATACCCCTGTAAACCCCAGTTTTACTATATAAAAGTGGGGTTTAAGGGGGTCAAAATGATATAGGTATGTTTTCGTGATGGGACCTCTTTTTTCGAACGGAAATACCACTTAATATCCTCTTATTGTCGTCTGCAGCAAGCTTACTGTTTACATTAAGAGGAATAAGGATTTTCTATGGCTAATTCGGGAGCTTTCAGAAGTACAGTTTTAACCTTAAAGCGCCAAGCAAAATTTGTAATAGACGACATTCTAAAATTTTGATGTTTTAATTCTTCAGAGAAAAAAAAAAAACTTTGACATTTGATGTAAATTGTCTGGGTTTTACGCTTAAAACATTTCCAGTACAATAGCTTTTAGTTTACTATAGACCCTTATGAATATATTCGTTAATGCTTAGCATGCTGGGTAAAAATAATACACGACAGTAAAAATCAAAGTAAACCGACCAGGGCTGTCTGTCCAAATACACAAGGCAAAATCGGTATGCACAATTCAGTTCTTTGTTATATTTGGTGTGATTTCTTTTTAATATTCTGGATAATGTCAACTTCAGACAGAATGTCTAAACGAACTGTGACTGATAAAAAGAGTCATAAACGCATATGAATACAGCGAAAGCCCGGAGAAACCTCACCACTGAGTGAGCCTCTTCGCTGTTCGCGTTCAAAATCTTTGGTTCCTATAGAATATACTGGCATAAAGTTATTGATAAGATTTCTTGGATGAGTAGTCTGATCAAGACCGTCCTTTCTCGCATCAACGTAGTGCTTTTTACTTTGCAAGCCACGTGTTTAATTATTAAATCCTCAACTGCTGAACCGACTTCGCAGAAAAAGGAAATTTATCACATATGCATAGGGCTTTCGTTGTAGCTTCCAGAAACAATGAAAACGGCAGGCTATCGACGAACAGAGAAGGGCCAGTTCAGCTTGCGCGGACGCGCAAGCTGATCGGAGCCTTCTTTGTTCGATATGGCAAAACGGCGCACTTTTGCGCTCAGCATTCAATGTGCTAGTATTTGTTTGACACACATATTCAGGTCTCTTGGTGCAACATTCATTGTCTTTCAGTGATGTGGAAAAAAAGATTCCATATAATCAATTGAGACAGTCTTGAAACAGTCGGTGACTTTAAATGAGAAAGATGCTTGGTGAAACTGAAATCAGCCGCGTCAGCATCCTAGCATTATGATTAGAATCTTCGGTTTGCGCTCTTTGGATAGTAAAGGGTTGAAGTTTTTTTTTTTTTTTCAGGCAGACAGCGAAGTTTCTGATCAAACTGTGCAGACGCATAGGCTGGTCTGAGTCTTCGCTGGGCGAACATGTCCGAATGTACATTTTTCTCACGTTGCGGCTTATATAATACTGAAGTACCAACGGGCCTAATCAATTGATCTGGACCTTCTTTGTTCACATATTTCCCAAAGGCCCATTAATTACAGGGCCTAAGCTTTCCAGTACATTACTGACCCTCTCTCTGTTAGAGAGGGTCAGTAATATAGTGGAAAGCTCAGACCCTGTATTTGTTTGTTTTAGGTGGAGCTTTTCGACACAGTCAACACTGTTAAGGTTATGTTGACCTACTCACACATTTCCTGGGCAAGCTTAGTCCTCTAAGCGGTTAACCAGTACTTTGAACGCATACTTTCGCTAGTAATTGACAACTACCCTTCTTGTATATATCAGCGAAAGGGGGAGAACTTCCGACCCCTGGATCTGCAACTTAACGCCCTACCGACTGGTGTCTGGCTATCCCTGTGTAGTTGCATACAATAACATGCTGGCATGGTCTTTTGTTTTGTTCATCAAATGGGCAGCATTAAGCAAAGAGTGCCTTCTAACAGAGTGAAATACGCAGACGCATGCGCAAGGTATCATCCGGGCCTTTGCTCTCTGTTCAAACATTCCGTACCATCCAATGATTCTGATAGCGGACAGTGAAGGTCCTGATCAGACTGCGCGGATGCGCAGGCTGATCTGGGCCTTTGCTGTCAGAATATGCTGGAAGACACGTTTTCGCATGGCGTGGCATAATTATAATCTCTGGTTGGTTTTCGTCAAGACTTCTTGCTTTGCCTAGCAATGCCTAATTTCCTTGCGGAATTGGAAAATTAAGACATTTGCTATAATTTGTTACACTATGTGTTGATGTTTGGCTTACAGATAATGCCTCGCCTTGATTTATGCTCCAAATGACGAGATTGTTGCATTAAATTCGAATATTGCATTAATTCAGCAGACGGCGTAACTCTTAAAGCGCCAAGCAAATTTGTAGCAGACAACAGTCTATTTTTTGTACTTTTCATATAAAATAAGTCTTGACATTTCATGTGAATCGTCTGCCAAGCGGACGATTCACACTAAATGTCAAAATTTATTTTCTATGAAAAATACAAAACAAAATTAAATAAAATGTCGTCTGCTGCTGTTGTGAATACCGCCTTAAAGGTTAACAGAAACCAGGGTTTAAGACTATTTAAATCGCTTCAAATATCGTGTAAGTGTTTGCCACCCTCTTGGGCCATTAATCCACCATTTTTTATCTTTAGCTCACTGACAGCAGAACGTGGTAGAATGTTTGTATGCTTTGTGATACTTATCTTTGCTGGAAAAAAAATAGCGCGTCACATTTCGTTCGTAATGTCTTGTAATAAGTTGAATAGAATTAAAGCCCTCTTTTTCGAGGGGTGAATACCACTTGATATGCTCTTATTGTCGGCTGCAGCAAGCTTACTGTTTACATTAAGAAGAATAAGGATTATCTATAGCTAATTTGGGAACTTTCAGAAGTACAGTTTTAACCTTAAAGCGCCAAGCAAAATTTGTAACAGACGACATTCTGAAATTTTGATGTTTAATTCTTCGGAGAAAAAACAAACAAACAAAAAACATTGACATTTCATGTAAATTGTCTGCGTTTTAAGATTAGAACATTTCCCATCACGAAAACATACCTATATAATTTTGACCCCCTTAAACCCCACTTTTACATAGTAAAACTGGTGTTTACAGGGGTATACATTATTTTTCTTATTTCTGCTCAAAATCATAGATTGTGGGTACTCGTTAGAACCGCCTCGTCGAGGCGGCTCTAACGAGTACCCACAATCTATGTTTTGAGCAGAAATATGAAAAATATCAGAATTTTTATCTGAAAATTTATTTTTTTTGGTGATAAAATTTTAAGTATATTTGAATAGGCGTGTTTTCGTAATGCAGTACAATAGCTTTTGGTATCCCATAGACCCTTATGACAATATATTCGTCAACGCTTAGCATGCTGGGTAAAAAAAAATAGTACACGACAGTTTGAAAAACTTTTCCAGAAAATAGGGTTTGCCACTGCATGCATTATCACTCCTTAGGACCTCTACTTACGAGGGATGTTCGAAATGAATTGCTTATTTCTATCTGGAGACTTCAAATTTCAAGTTAGCCCAAAAGTACTCATTTCATGCCCTCGAAGTACTCCCCGTGGCTAGAAATGCAAAGTTTCAGCCGATGTATCCACTTCTTGAAGGCGTCACGGTACGCTGATTTGGGCACAGTAATAAGGTACTGATGAATGGCAGATCCAAGTGCCTGTCGGGACTGGTATTTCCGCCCAGCAAGGAATGCTTTCAATTTCGGAAACAAAAAGAAATCACATGGGGCAAGGTCTGGGGAATACGTGGGGTGAGGCAAACAGTTACTTTTTCTTTCTTCAAAAACGCCGTAACTATTGTGGAGGTATGAGCTGGGGCATTGTCATGTAGAAGACGGACATGTTTAAAACCAGTGGCAGGGCGTCGTTTCTGATAATACTTTTTCAGTTTCTTCAGTACTACGTCTTTGTAGTACTTTCCGGTGATGCTTTTGCCCTTTTTTACTGGCACTTTTATTGCGACTCCTTCACCAGAGAAGAAGATTGCATACAAAATCCTCTTTGTACTCAAAGAACGTTTGGCAATTATTGGGCGTTTGCTGTGTTTAGTGGCCCAGATCTTATTGCTAACCTTTCTGACGGGCTCAAAATAATGGACCCAGCGAGCTTTGATGTAAGCCCGTATTTCATCTTTTTTGTCGACGCTTCTACCAACCATTTTTTTTTTTAGCCGGCCTCGGTGGCTCAGTTGGATGCGCCGTCCGACTGGAGACCAGGAGTTCGCGGGTTCAACCCCCGCCGAGGTCGGCAACATTCTTTCGTGGAGATTGATCATGAAATATTTTCTACGGTCATTCTCTCCCTTCCGCTGATCCAAGAAGGGCAGTTGTCAGTTTCTGGCGAAAGAATGTGCACAGTACTGGTTAACCGCTTAGAGGACTAAGCCTGCCCAGTAAACGTGTGGTTAGGTAAACTGACCGCGCTCGACATGACCCCATTCGGTTGACTGGGCCGTAAAACCTCAACACAAACAAAACCAACCATTTTTACTGCAGTGGTCAATGACTGCGTGTATTCAAATGGCAAATTTTATGTCTTACACTTGGTCTAACATGTATATTTATACACCATTGTGTAGATATTGAATAGCCCTATACAGGTATGTATTGGTTTTTATCGTGCCCCACTTGGATATCGAGCTAGAGGACAATAAGCAATTCATTTCGAACATCCCTCGTATGTCGCGGCTCATGTTTTATACATCATAACACAATTGTATTTTCCTCATATGTGAATACAGTGACGTAACGTCTAAGGTTGCAGTATTCTGAAAAATTAGTAACCTCAAATTTCACTTTTACGTTCAATTGTTACAGTCGACTCTCGTTATTTCGAATTCCAAGGGACTTACTGAAATACTTCGAGATATCCGTACCTCGACATATCAGAGTTGAGAGAGTGAGGAAAACAATAAATTGAACAACCACATTTAACAAATGAATATGTAATTTGACTCCTGAAGTTAGGAGCATTTTCTCCTCTTTTCTAAAGAACCTGTTGTCATAGTTTCATGTTAAAACAGGGACCAGATTTTCACTTCGAGATAAGCGGTAATTCGAAATATGCGAGTTCGAGATAATGAGGTTCGACTGTATTTTGGCGTGAAAGCAAGCAGAAGAACAGATATCAGATATGTAGCTGAAATATCCATACCGCAGTGGTGTTGTAATATAGTTGTTTTGGCCAACTCCCTGTTCGAAGGTCAAAATCCTTTCAAAACCCCATTCATGTACCGTAAGTGTCGTTTCTTGCATCCCGACACACACGCACGCACAGGTGCAAGCGCAACGCATGCACGCGCAAGCACGCACGATAATCAAACGATACACTCCAATGACATTACTATTACAGGTAGGCGAAAAGCAGATAGTGTCAGATTCTACTTCGAACAGAAGAAGCAGGTTATACTTTAATATTTACCACTCTATGGGCAAATTCAGCAGCCGACAAATTGATGAAATGTTTTCTTATTTTCCCCGGAAAACATTATTTAACATTTCTTGCAACTTGTCTCCAATGGAGATAATTTGCATAAATGTCAAAACCTGTTTTCTAGGAAAATAAGAAAAATATTCCAATATATATTCTGCTATATATTTTGCCCAGAATGCTAAACGTTAAAGGCAAGATTTTACCACCAGAAACTTTTTCAGACAAAAAATTTTCAGATAAAAAATATGATATTTTTCACATCACTGCTCAAAACATAGATTGTGGGTACTCGCTAGAACCGCCTCGGCGAGGCGGTTCTAACGAGTACCCACAATCTATATTTTTGAGCAGCAATAGAAACAAATAATGTATACCCCTGTAAACCCCAGTTTTATTATATAAAAGTGGGGTTTTAGGGGGTCAAAATTGTATAGGTATGTTTTCGTGATGATGAGACTTGTTGACTTCATAAACCGTTGATTAAATATACAAAGCATAAATTAATAATAATTCCAGCATTTTCAACCTCTTTATCTGTGAACATACGAGGGATGTTCGAAATGAATTGCTTATTGTCCTCTAGCTCGATATCCACGTGGGGCACGATAAAAACCAATACATACCTGTATAGGGCTATTCAATATCTACACAATGGTGTATAAATATACATGTTAGACTGAGTGTAAGACATAAAATTTGCCATTTGAATACACGCAGTCATTGACCACTGCAGTAAAAATGGTTGGTAGAAGTGTCGACAAAAAAGATGAAATACGGGCTTACATCAAAGCTCGCTAAAAACTTGGTTGTTCTTTGAAGAAGCTGATGACTGAAATTTCTACTGCTTTTGGACCTTCTTGTGTGTCTTATGACACAGTTCGGCGGTGGAAAAAGAAATTTGAGTCTGGTGTAGAGTCCATCAAAAATGCACCGAAATCAGGTAGGCCAAAATCTGCATCTCGTAAAGAAATCGTTTCCAAAATAAAGGAAATCATTGAAGGAAATGCCAGATTTACAGTTCGTGATATTGCACGAAAGGTAGGCATATCACTATCAACGGTTCACCTTATTTTGAAGAAGCATTTGAAAGTCAGAAAGATTTCTGCTAGATGGGTGCCACATCTGTTGACTGACGAGCGAAGGAGGCAACGGGTTAAAGTGGCCAAAAAGCTGCTTCAAATGTTTCCAAAATATGACAAAAAGCAGTTTGCCAATGTCGTCACAGGTGATGAAACCTGGGTCCATTATTTTGAGCCCGTCAGAAAGGTTAGCAATAAGATCTGGGCCACTAAACACAGCAAACGCCCAATAATTGCCAAACGTTCTTTGAGTACAAAGAAGGTTTTGTATTCAATCTTCTTCTCTGGTGAAGGAGTCGCACTAAAAGTGCCAGTGAAAAAGGGCAAAAGCATCACCGGAAAGTACTACAAAGACGTAGTACTGAAGAAACTGAAAAAGTATTATCAGAAACGACGCCCTGCCACTGGTTTTAAACATGTCCGTCTTCTACATGACAATGCCCCAGCTCATACCTCCGCAATAGTTACGGCGTTTTTGAAGAAAGGAAAAGTAACTGTTTTGCCTCACCCCCTGTATTCCCCAGACCTTGCCCCATGTGATTTCTTTTTGTTTCCGAAATTGAAAGCATTCCTTGCTGGGCGGAAATACCATTCCCGACAGGCACTTGGATCTGCCATTCATCAGTACCTTATTACTGTGCCCAAATCAGCGTACCGTGACGCCTTCAAGAAGTGGATACATCGGCTGAAACTTTGCATTTCTAGCCACGGGGAGTACTTCGAGGGCATGAAATGAGTACTTTTGGGCTAACTTGAAATTTGAAGTCTCCAGATAGAAATAAGCAATTCATTTCGAACATCCCTCGTAGTTTCTTCGCAAGTAATTTACCGAGTTTGCCATGTTTTCTGTCAGAAAGAAGATTTTGCTTAAATATTTGGAAATGTTTAGAGTCTCGTTTAATATTTAAACCTTTCACTGCCACAGGCGATAATAATAGGCTTTTGCAAACAGCATAGATCCAGATGAGACGGCTCAATGAGCCGTCTCATCTGGATCTTCGCTGTTTTACATTCAGTCTCTCAACTTTACATATAAATGTCTTTCCAAGCGATAGTTTGTTAAAGTAAAAAAGCAGACGTCAAATGTCGTCTGAAATTTGGCACCGAAGCAGTTAAAATGGCAGCGCCCTTGATAATTACTTTGGAATCTTTGAGCTTCCTTAACAACCTTACTTTTTATCCGATTTTTGTCAAATTTGTATCAGAATCCATGCATGATTTGTCAAGATCTTTCATTTTATCTCAATCGCATTCTTTAACAATCTTCTTTTTTTCCTTGAAGCAGAAAGCTTCGAATTTATTTCTCCATGCATAATCAAGGAAAACAGAGCACTTCAATTACTTAAACTGTCATTTCTAAGCGAATTATGTGCTTTGAATATATTAGCCCTTCAAGCGCCAAATCTAACTATTACCGGACTTTATTCTGAAATATTCTTCTTATTTTTCGGAGAAAATAGGACTTGACATTCCTTGTAAATCTTCTCCGCAGGAGACGATTTGTTATGACATGTCAAATCCTAGTTTCTGAAACACATATCACAAATTTATCTCTTTTAATGTCGTGATAAGCATTCTAAGGATTACTTTAGGTACAATTACCGTATGTTTACGTACAGCCTTCTGTTCTATAGATTTCCATATGTATAGCCACTTTGCAAGACTATTGCTGCTTGGATTAAGTTACAAATGAGGTTCCCTGAGGATAAACAGCTACAAATGACAAGCCAAGAGCAGGTTGAATTTTTCAGTAAGTAGATATCTTTCCATGTAAAATGATCTATGTAAAGGTAGATTACAACGATCTAGCCGGCCTCGGTGGCTCAGTTGGATGCGCGTCCGACTGGAGATCAGGAGTTTAACTGGGCCGTAAAACCTCAACACAAACAAACAACGATTTAAGTGGCTGCGGTCTAAATATGAGCAAATGACGTTGCCTGCCACTGTCAAAATGGCTCAGTCTACGCATATATTGTATTGGTTGAACAGCGTTTGCTTTTATACGGTAGCACTCTGAGTTTTGTTATATATCGAAGTAATGCAGTCGATTGTGTATACGCAGTTGTCGCAAGTTCGATGAAATAAGACTCCAGCATTTACTATCATCGACCTCATCACGAAAACAGGCGTATATAATTTTGACTCCCATAAACCCCACATTTGTATAGTAAAACTGGGATTTACAGGGATATACATTATTTTTCTTATTTTTACCCAAAACACATAGATTGTGGGTACTCGTACGAGTGCAATTGTGGGTACTCGTACGAGTGCCCACAATCTATGTTTTGAGCATAAATATGAAAAATATTGGAATTTTTTATCTGAATATTTTCATTTTTTGGTGGTAAAACTTTCATTATATTTGAATAGACGTGTTTTCGTAATGTAGATTATGTATCTGAATCCATGCATACACATAGAATCTTCTTTATTTTTGAGTTTAGGGGTGTCTAAATGTATACTTTGTGTCGCTGATAATTCATATACACCGATCAAAAGTGCTCAAGTTCCTTTCTGTCACGGAACTCGAACTCGGGACCACTAGAATCCGAGTCAGATATTCAATCACTTACGAAAAAATCTTACCAATAAAAAGGACTTCGTCGCATATAGGAAATACGAAAAAATCTTACCAATAAAAAGGACTTCGTGTATATAGGAAACGAATATAGTAAGAAAAATCCGTTCTGACAGGGAGGAGTTAGATAAAGTTCCTCCGTTGGATGCATCCATTTTTTAAATCGGTGTTTAGATTATAATTGACTCCTCCGTCAGGCAGTTATAACCACGCCCACGTGAATTTCCTTAGACAAACTATGTATTGATTCTCGTACCTGTGCTTACCTGTAAAAAGCACGTGTTGATTTGTTTGTCTAACTAAAACATTGACAACTGCCTTATTAGATATTTTGAATGGTCAGTTGCGGTTGTCAGTTAAATTGTCAAGTGACTTTACGGAGGAGTCTAATTGCTTTTTCACCTCTTATAAACAAACTTTGAAACTGAGTAAAACTTGTCTCACTGACACTAATCTTATGCTCTCCCATGATGAAAGTACAACAAACAGGCACTTGTTGTTTCTTGCTGTTCTTTCGTTCTTTCCTGTTTTCTTTGAAGTCCTTCTAATAAGGTAGATACTCACAAACATATGTTTTCACTCTACATCCCGAAAACATGCCTATATAATTTTGACCCCCTTAAACCCCACTTTTATATGGTAAAACTGGGGTTTACAGGGGTATACATTATTTTTCTTATTTCTGCTCAAAACAATCGAGGCGGTTCTAACGAGTACCCACGATCTGTGTTTTGAGCAGAAATATGAAAAAATATCAGAATTTTTTATCTGAAAAATTTCGTTTTTTGGTGGTAAAATTTTCAGTATATTTGAATAGGCGTGTTTTCGTAATGATAATATAGTGGTACATTGGGGTACACATTACATGGAATTGTTAACATGATGCTCTTTGTTCGCTCTGTATGTTTACAACGGCGTATTACAAAATCGCAGACTATATTGACAGCATACAATGAATAATTAACGCTCGCGCAGACCTTTTCGCGTATTGCATGTCTTTTCATTTTGTGTGTGTGTCGGTTGACTGTTTGAATTTATTCGACAAATAAATTTCTTTCAGCACTCTCAAATTTACATCTTGCAATACCAATATGTCATTTTCGTATAGAAAAGACTGAAATGAAATAATGCAGTTTGCTTTGCATTTACATGTTATGTTGTTGAATTTACCCTAAAAATTCGGACACCTGAATTTCTTACCATACTAGTACTAAAACTTGAACAAGTACATTGGACTAAATGCTTGATGAGTGGCAAACAGTTTAGATCCTGATCAGACGCCGCATGATGCGACGTCTGATCTGGATCTACACTGTTTGCTCTGGTCCGCCTATCTCAATATTTAGAGTAAGTATGGTAACTAATATACAGAACGTCTGTCAGGAAGGCTGTGCAAACACAAAAGAAACACGCAAAGCTCGACTACCGAATAAATTGCATCATATTCTCCACAAAGATACAAGAGAAGATATCCAGGAGATGCCATGACCTCAAAGCACAGCCTTCCCGAGGTACAAAAAAAAAAAAAAAAAAAAAAAAAAAAAAAATGAGAGAGAAGGTACAAATAATGACAACACAAACGCTACATATAAACCAACCAACGCACAAAAAAGAACTGCAATAGAGAAACCGCACTGGAACTGTCAGTAGGAAAACTTCTGGTGGCTTAAAGCAGTTTTACACGAGCGAAACCTCACCATTAATTCTAATGCAGAATAAAACAAGTTTGCTTAGTTTTTTAACCAGTCATGGATAGCTATACTTTCTTGTTCAGTTGCACGATACTGGGTCGGTCTCAGATTCTATGTCGGCGCCGACCTAAACTTTCAATTGGAGATTCTATTGAAGGATTGACATCTGATGTTCAGGTTCTAGGGGCGGATCCAGGATGATTTCTGAGGGGTTCGATTTGTTCAAATTACCATACTTTACAAAATAACAGACCTGAGCAAACAATATAGACCCAGATCAGCTGCCGCAGAACGCGGCGTCTGATCAGGATCTGCACTGATTGCAACTGATACAGCAATTTTGCACACATTCATAGAAAGTAAAATTGACTTGTAGAAGAGGTGTAAGGAAAAAAGTAAGTGGTGTGAATAATACGGGTAAATATGGTTCCCAAATTTATCAGATTTATCCAACATTTCCATTGAAAATGAAATTTTGAGTCAAAGGGGTTCGTTTAATCTCACGAACCCCCACCCCACCCTCTGAATCCGCCGCTGACATCCCAATGGTCCAACTAGTGGTTTTCCTTATCTTTGGCTGCTGGTGTCTGAGGTGTTTGCCAACGAGATTTCATCTTTGATTTAACCCATTGTAGACTGAATGAACTCCCCACACTATATATTGGAAGATTCTATTTTCGATTTTAGGTATGTGAGGCTTAGATATTCCGAGAGAAAAATGGTTGAACTATTTGCAAACAGTGGAGACCCTGATCAGACACCGCGTTCTGCGGTGTCTGATCTGGGTCTGCACTGTTTGCCAAGTACACTTATAGGGGTTCCAGGCTACATTGGGTTAATATGATTTACTCTTTTTTCTGTGATGTTTCAATGACTGAGTTAGGGTGCCTAAATTTTTGTATGTTTTTAACATTTGAACGTAGGGTGAAAATTTGGCACCAGTAAAATCAATTTAAACCTGCGATTGTTTTTACTACTTACCGTTGTATTAAACCACAGGTAGTTTTTTCCTACTCACCGTTGTATTATATCCCCGGTAGTTTTTTTCCTCCTCACCGTTGTATTATATCCCCGGTAGTTTTTTTCCTACTCACCGTTGTATTATATCCCCGGTAGTTTTTTTCCTACTCACCGTTGTATTATATCCCCAGTAGTTTTTTCCTACTCACCGTTGTATTATATCCCCGGTAGTTTCCTATTCACCGTTGTATTATATCCCCGGTAGTATTTACTACTCACCGTTGTATTATACCTCCGGTAGTATTTACTACTCAGCGTTGTATTAAACCCTCGTTGTATTCACTACTCATCGTTGTATTATACCCCCGGTAGTATTTACTACTCACCGTTGTATTAAACCCCCGGTAGTATTTACTACTCACCGTTGTATTATACCTCCGGTAGTTGTAGCTACTCACCGTTGTATTTAACCCCCGGTAGTTTTAACTACTCACCGTTGTATTAAACCCCGGTTGTTTTAACTACTCACCGTTGTATTAAAGCCCCGGTAGTATTTACTACTCACCGTTTTATCAACCCCCGGTAGTTTTTACTACTCACGGTTGTATTAAACCCTCAGTAGTTTTTACTACTAACTGTTGTATTAAACCCTCAGTAGTTTTAACTACTCACTGTTGTATTAAAGCCCGGTGTTTTTTACTATTCACTGTTCTCAGGCGGTGGTTCTGATATTGTTTGTTCTTTGTGTGGCCATGTGGCTATCACTGCAGGGCCTTTGTCATATTTTGACTTGTACGTTGTCTTATCGATGTGTTTAGTAGATCCTTTTGGAATTGTGATCACCGTGTTGGGGAAGATGGACTTAATATCTTTGCTTTTGTTTGGTTTCTGGCCTGTATACTGTCTGTCATTGTTTGTTTGCTCTTCCTCTTGGTGTCATTGGTAGACTATGTTCTGTGATTGTGTCTCTTCCTGAGCATCCCCTTTTTTTATTTTGCATTACGGTCGACTTTCGGTATCTCGAAGTCCGTGTACTCTTTAAAATACTTCGAGAGATCCGTACCTCGACATATCAGATTTGCAGAATTGAGGAAAAATGAATAAAACGACGACATTTCACGAGTGAATATGTAATTTGACTCCTGAAATTAGAGATATATTGAAAATATTGTGAAAAAGAGGAGAAATCGCTCCTTAGGAGCAATTTCTCCTCTTTTCCACAATATTTTGTTACATGTTAGTAGATTTCCATGTGAAAACAGGGAGCAGATTTTCACTTCGAGGTAAGCGGTTATTCTAGATAAGCGAAGTCGACTGTATTTCTGTTTAGGTATGTATTTTCTATATGTATGCCCATCTAGATCTAGATATCTGTACACTCCGACCAAGACCTACGACAGTTCGCTTTATCTTATATATTCAACAAGGTATTACCTGCGTCTACACTTTTTTGTCAGGCGTGTCTGTCCGTAAACCTGTCTAAAGCAAGCACCTATGGGAAGGTCTAAAACCGCTTGCTTAATGCAAGTGCTTGCTTATTACATATTGATTTATACTAAATTCTTTACTTTGGGGTATGGCTTCTGATAGATATTTGCTTGATGGTGATGGCCTTTAAGATAGGGTTGATTGTACTTAGGGTAAATAAGGTGATTAATGCACGTTTCACATGTTGCCCAATCTTTTGGTTGATTGGTTGGTTGGTTTGGAGTTAAACGGCCTAGTCTACACTGTCAAGGGCACGTCGAGCCGGCCAGTTTACCTAACCAAACTTTTCTTCGGCAAGCTTAGTCCTCTAAGCGGTTAACCAGTACTTGTGCAAATTCTTTTGCCAGAAACTGAAATCAGCCCTTCTTGAATCAGCGGAAGGAAGAGAATGACAGTAGAAAACATTTAATTATCAATCTCCACGAAAGAATGTTGCCGGACCCGGCGAAGATCGAAAACACAACCTCCTGATCATTAGTCGAACGCGCATCCGACTGAGCCAAAGCCGGCTAACCTAATCTATCCATGTCTTCTGTGAAAGATTTCTAGAGTTGCAAAATTCATTTGCTTTTTGTGTTATCGAACAGGCGGGCATGGGCGCCAGGCTTTCGCGTAAATTATTACAATGTATAATTTCGCCTACATCTGATGTTTCCTTTACATTTAGCCCGCTCCATTCCAAACGTATCTTCGGGGATATGCGGACAGCGAAGACCCAGATCTGTCTGCGCATCCGCGCAGACTGATCCGGGTCTTCGGTGTCCGCTAACAGAACCAATGAATACTACAGAATGTATGAATGGAGAGCAAAGGCCCGGATAATCTAAATCTGCACATTTTGCGCATGTTCGATGGTACGTTTTCACTTGACGATGCCAATTTGATGTTTCCTCTTTCAAAATTCTGTTTCCGGTTTTGATTTTTTCTGTCTCGCTTTTCAGTCAATGAAGCTGTTCGATATAACAATACTCTTGTACTTTTAAGTTGATGAGGTGTCAGATATGTGATACGTCTAAAAGAGATGGATGAATGACACGTAGTGTAGTCCCTGATAAAACTTCTCCTTTAATAGACGCGCGCGTGAAGACGCTTTATATTCTTGACCACCCACAGAGTCACTCCGAAGACTCTGATCAGACTGTGTGGAAGCGCAGGCTGATCTGAGTCTTTGTTAGGCGCACATGTAATCTGGCAGGAAATTCTGTGCCCCGGCTCATATATAATTTTATGTAACGCTATATATGTTACCTCTATTGAATACGAGGGTGAGTCAATAAGTAACCAGCCTATCCCATTTCCGATAGACCGAGACGGTCACGATTTTCATGCTTTGTTTCAATATATGTTTTATGCATGGGTACAAAATTGCACGCATATCGAGTCATTCTGTATTGACTGCCAAACATGGCTAGTGATGCAAAGGCATGTTTTTCATCTAAAGTTGAGTACCGTGCTATAATTCGGTACTTGTATTTAAAAAGGTAAAACAGGCAAGGAAATACACGGCGAGTTAACCGATGTTTATGGGTCTTCTGCACCATCTTATGCTCAGGTTAATGCTGGGTAGGGGAATTCAAACGCGGTAGAACGTCTTTAGACGATGAAGCCAGGTCTGGACTCCCACTGGATACCACCGACGAAGAAATGTGTAAGAAAGTTCTGGATCTGGTATAAGTTCGGGATCTGGTATACGCTGATAGGCGAATTCAGATGGAAGAAATAGCACAGGCATTAGGCATTTCACATGGTAGCGTTTCAACAATCTTACATGATCGTTTAGGTATGCGCAAGCTAACAGCCCGTTGGGTCCCCAAATCCCTTAGCGATGAGCAAATGGCAACTAGAGCGTCAGTATGCAGCGCCTTGTTGAAGCATATTAGGTCAAAAGATGATTTTCTTTTGCGTCTGGTGACTGTAGGTGAGACTTCGGTTCATTATTATGAGCCAGAGAATAAAGCTCAGTCGTCAGTGGGTAGGGCATGGGTCTCCAAGGCCAAAGAAGTTCAAGACGCAACCATCTGCTGGCAAGGTGATGGCCACAGTATTTTGGGACACAAAAGGCGTTATTATGCTGGACTTTTTACCCAAGAGAAGTACAGTAAATGGAGTGTACTATGCAAACTTGCTAGACCAGCTGAGAACCGCCAACCGTGAAAAAAGCCGAGGTAAACTCTCTAAAGGCGTTTTGCTGCAACAGGACAACGCGAGAGTCCCAACTTGCAAAGTTGCAATGGATGCTGTAGAGCGAAACGGGTATGAATTAATACCACATCCTGCTTATTCGTCTCAGCTAGCTCCTAGCGACTTCTTCCTATTCCCAAACTTGAAAAAGGATATCCGTGGACTTCATTTCCGGTCTGATGAAGTCGTGACGGCAGTTGAGGAGTGGGTCAATGGAAAAGACCCTGACTTTTTCAGTTCTGGGCTGATGGCACTTGAACACCGTTGGTCCTAGTGTATCACACTAGAGGGCAATTACATCGAAATAGAAGAGATGGATCTCAACCGGAAATAAGTTAGGGTGGTTACTTTTTGACTCGTATCTTGGCAAGATATCACTTTCTCCTGCAAAGTGATGTTATCGTGACATCATCTAAAGTCTCACCTCGCGATCAACAACGAAGATACTCAGTTTGATCATAAAGACTACAAATGAAAATAGGCAGTGTCAAGTAACAAAAAAAAAAAAAGCCGTTTAACCCTTCTCTTGCTGAACACGACATGCCCTGTCTTAACAAACAGTGTAGATCCAGATCAGTTGGCTTCTGAAGAAGCCAACTGATCTGGATCTGCACTGTTTGTCATTAAATATGTGAATTTCTATCAAAAAGTGGGATCAAGTAATCTGATTGGCCGGAAATTAGAAGTGGGCGTGGCATCTTAATTTATTCAGCATGACAAGGGTAAACATATAGGCAAACAGCGAAGATCCATTGAATGGTACAGAAGTATCCAGGAAGAGCCACAATCACAGAACATAACCTACCAACAACACCAAGACGAAGAGCAAACAAACATGACAGACAGCGCACAAAACACAAACCGAAGAAAAACTCACAAACCAGCTCCCTCTTCCCCCGTCCGGGTGACCACAATACTAGAAAGGATCCACGCATCACAACAATAAACACCGAACAAAACAAAGCCTCGCGGCTAGCAGCCACTAAACCACTCAAAAAACAAACATATTTTCCACACAGTTTGATAAGACTCTCTTATATTGGCTGATTGTTTACAACTGAGCCATAGTATACAAACGCCAAATTTTCCTTTATTCCCCCATTCCACCGGGCGGCGATTCCACTGCGCTCATGGCGCTTCTCCAAAATCTTCCAAATTGCCCGCAGAAGCGCCGACATATGCAAAATTTTTGTACTTGAGCATTTCCAGTACGCTTATACATGTAGTACGCTTCAATAACGATCTCCCTGCGCTGGTCACGACCCTGTCGCGCTGTTGTTGCGCTTCTTCGGCGCTTGAGGTCTCTCCAAGGCGCTTCTACTACGCTTCCACTACGGCACGGAATTTCAGACTACGCTTAGTCTACGCTTACTACGTTGCTGTTGCGACCTTGCTACGACCTAAGCGCAGGAGCTGCGCTTCTGTTGCGCTTTTGGAACGTTTCTATATTAAATCGACGGTTTAACTGCTTTGACAGCAGTTGAACACCAACCTTCGAAGAATATGGACAGAATAGTTCAAGTGGCTATGCTCCAGCTGGCAATTATGAACCACAGACTGATCAGGTTGGATGACGAGATCCAAGCCAGTTGGAGGAAGAGGGCCATAAAGTTCTGGGCCCGTCCTTGGTTGTCGGCAGACAGAAGGCTCCAATTTGGACACTATGAAGAACAAATGAGAGTAATCAGGATGGAAGACAGCACTGCATTTTTCAATTGTATGAGCAGGAGCCACACATGTTTAACGATATCTAGCACAGGGTGATCCTAAAATCCAGAAGAGTGACACCAGTTTCAGGAAATCTCTTGAGCTTATACTACGATCTTGGCGACTGAACTGCGCTCATAACGATTTACGCTACGCCGTTGCCGATCAGGGTATAAACATGCCACGCTTTTGCTACGTTACTCGAGCTGCCGCCACAATACTGCTGCATTTATGAATTTCTGGCTACGCTGTTACTACGCTTTCGTTGCGCTTTGAGTCCACGGCCATTTCGCTACGTAAATTTTGAGCAAGGTCAAAACAAATGTCATGAAGTGGCGACCATGAAGCTTCCGATACGCTTCTACTACGATCAAGGCGTTTCTACTGCGCTGTTGCAGTTCCTGCTACGATTCACGGCGTTTTGACCAAAATTTCGAAGCGTAGCGGAATCACCGCTCAATGTAATGGGGTAATTAGGTAGTTGTCCACGTGATTATCGCTAACCAATGTAATCAAACCGCGCGTTAGATAAAAACCCAGGCAACGGGTATTTATAGACGCGCTATTCTTGTTTCTGTGACTTCTGGGTGCTGTTGATAAAGGATTATCTGTTAAACCTGGACTGGGACATCTGGCACATGTATTGGCAGACAGTGTAAATCCAGATCAGACGCCGCGGAACGCGGCTTCTGATCAGGCTCTGCACTGTTTGATTAAATTACAGGAGGTTAAAGGTTCAAAGAAACAGTCTTAAGTCCCCGTTCAGGACCATTTCCCCAGCCTACATTCAGAGACAATTAACCCACCTGTGCTGTCAGTGCTTCGATTGTCATACGAAGTCATTGGATAGTGTAGACTACTTGAATAAAGGAGGAAAAGCCTGGCTTCATGGCATCGGACTGCGGAACCTGTGGTTGCAAGTTTGAATACCAACTCGGCAAAATCATTTGTAATATCATTCTCTCCCGTCCCCTGTTTCAAGAAGAGCAGTTGTCTGCTACTGTCAAAAGTATGTGTACAGGTACTGGTTAACCGCTCAGAGGACTAAGCCCGCCCTGGAAAAGTCTGAGTTGGTTCATTGACCGGCTTGACATGACCTTGACACTGTTGACTGGACCGTAAAACGCCAATTCAAACAAACAGTGACAAAAACGCAATCTCAGATGTCCATGAACTTCGAGTATGTTGTGAACAGAAACCTTGGCTCATTGACAAAAGTAATGGCGCAATATAAAAGAACAAAGGGTATTAACAGCCAGTGCAAAATAGTCATGCACTTTCACGCCGAATGTTAACAGGCGCACGACAGACAAATCTATAAACGCAGATTTATAGATCAGTGGCGAAGCCAGAACGGACTTATTTTTTACTCACACCCAGAAAAAATGTAGAATTGGTTTGTAAATTAGGGGTTACTCTTAAAGGAAAGAATTTGCCACAGGGAGCAAATTCTTTCCTTTGAGAGCAGCCCCTATGATAAAGGGTATTTTTTATGCCAAGTGATTTCTATTAATTGCAATAAGATTTACTTACTTGCATGCGTATATACGAGGGCAAGTCAATAAGTAACCATCCTATCCCATTTCCAATTGACCGAAACACCCAAGATTTTCATACCTTGTTTCAATACATGTTTAGGCCTGAGTGCACAACTGCACCCTTATCGTGTCATTCACTTATAAGATACTGAATGTCAAACATGGCTAGCGATGCAAAAGTAAGCTTTTCGTCAAAAGTTGAGTACCGTGCTGTAATTCGGTACTTGTATTTGAAAGGGAAAACAGGTCAGGAAATACATTGCGAGTTTACCAATGTTTATGGGTCTTCTGCACCATCGTATGCACAAGTTAAATTCTGGGTTGGGGAATTCAAACGCAGTAGAACGTCTTTAGAAGACGAAACTAGGTCTGGACGCCCATCAGATGCCACCGATTAAGAAATGTGTAACAAAGTACGGGATCTGGTGTACTCTGATAGGCGAATTAAGGTGGAAGAAATAGCGAATGCATTACACATTTCACATGGTAGCGTTTCAACAATTTTACATGATCGTTTGGGTATGCACAAGCTAACAGCCCGTTGGGTCCCAAAATCCCTTAGCGACGAGCAAATGGCAACCAGAGCATCAGTATACAGCGCATTGTTGAAGCGGTTTAGGTCAAAGGAAGATGATTTCCTTTCACGTCTGGTGACTGTAGATGAGACCTGGGTCCATTATTATGCCAGAGAATAAAGCTCAAAGTCGCCAGAGGTTAGGGCCGGGGTCTCCGAGGCCAAAGAAGTTCAAAACGCAACCCTCTGCTGACAAGGTGATGGCAATTGTATTTTGGGATGCACAAGGCGTTATTATGGTGGACTTTCTAGCAAAGAAATGTACAATAAAAGGTGCGTATTATGCAAATTTGCTCGACTAACTGAGAATTGTGATCCGTGAAAAACGCCGAGGTAAACTCTCCAAAGGGATTCGGCTCCAACAGGACAATGCGAGAGTCCACACTTGCAAAATTGCAATGGATGCTGTTGAGCGGAATGGGTACGAGCTAATACCGCACCCCGCCTATTCTCCGGACTTAGCTCCTAGTGACTATTTCCTATTCCCAAACTTGAAAAAGGATATCCGTGGACGTCATTTCCGGTCCAACGAAGAAGTCGTGGCGGCAGTTAAGGAGTGGGTCAGAGACAAGGACCCTGGCTTCTTCAGTTCTGGGCTGATGGCACTGGAACACCGTTGGTCCAAGTGCATCATTCTAGAGGGCAATTACATCGAAAAAGAAGAGATCGATCTCACCAAGAAATAAGTTAGGCTGGTGTTTTATTTACTTGCCCTCGTAGAATGAGGCTGTAAAAGTGGATACCAACGTAGGACGCGTGCGCGTACATGTACCGATCTTGGCATACACTGTTCGAATATATATAAAAAAAGACTCGTTTTAACTTTCGTCAGCTTGTTCATATCAGTTTTCAAATGGGTAGCGTCAAGCGAGAAAGAGCCTTCTAGCATGCGCAAAATGCTTAGATCATCCTGCGCACGCGCAAAATACCATCCGGGCTTTGTTCTCCAGCGATACATTCTATACTATCCAATGATTCTGACAGCCGACTACGAAAGCCCTAATCAGACTGTAGGTCCGTGCAGTCTGATCTGGGCCCGCTGTCCGCGCATGCCCCGAAGGCACATTTTTGCTTGACGCGACCCAAATGTATTTATGCTAATGTGTCAACTGCGTCTCCCAGGGGATTTCTATTTTATGTTAAGGAACACTTAATCCGATTTTTGCTTCAAGTTTTTGACATTAATGTATGCATTCGTACGAAAAGAGACATAGTTGTTTGTAAATGAATCCGTGTCCGTTAAAAGGATTGTAAATGTTAAAAGAGAGTGCTTTTTTTTTTTTTTTTTTTTTTTGGCATCGTGACTTCCTTTATAGATTTTACGTGGCAACCTTTATAGAAGTTATTTAACTTCGCTGCAGCTGGTGTTTACCCTTCTCTTGCTGAACACGACATGCCCTGTCTTAGCAAACAGTGTAGATCCAGATCTACAACGATACATTCTATAGTATCCTGACAGAGTTATTTCACATTTTGTGGAGAAAAGAAGCCGTCCTTCAAGAATTCAAGGATGCAACAATTATCCACCTATCCAAAAGAAAAGGGAATCCTCAAGTCTGTGACAATCATCGAGGCATCTCTTTATTGACAATTGCTGAGAAGATCCTTGCTAGGGTCCTACTGAATCGATTGAATGAACACCTTGAACAGTCAGGGCTTCTATCAGAAAGCCAGTGTGGATTCAGGAAAGACAGAGGAACAATAGACATGATCTTTACAGCACGACAGCTTCAAGAAAAATGCCAGGAACAGAATGTGCACCTCTACATGACCTTTGTCGACCTTACCAAAGCATTTGACACAGTCAGTCGTGAGGGACTTTGGAAAATTATGGCAAAGTTTGGCTGTCCTGCCAAATTCATAGCAATGGAGCGGCAGTTCCATGGTGGCATGCTTGCCAGGGTCCAAAATGATGGCGAGTTTTCTGATCCATTCCATGTGACAAATGGAGTTAAGCAAGGCTGTGTACTAGCCTCAACACTGTTAAGCATGATGTTTTCTGCCATGCTTACAGATGCTTTCCAGGATGGTGACAATGGTATACCTATTAGGTATCGCTATGATGAGTAACCTTTCAACCTAAGAAGATTGCAAGCTAAATCCAAGGTGCAGACAGAGATACTAGATGAGTATCTCTTTGCTGATGACATGGCAAAGGGTGCTCCAACAGAAGAGAAAATGCAAAGGTGTCGATCAAGTATTTGATTCATGTGACAGCTATGATCTCACAATCAGCATCAAAAGACTGAGGTTGTATATCAGCCAGCACCTGGAAAGCCTTACAAGGAGCCTACCATCTCAGTGAAGGTCAACGACTGCAAGTGGTAGACAAGTTCACCTTCCTTGGAAGCACATTGTCTAGAGTTGTGCACATTGATGATGAAGTCAATGCTAGGATTGCTAAAGCTAGCGCAGCATTTGGCCGGCTGTGTGGATGTATTTGGGACCGAAGTGGAATCAGACTTGACACAAAGCAGAAAGTATACAGATCGGTTGTGATGCCAACACTATTATACGCATGCGAAACTTGGACAGTTTACCAACGGCATGCCAAAAGACTGAACCACTTCCATACAAGCTGTCTTAGAAAACTTCTAAAGATCAAGTGGCAAGACAGGATTCCAGACACAGAAGTCCTGAAAAGGGCATGGATGCAGAGTGTACATACTCTTCTGAAATTGGCACAGTTAAGATGGACAGGCCATGTTACCAGAATGCCTGATGAACGTTTGCCAAAGAAAATCCTCTATTGAGAACTACAAGTTGGAAATAACGCTAAAAATGTGCTATTGATAGAGTGTACCTGTAAAACCTGGACTGTAACAATAGGACAAACAGTACAGACCCAGATCAGACATCGCCGAACATGGCGTCTGCTCAGGGTCTGCACTGTTCGCTAAATTACTGTAAATAAGAGTTAATTGAAAGTTATAAGTCCCCGTTCAGGACCATTTTCCCAGCCTACACGGACTAGCTGAGTGATTTGCACATCTTGATTGGACTTCGCATGCAAAAGAGTCATACAAGTATGCCAGTCATAGCCCAGCTCAAACTAAGTTGGACATTTTAATAACAACATAGACACAATGTAATGTGCAACAACTTATTCTGATCAGTGTCTGGACTGATTGCTGATACACAGTGTTGACACTGTGGCATTAACATTTACCACTGTCTGGGCAAATTCAGCAGTCGAAAATCTGATATTTTTTCTCATTTTTCCAGAAAATAGGCTTTGACCTTTCATGCAAATTGTCTCCAGAGAAATAGGCTTTGGCCTTTCATGCAAATTGTCTCCCCTCTGGAGACAATTTGCATGAAAAGTCAAAGCCTATTTTCTGGGAAAAATAAACAAAACAAATTAAAATGTCGTCTGCTGAAATGTTTACCCAGCATGCTAAGCGTTAAGCAAAGCTACTAGAAAGACAGGATGCGTTTTAACCACTCTTCATTTCACAATTGCAGAAAAGCTGGTATGGATAATTGGTTCAAAATGTCGCCTGCCGCAATTTTTACCCGGCAGGCAAAGCGCTAAAGTCGATATGAACTATATATAGTTCATATCGACTTAAGCGCTTAGCATGGCGGGTAAAAATTGCGGCAGGCGACATTTTGAAATACTTTGTTTTATTTTTCCCAGGAAACATGCTTTGACATTTAATGGAAATCGTCTCCTAAGGAGGTAATTTGCATGAAATGTTAAATCATAGTTTCTGAGAAAATAAAAATATCTCATCCATTCGTTGAAAAATATCCAAATAATTTCGTTGTAAGATCGTCTTATCTAGAGTATTATTCTGATCAGTTTTCTCTGTTCGCTTATAGAATCATTAGTTAAGGCCGTGTTTCTCTTTGAAGGAATGCAGTGACTTAACTGATCTTCGCTGGGCAAAAACATGACATAAGGCCCCGCGGTTATAATTGTTTTTCATGCTCAACTCAGCTGTGCATGAAAGTTTTCATGCAAAAAATCTCAAATTACTAATAATGCCAAATTCTTTCTTGCTAAACATAACTGAGCATGAAAAGTTCTCTGCTAATAAATATCTGAGCATGAAAATTTCTCTGCTAATTAATATGAAAATGCCAACTATTGTCTGCTAATAAATATCTGAGCATGAAAATTTCTCTGCTAATAAATATGAAAATGCCAACTATTGTTGGCATTTTCATATTTATTAGCAGAGAAATTTTCATGCTCAGCAATGTGCCTGAAAACTCTTACTTTTCAATTTTAAGTATTTCTAACCACTGGTTGAGTAAGAAGTATTTTCATTTCTCGCAAAAGACAATACTTTCCTAACCTTTACCACTCCATGGTTAAATTCAGCAGACGACAGAAATAAGTTTTCTTATTTGTCACAAAATATAGGCAATTTGCATGAATTATCAAAGCCTATTTTCTTTGAAAAAAATATATATATTCAAAATATCGTCTGCTGAAATGTTTACCATGCATGCTATGCGTTAATCCCCTAACCAAATTTCGGAAGAATGGTGATAGTAGGTCCGGTAAAGAGAGAGAATAGTTTTAGGTCAAGGGAAACGGCCCTTCTGCGCATGCGTAGTCTGTCTATAGTGGGCCTTTGCTGTTCTCATATGGTCATATATTTTTTTTTCTATATGGTCTTTCTGAATTCTGTTATGTACCATCCTTATTCCTTTAACCCCTAAGCTTCTGAAATGCACTATTCCATCGTTGAATTTTAACACGCCCCACCTTTGCAAGTAAGAATGCCCATGAAAAATAAATTTACATGTGATAATATCCCAGCTAGCATTATTTATAAATCTACAGAGGGCCGTTATCTGCCCGTCAGCTACACTGACGGGCCGATAACGGCCCGCTATAGATTTATGTAGCATGCTTACTGGGATACTGAACCAAAACAGAAGCAACACTACTAAACCACAGAAGAAACAAACCCTTATAACCTATGAGTTAACTGATCAGGGTCCAGGTTACAATCATTCCTCAAGTTAAGGTCGATCTTAACTTTGAGGATCGAGATTTGCAAAACACATTTAAAGATGACTTTCAACGGTGAGATTAATAAGTACAGTTAGACATCGTCTACTAAACTTACATAATGCTATTCATTTTAATTGACTTTAAATATCTTATTTCTTATCTTACATTTTCGGACCTTAAGTTAAGGTACCTCTTCACTCTGAGGATTGATTGTAAATCTGGGCCTTGGTGGTTAAAACATGCACGTAAATCAACAACTGAAGGAATAGTTGAAACTGAAGTTATGTTTGAATTGTTTATTTCTCATTATTGCATAAAAAGCGGTGTCGCACGTTATTAACATCCGTGCATTAACCGGCGAAAAGCCGAGTATTAACAAGGCAATTCACGCGCTGTTAATGCACGGCTATGCAACTTTCAATATGATCGTACCGGGGCCACAGATTTGCGGCCCGGCCTTAGAACGAGCGTAGTCAGTAGAAAGTGCGTTCGCGAGAAATCAATGAAAAGGCGAAACAAAATAGTGCAAGAAATAACGCGAAATGTAGCAAATGTTTTCAGTTTTTATGCAATAATAGCGATCGAACATGGTTTTTCATTGCATTAACATTCGCCAGGTCCCTTGGGAGGTGTTGAAAACCGCGGCCTCCGGCCTCGGTTTTCAACTCCTCCCACAGGACCTGGCAAATGTTAATGCATGAAAAACCATGTTTGATCCCTTTAATATAAAGTATATATTCAAGAACATGCTTTCGTTCTGATCCTATTTCTTATGAATATATACTGTCACGGAATATTTGGAAATGAAATATGTTTAACCCAAATTGAAGACCAACACATACAGATAATGTTTTATTGCAACAGAACAAAAGGCATTAGTTCTATTTTTCTTTACAGTTCAGAAGTGTTGCATACAGTTCAGTAGTATTGCAATTGTTTTTGTCAGTATATTGATAATAATAATAGTAGTAATAATAATAACAATCAAAACACACACACACACACACACACACACACACACACACACACACACACACACACACGTACACCCCCCCCACACACAGAAAGGCAAACAGTGTCCTCGTGAAGAACGATGAGAGGGCTCTCGACGAGCCGTGTCATATGTGACTTCACTATTTGCATATATAGTTAACTAAGTTGGTCCACAGCGCCAAACGGGTTATTAATTATTCTTCGCCTAACAGAATATATATAAATTCATGGCCATTAATTCTGCATCACCAATGAAATACAGCATATTCTTTAAGTATTGGCACAAACAAGTAAAAGCAAACGGTGTAGACTCAGATCAGACGCCACAGAATGTGGCGTCTGATCAGTCTACACCGTTTGCTGATCATGCTACACCGTTTGCTAATCATCTAGCAGTTTAAAACACATCAACGGGTGGTCCAATGGATTTGGTGAAATTTGAGGACAAGTATGGTAAGAGGTTAAGATGTCTCAATATTTAAGGTAAATACAGTATTGTGCTGAATTGCAGTTCAAATAGTGCATTCTGTTTGATGTGGCAGATCTCAGAATGCTGAGAAGACGTGTATAATTAACGAAGACCTGTCCATAATGACCTGTACGCTCAGCGAAGGACCAGGCCAGCTCGAACATTCGCGCAGTCAAGTCAGGACCTAAATTAATCAAAAATCGATGGCTCGAACCCCTTTGGGACCATGAAAATTTGTTCGAGACAGCGGTAGTTCGAGCCACAGAGGGTTACTTTTAGTGCCATACCATGAGGCATAATAGAAATAATTGTGGGATATCTTTTCGGTGTTCTATATTATAAATGTATGTTGTGTGCACTCATTAGAATCGCAATTTGCAAGATAAAAGAAGAAAATCTCCCTAATTATCCGTATATCGTATTTGGAGGAAATCCCTGCGGACTCAAGAACGTGTTCGACTCATCCATGGTAAACGAGCCATCGGGGTTCGAGCCATTGAAGTTCTACTGTACTTTTCATACACATAATATATGAATTTTTTGAAAAGATGGCCTTTATCAGGTTTTAAACATGCGCAGACAAGTCTGGTCTTAAGCTGATCGAGAATGGCTTCTTGTTTGTTTGGGTTTTTCTTTCTATGTAAATTTCGACTGTCTTCAGCAGGATATACCGTAATTATCCGTAAAATCAAGACAATAAAATATGCATTCATTACTATCTTACAATACCATTGAGCAATATATTATAATGTTCGAACCAGTCTGATCACCTCGGACTTAAGCCGTATTCAGTTATTTTACAATTGACCATACAGTCACATGATTTTACAGAAATGAAAAATAATCAACATTGAAGCCAGAAGTACATAATAAGTTTAGTTACCAGTTTCAAATGAATTTGTACAAATCAATCTTGTCATGTGTTATCTATTAAGAGGTATCAGTATTTTTTTGACCGATAAATAGTTGATGCCAGGGTTTTTAGTTTAATTCCATTGTAAGCGAAATAGATAGAATGGCAAATGATTGTAAGCTGTTCGCAATGTGTGCGCAAATATTCGAGGTGATCAAAATTGGTTGGAACACTATATCGGTGGGAAGCTATCCTACCCAGTGTGTTACTGGTCCTTCTCCAACAGAGCGTGACATCTGTGTACATGGAAGCTCCACATGCTTCAGGTGAAGCACCACTCAGGCGGCGACATTGCAACGGATTTAACCGAATATGGACAGCGATATGACACTTCCAAACAGACGCATGCCGTTTATACAACGTCGCATTAACGTCGATGCAACGCCATGACTTTTAAATAACGTCGCATTAACGTCGTTGCATCGACGTTAATGCGATGCTGTATAAACGTCATGTGCCCGCTGGGTTGTACTTAGCCGTTCCGTAGTGTATTTAATCAGTCTCGCCCATATAGTCAATAGTAAGAAAACGTATTTATTTTATTGTTGGTGGTGAAATCTGTGTGGTATCAATCACTAGTGAAATGATATCGTATCATTTCACTATTAACTGATACGATTTATATTTTCAGTCCTCACTTTGGGTGACTTCATTTTTTTCATAGTTTCAAAAGCGGATGCTACCTCCACTTCAGATTTTTGAATACCTCAAAACTTCTTCGCTTCTGAACTAAACTACCAAGTTGGGTATGCATTTTCTTAATTAGAAATTAAGGAACATTCTGATATCAAAATCATTTTGATTTGCCGAAATTTTGTTTTTCTATCTCATTGTGGTAAGCACTCAATATCGACGTCATAATGATTCTGCTTTGTTTGGCGAAGCTAATTATGACGGCAGAAGCGCTAAGGCATAAAAAGAAACTTGTTTTTTATTTTTATTTTTTTATTTATTTTTTTTATTTTTTATTTTATGGTTTTCATTCCAAAAGAGCAAATATCCTCTATTTTATTGTGCAGCAATTCACTAGGCAAAAGGGAGTGACGCGAAGAGTCGCCATTTTATAACGTCTTGTCATTTTTTTTCTGACGTCACCTGTCGTACCCTTGACGTTAGGGTAATAACGTCGTTTCCGCGCGTGAGACATGTAAAAACAAGCAATTACATGTGATACAGTCAAAAGAGTTGGCCGGAGTATTTTCAAACATGGCGAATACCAGGAAGAGTCTGAAGGAAACAAATGAGTTTTCTTCGATTTTAGTGTGTTAGAATCGAATTAGATCAGCTCTACTGCGTGAATTCTTGAGTAATAATTCACTGCTGTGAGGTCATTTGTAAAGTAGATCAAATCAAAAGCATGTATACACTGCTAGAGCTGATATGATATTCTCTGTAAGATTACAGACTATTTAAGTTGTGCAGCAAATGCGGTCAAAAACGAAACCATCCAGCAGACACCTGACCCAGCGAGCATATGACGTTTATGTAACGTCGCATTAACGTCTATGCAACGTCATGACGTTGCTTTGACGTTATTTGACATCGTATAGAAGCCATGTGTCCACTTGGCATTAAACAATCTGTAAGGATGCACAGGCTTGACCTGGGCCATTTTGGAAAAAATCTTACATCAGCAATACCTGGAGACTAAGAACACATTCTGTAAAAAAGTTATGTATTTTATTGCAGATATATCATTTACTTACCTTGTAAAGAGAACCGTCCCTATGAAGAAAGCTGTCCTTTCTCGAGTCCCCACAACTGTAACGTCGCACCCCCGGCCGGGAGAACCGACGAATATCACCGCTCGTGCAGCGCCTTGCCTTGGTATATGTCATCATATTGAAAACAGAAACATTTCCGTGTTCAGGTTATCATTATAATCCATTTTCAAGAATATCACATTATGATCGCCACATATTAAGTTTCCTTTTAGAACACTTGTTTTTTGTAGATTCTATTATTATTACTTCATTTACTTTGATTGACAAAACAATGGTAATTCGAGTCTTTATAATTATTTGCAGTTAGTTACCCTTTACCACCCTCTGGGCTAATGAGAACACATAGCATATGTTTTCTTTTTCTGGAGGTGAGAAAAATTTCAATATTTTGGTAAAACAAGATGGCTTATGGCTAAGAAGCTATGGCTAAATCTCAAATGCTTATATTATTTCATCTGTCTGCGGTACAAATACGGTAATTAGAGTCGAGCAATTACTTAACCAGTTATTACCAAGTGGACTCGTTTACCGGTTTATTGGACAGGTCCATATCCAACTGAAGGTGTGTCTGGTTTATTCCTGCATTGGCGCGTTAACGTGATGATTTGACTATCTGGTGTAAATACGGTATGACGTTTGTTATGACATATGCGCCTGCTCGAAGACGCATTTTCGCTTGGCGCGCCAAGCGAAAATATGTATTCGAGCATGCGCAAAACGCACAAATTCAAATTCATCCCATGCATGCGCAAAGTCTCATCCGGGCATTTGCTCTCCATTGATGCATTCTATAGTGTCAAATGATTCTGTAAATGGACCCCGAATGTTCTGAGCAGACTGCGCGGATGCGCAGGCTGATCTGGGCATTCTCTGTCCGCGTTATGCCCGAAGACATGTTTTCGCATAGCACGGCCCATATAGCTCGTAACAGCCCTTAGTAGAAAGTATACAGTTGAAAGTTATCCCTAAAGTATTCTATTGATTTACCGAATGTATAGCTAGAAGCCTGAACATACATTTAGCCAGAATCTTGAACATATGTATAGCCAGAAATTCGAGCACATGTTTAGCCAGGAACTTGAACGCATGTATTACCAGAAACTTGAACACATGTGTAACCAGGAACTTAAACAAACGTATAGCCAGAACTTTAAACGCATGTTTAGGCAGAAACTTGAACACATGCATAGTCAGAAACATAAAAAAAATGTATAGCTGGAAACTTGATGACGTGTATAGCCAGGAACTTGAACACACGTATAGCCAGAAAATTCAACGCATTATAGGCAGAAACTTGAACACATGTATAGCCAGAAACTTAAACGTATGTATAGCCTGACACTTGAACACGTGTACAGCCAGAATCGAACACATGTATAGCCAGAAACTTGAACACATGCATAGCCAGAAACTTGAACACATGTTTAGCCAGAAACTTGAACATATGTATAGCCAGAAACCCCAACACTATAAAATAAACGATTATGATGAGTCAACCCGATTACCACTCTCTGTGATAATTCAGCACACGACAAGTTGATGGTTTTATTTTTCAAATAAACAGACTTTGACATTTCATGCAAATGGTCTCGTAAGGCATATAATGTCAAAGGATACTACCATTCTTTCCTTTAAAAATAGACCCATTTTCGGGAAGGAGGCAAAATAATTTAGAAAGAAATAAATTTTGTTTTCAAAGGAAGCAAATTCTCCCTTTTAGTAGCGACCTCTTTTCAGAAAGGAAGCAAAAAATCGAAAGTTGCTAAAGATGCGTTCTCTAAAACATATATACACAGATATCCTTCTATCTTACTTAGGTCATTTGAGCAATTAGTTAACTCAATATTGCTTAGTGGACTCTTCTACCTCTTTGGTTTAGCGAAGTCATGGCCACTTAAAGATGTGTCTGGCTTGTAATTATTGCCTGACCATTATTTATTATAAAACATCCTCTATTATAGAAATCCCTTACCATACTTGTCTTTAACTTTGAACAAGTTAGTTTGACTACAAGTTGATGTGTCTAAAACTGCTTATTACGAAAACATGCCTATTCAAAAATATAGACAATATTACCTGCAAAAACTGAAAATTTTCAGATAAAAAAACTCTGATATTTTTTCAAAGTTCTGCTCAAAACATAGATTGTGGGTACTCGTTAGAACCGCCTCGGCGAGGCGGTTCTAACGAGTACCCACAATCTTGCCGAGGCGGTTCTAACGAGTACCCACAATCTATGTTTTGAGCAGAAATAAAAAAAAACAATGTATACCCCTGTAAACCCCAGTTTTACTATATAAAAGTGGGGTTTAAGGGGGTCAAAATTATATAGGTATGCTTTCGTGATGTAGACGAGTTGCAAATAGTGGGGCTACACTGTTTGTCAGTTTCCTTCCTTCTATAGGACACCAGCCATAAATGGGTTTATGTTCTTTAAGGAAATAAGAATGAAACAAGGCCTTTGTTACATGTAATGCTGCTCATTAAAGATTCTTTACAACAATAAATTCATTCTACTGGCAATATCACTGAAAACAAACGCTGTCGTTGTAACGACAGTTCACTTTATTCTCATCGCCAAAACATACCTCTATAATTTTGACCCCCTTAACCCCCACTTTTATACAGTAAAACTGGAGTTTATAGGGGTATACATTATATTTCTTATATCTGCTCAAAAACATAAATTGTGTCTACTCGTTAGAACCGTCTCTAACGAGTACTCACAATCTATGTTTAGAGCAGAAATATAAAAAAAAATCAGAGTTTTTTTTATCTGAAAAGTTTTAGTTTTTGGTGGTGAAATTTTCAATATATTTGAATAGACGTATTTTCGTAATGGAAAATCGGTCTATTTTCAAAGGAAATAATTCGCTCCCCTTGGATTTTTTAAAAGTAGACACTTTTCAGAAGGGCCTTTGTGTGCAAGAGAGCGAACAGGAAGTCACAAAAGATGTCTCCCTTGTAAGACATGGTAACCACTTAATAATTCAAGCAATACATTCTGTAGAATATGATAATAAGCAGTGCATGCCCGTATCGGATCGCGTTGATGCGAAGGTTGATCTGAGCCTTCGCTGTTAGTTATATGGCATACGGAACCTTGTTTCGCTTTTCGTATAGAGACTGTATTTAGACATAAGGGCACGTGCATTTCGCAATTGTATTGTACTCAAACAGCGTTTGGAATTCTCATGCACGGCCAATATTTTCTGATGGTATTATCATGATCAAGCAAAGAACACAAGCACTAATATAAAACTGTAATATGAGAGATGAAATATTAATAAATTGTAGAATTCATCATGAAATTTCAATCATGACAATGCAAAAAATAAATGACTGTATGGGCCGTGCCAAGGAAAGATTGAGCCAGCGCACGACAAAATTTACAATATGGCATGTGCGCCCAGCACAGACTCAGATCAGCCTGGGCATCCGCCCAGTCTGATTAGAGTCTTCGCTGTCCGCATGAAGAAAGCTTGGGTCCTTAGCTACAAATTGAACGCACAGCGAAGACTCTGATCAGACTGGGCGGATGCCCAGGCTGATCAGAGTCTTCGCTGGGCGCACATGCCATTTTATAGGTTTTGGGCTGGCTAAAATATGTCTTCGGGATATATAGTACAGTAAATAACCAGATCAGCTACACAACAGGCTAAGGACCTTTGTCATACATCGATATGTTCTATGGTATTAAATAATTCTGCAGGCGGACAATGAAGGCCCTGATCAGACTGCTCCGATGCGCAGGTTGACCAGGACTTCGCTGTCCGCATATGCCCGAAAACACGTTTTTGCCCATATGAGCCGAGACACAATATTTCTTACAATATCTTATGTGCATTCAGCTAAGATTGAGATCAAAGTCTTTGCAAGGCACTCTGTGGGTAGCCAAGGATCCAAAGTGCCTTCAGGCGGACAGCGAAGACTCTGATCAGCCTGCGTGGATGATCTGTCTTTGCTGAGCGCTTCTGTATTCTTGTAGGAAATGCTTTGCCTGACTCATATTTCGAATCTAATTGAAAAGCGGTGGGATTGTCGGGAAATGATTCCTGTAGCTGATTATAGAGGAATTTCGTTCCAAAACTGTAATTTAAATACATTAATCCTGATAGCTCTTTTGCGTCGTTGTAACATTTTGAGTGGTGACATAGCTCCCAAAATAGACCTTTGCAAGCAGTATAGATCCAGATAAGAATACGGCGTAGGATCAGAAACTGGGCAATATTACGGCAATATATTTATTTACAAATCTTAGCAAAATAGGTTTAGGTGTGAATGTGTTTCAAATATTATTGTCCATATACATACATGTTAAATACTGCATAAGATTAATGGCCACGTAACGAAATGGTTCCCTGAATACTGTGGTCTAAAGCAAAGCAAGGATAAAATCTGTCGTCCGTTCTGTTGAACTTGTTCATAAACGACCAGGTCCAGGTTAACAATCACTCCTTAGAGTTAAGGTCTACCTTAATTTAAGGTCCTTAACTAAAGGTCCGAAAATCTAAGATATGAAATAAGAAATTTAAAGACAATTAAAATGAATAGAGATTTATATAAGTTCAGTAGACGATAATGAACTGTACTTTTTACTTTCATCGTTAAAGTCTGCTTTCATGTGATAGTGCAAGATGTGCTTTGCAAATCTCGTCCTGAAGGTTAAGGTCGCCCTTAACTTCAGGAACGACTATAAATCTGGGCCCTGGTGTTCAGAATATCTGCCTAAATTTAGGTATCGATATAGATGATGAAACGGTGGCGATCTTGTTATATGCTGATGATGTGGTGAAAACGAAGAGGATATGCATATATGATGCAGTGATAATAAACTGCAGTAGACTCTCGTTATCTCGACTAAACTTATCTCGAATAACTGCTTATCTCGAAATGAAAATCTGGTCCCTGTTTTCAATATGGAAATCTAACAACAGATATCAAAATATCGTGGAAAAGAGGAGGAATCTCCTCTTTTCCATAATATTTTTTAAAATATTTCTACAGTCAAAAGTCAAATTACATATTCATTTGTGAAATCTAGTTGTTCCATTTACCATTTCCCCAATTCTGCAAATCTGATATGTCAAGTACGGATATCTCGAAGTATTTCAGAGAGTCCCTTGGACTTCGAGATAACAAGAGTCGACTGTATTTGTGAACCATGAAAATCACAAATTGTTCATTTCAGACCTAAATTCGGTCATTAGAACAGATAATAGCCTTAGTATAGGTGATAAGGCTATTGCAGTTACAAAGCAGTATCAGTACGGACTCCAGTACGCAATTTTTGCTAACCCTAGAATCGGAAAGACACGATTTATTTCGATATAGGAAGAAAGCCTGAACATGGCTATATAAAACGACTGTACAGCAGCTATGCATACGTTGCATTTCGAGAAAACTTGCCCGTTTCTATGGAGGCCCAGTTGATACTTAACAAATTCTAAATATACAAAACCTTGTGTTTTCCGGTTAAAATACTAAAAAAAGAAAGAAAAAATGCTCAAAACAGAAAACAGAATGTTTATTTTCTCATCCACATATGCAAACATGACGTCATTAGTGACACCGTGGTTGCTTTCCGCATTTAAGCATTTAAGGGAGAGTATTTTCTTGTCTGACATTAATTCTTAAATTTAGCATGCAAACTACGTTTTTTTTTTCTTTTTTTTTTTTTTTAAACAAAAAACAAAACAACCTTTTACCGTTTTCTAGAGTCTATTTCTTCGTCCAGTATGGCCGCTACAATAAACATGCAAGAAAACGTTTGATTGCAAATTTTATGACCCCATTTTGAATGACACATTTGACATCTTTCGGGCGTTCCTGCCTATGGTTTTTTCAATAAAGAAATATTCGTACAGAACACTGTATTGTACTTACGTAAGTCTTAAACATGCATGTTGAGGAGATTCGCCGCTTTTTTTCATGTCCATAATATCAAAACCTTTGTTGACGAACTATACTGGGTAGGAATGTATGAAGCCCAAACCATCACGAAAACACGCCTATCTAATTTTGACCCCCTTAAACCCCAATTTTATATAGTAAAACTGGGGTTTATAGGGGTATACATTATTTTTCTTATTTCTGCTCAAAAGGATAGATTGTGGGTACTCGTTAGACCCGCCTCGTCGAGGCGGTTCTAACGAGTTTGTGGTACTCGTTAGAGCCGCCTCGTCGAGGTGGTTCTAACGAGTACCCACAATTTATGTTTTGAGCAGAAATATGAAAAATGTCAGATTTTTTTTTAAATGAAAATCTCATTTTTTGGTGGTATAATTTCCAGTACATTCGAATAGGCATGTTTTCGTAATGATAATAGTTGACGTAATTTCCGCAAACTAAAATGTTCATCAAAATTACATAAAATACACGCTGTTGTACAAAACGCGACAAGAATTTTAAATAATCAGTTCTAATTTATATTCAGAAACCAACTGTACTCGCACATGGATTATAACATCAAAATCAGCAAACTGAAATTAGTACTGTCATTTCACATTACGAAAACATGCCTATATAATTTTGACCCCCTTAAACCCCACTTTTATATAGTAAAACTGGGGTTTACAGGGGTACACATTATTTTTCTTATTTCTGCTCAAAACATAGATTGTGGGTACTCGTTAGAACCTCCTCGTCGAGGTGGTTCTAACGAGTACCCACAATCTATGTTTTGAGCAGAAATATGAAAAATATCAGAATTTTTTATCTGAAATTTTTCATTTTTTGGGTGGTAAAATTTTCAATATAGTTGAATAGGCGTGTTTTCGTAATGAGATAAAAGGCTTTTGGTGGTTTACCGCTTAAGCCAGCGCTACGGGTCGTATGCAGCCTCGCAATGTATATAGTGTTGCATATGAAGAGACTCAATCAAACCAAGTCTCCGATTTTCGTGATTTTATGTCATCACGAAAACATACCTATATAATTTTGACCCCCTTAAACCCCACTTTTATATAGTAAAACTGGGGTTTACAGAGGTATACATTATTTTTCTTATTTCTGCTCAAAAACATAGATTGTGGGTACTCGTTAGAACCGCCTCGCCGTGGCGGTTCTAACGAGTACCCACAATCTATGTTTTGATCAGAAATATGAAAAATATCAGAGCTTTTCATCTGAAATTTTTCAGTTTTTGGAGGTGAAATTTTCTATATATTTGAATAGGCGTGTTTTCGTAATGTGTTCTTTTTTACTTTTATTTTATCTTATTAAGTCCTTCCTATATATAAATTAGGTCAAGTCTTTTTAGCTCATAAAGTCTCTCATAATTCTACAAGAATGGTTTTTGTACATGATGCTCTTTGTTGTTTAAAACTTGTGAATACATTACGGAGGTGAGACTCAAGTAAACATAAATTATGTTATAATATCCATGTATTGAAGAAGAAAACAATGACTCGTAGGGCTATAAATCATACGCTACTTCGACGCTTAACATGAATAGGTTATAAGCTTTGCATTCCATTCGAATATGTGGACAAAGTTTGCTAGAATCCCTAGATTACAATTGTAAAGACAATGCTATTAATTTATTTATTTAAAATGGTTTCGATACAATGATTGTGTTGGAAATTCACCTTGCATAAACAACAATTAGTATATTAAATGGAGTTAGTCATCCTTAATGAAAATCGCCCTTATACGAACAGCGTAGACAGTGATCAGCCTGTGCTGTCAGTCTGATCTGGGTCTGCGCTGTTTGCTAATATTAAGTCCATTCATTATGTTAGCGACTGGTGTAGACTCTGATAAGACTGCGCTGATGCATTAGGTTGAATTCTATTCGGAATAGTTCAAGCATGTATTGGATTTCTGTGCACATATATTTTCAAACCCCATATTCACCCTACATGTTCATAGCTGAAATATGTAGACACAAAATGAGCAGTTTGATCAGATCCACAGCGTGTATTACTCAGCCAGCACGTTTTGACACATCCGTAGGGGGGTAAACGGACTATAGATTGATTCATAGTCGTAATTTACACAAACTTCAAGTAGATGGAGTATCTTCAATAAAAATGAATTGTTGTCTTTACTTATTCTTGTATTGATATACAATTGAACTAAGTCAAAGCAACTGAATAACGTTACTGTCCGTATAGTTCGTCGTCAGCGTCAGACCTTCGTGACATTAGAAATTCTAGCACAGCACGCCCATATAGGAAACAGGGAAGTGCACAGTATTTTATTCTGCAACAAATCCCTGGGCAGAAGAGCGTGACGCGAAAAGCTGCCGTTTCGTGACGTCTTTAAGAATTGTTCTGACGTACCTGCCGTTTTCTGGACGTTAGACTGTGAAACGTCGTTTTCTTCCTGTCAGATACGTTACAAATAGACGATAATGCATGTGTTGCAGCCAAGGAAGTTGGCGGGGTTTCGTCGAACAATGGCGGAAGGTTGGGAGAATCTGAAGGAATCAATGGCAGTTTTGTCGATTTTTAATGTGTTAGAATCGATATAATACAGCTCTGTAGCGTGAATTTTTGAGTAAAAAATCACAATGTGTCGGTATGTTGTAAGTAGATAAATCACTCGCGCTTCGCGCTCGTGATTTGATCTACTTTACAACTTACCTCCAAACAGTGACTTTTTCTTTTGTTTATAAGTGGTACACTTGTTATTGAAAAACGCATATTGTTTTGCACAAGAACCTGAAATGCATGTCCACAAATCGGAGAATTAGACTACAGTTCAAAACTGTACGTACGCACAATTCTAGATAAGAGGGGGTATCAGGTCAATATTTTTTTCTTATATATGCATGAAAATATATGTTGTGGGTACTCATTAGAAGCGCCTCGACGAGGCGCTTCTAATGAGTAGCACAACATATGTTTTGTGGAGAAATAAGAAAAATATCAATATTTGCGGTTGAAAAACGCGCATTATCCGGCGCTATGCTTACGGTAAGGCGGTATGATAAATTACGGTAGCTGTAATTCGGACCCCGATTTAGGATAGTTACGGTTACTATTACTTAATGACATACAATTGGATAATGCATAAACAACTGGACCATACAACTGCTACAATAATACCGTTTATTTCGAAAATCGGTCGTAAATTATATGTTACAGAGTGCCCTGTCAAAACCCTAATCAGACGCTGGCCTGAGTCTTCGCTGATCACACATGTCAGAAAGTACATTTTCTCACAGTGCATCTCACGTGCAATGTGTGACGTAAAAGGTTGTATTCTGCTGTAGGTTACAATTTGTGATATATTAACAAAGGAAGTTCTTTACAAAATGATTTTCTTAATGGTCAAAATTTGACAGTGATTTTTGTTGTCCTCACTACTATATATATGTTGTTGTAGGCAACTTTGTATTTGCTTGATGCTGAATAAAATATTGTATTGTATTGTAGATTGTATTACTCGGCGGTTTCGGAAATGGTCTTTGTAAACACTGGAGACCAGATCAGACACCGCTTTCTGCGTGTTTGCCAATGGCTTTATCAATTTGCAATAACTGGAGCAACTTTGTATATAAAATCCCGTTATATACATAAGAAGTCATTCCGATCAGTATTTTGGAAAAAAAGCCCCCGACTGAAACTATTTAGTCGTTCATGATTTAAAGGTGCAATAAGAGAAGAAAACAAAGCTGTTACAAAATTTCTTCAAACGTCCTGAAATATCTCCCTCATTTACAGCAATAGCTATATTAAGAGCGCTAGACCACAAGTTCAGACAATATGCTTAATCAGGAATCTACTTATAAAGATTGTTGAATAATAGAAAGTTTATTACCCTTATTATCAGCCTCGGTTATGTTGGCATTTCTTAAGCAGACAAAAGACAATATCATTTATATTCGCGAACAGCTAAATTGGAAAGTCATTCCATATCTGATCAAGACGTCCAGGTTATCACAATACTGCACTCAATACAATGAACGGATAATCAATGAATGTATGTCTGTTTAATAGTGGTCTGTAAATTTAGTACTATGCACTTCTGTTTGCTTACATTCACTGTTGCTAACAGGGATGTCAAGTGAAACATAAAAAAAAAAAAAAAAAAAAAAAAAAAAAAGATCCAGATGAGACCGTCTCATCTGGATCTATACTGTTAGTATAAGTTCTTGTTTAGGTCTAAGGAGATGAAAGAGTAAAATTTAAAATTAATGCCATGAACAACTCCTAATGTACAACACAATATAATTTACTATCAGCTGATCAAGACTTACTGGTTATCACAGCAGTGCACTCAATACAATGAATGGTTTATCATATATCTATGAATATATGTCTGTTATTGGTCCGTAAATTGAGTACTTGCACTTTTATGTAACTTGGATATTATATGTGCATTCTGAATTTCCGTAAATTGTACATTTCTGTAGCGAGGTTATGATCGTTTAACATAGTTTAAGAGCCCAGTACTTGTTCGTTTTTCTGTTGCATTCCTTTTTTTGTTAGTATGTCGGTTATAACAACTGTGCCGTTGTCTCCTGTCATTGTTTGTTCAGTGTCTCTTCTTTGTTCGGTCTTTCGGGGGGCTGTGCTTCAACGTGATTGTGACCTGTCCTGGGTAACATCACTGATATATTTGATAACTATTTCTTTGTACCTATTTATTTGAAATTCCTACATTTAGCCAGTTAGAATAAAAACAGCCAGAGAGATTCCCAACAAACATTGCCCATCACTGAGTCGTTCAAACAACTGAGCGAGACCTTTTCATTGAGACCCATTGTGGTATACAGATGGTCCAATTATTTATGCGACGGTCTTGAACGAGTCAAATTCGAACTGGGTCCTGTTTATGATGCGGGACCTTTTCGGAAACAGGATAACCCGAATACAAATGCTATAAATCATAGTCTGATAGGTGCTTTACGCAACCATCTCTGAGTTTCTTAAGTATTTTTGTCGTCTTTAAAAGAATCAATCGATCAATCAAGATTAATGCCGTGAACAACTCCAAATGTACAACACAATTTAATCTACTATCAGCTGATCAAGACTTACTGGTTGTCATTGAAGTGCACTCAGTACAATGAATGGGTAATCATTTATCTATGAATGTATGTCTGTTTTGGTCTGTAAATTGAGTCGTCTACATTTTTATGTAACGTGGAATTTTGCGTAAGCATTCTGAATTTCCGTAAATTTTACATTTCATTGGCGAGATTTTGATCGTTTAACATAGTTTAAGCTCCCAGTATTTGTTTGAGCTGACCGTTCCAAGGCGGTTCCTCTATTGCATTTTTTTTGTTAGTATATCGGTAACAGCATATCGAAACGAAAACTCAAATCAGCAAGCGCATCTGCGCAGTCAGATCAGAGCCTTCTTTGTCCGCATGAAGAAACTTTGCAGCATTGGTTATCCAAAATGCGCAGTGAGATTCTGATCGAGCAGTTTGCTCGAATGCGCAGGATGATCTGAATCTTCGCTGGCGCACATGTGGTTCTATATGATTATGAGGGTCAGTCCTGAAAGGACAGCGAGCATTCTAGATACACAAGTTAATTAGAGTGTTTGTTTTTCTGAACGTAAATAAACTGTCTTCGACCAGGAGTTAGGACGAATGAGCAGTGTTGCATGTTACCTCTTCGTTCAAGATCATAGTCAATAAAACCTTGTCTGATATTTTCATTTATTTGATGTGCTGTTGCTTCCAAACGAGCCCATTTTTAGCTCACCTGAGCTCTGCTCAGGATGAGCTATTGTGGTCACTTTTCGTCCGTCCGTCTGTCCGTCCGTGCGTTAACATTTTCAAACGACTTCTCCTCTGAAGTCGCTGAGCCAGTTTTGCTCAAATTTCATATGGAGCCTCCTTAGGGTGGGGGAACGAAAAATTGCTAAAATGGTCTCGGTCCGTTGACCAAGATGGCCGCCACGCCCATATATGGTAAAAACCTTTAAAAATCTTCTTCTCCAGAACCAATAATGCTTTGGGGCTGAACCTTTGCCAGAATCATCGGGGACGTGAGGTCCACCAAAATTGCTAAAAGAATTGTCGTACGTTGACGTTTGACCTTTTTACGGCAAGGTCAAGTTTGCTTCCCTATGCATTTGTATGGGAAAAACCTTTAAAAATCTTCTTCTCCAAAACCGAGCATGCCTTATGGCTGAATCTTTGCATATATCATTGGGAACGGGAGGGCTACCAAAATTGCTAAAATAATGGTAGTACAATGATATTTGACCTTTTTACGGTAAGGTCAATTTTGCTTCCTTATGCAGTTGTATGGGAAAAATGTTCAGAATTTCAAACAACTTCTCCTCTGGAGCCCCTGGGCCAATTCCGCTCAAATTTCATATGCAGCCACCTTAGGTAGGGGAAACAAAAGATTGCTAAAATGGTCACCGTTCGTTGACCAAGATGGCCGCCATGCCCATATATGGTAAAAACCTTTAAAAATCTTCTCTAGAACCGAGGATGCTTTAGGGCTGAATCTTTGCATAAATCATCGGGGACAGAGGGTCTACCAAAGTTGCTAAAATAATGGTCATACATTGACATTTGACCTTTTTACGGCAAGGTCAAGTTTGCTTCTTTATGCATTTGCATGGGAAAAAACATTTAAAAATCTTTTTCTCCAAAACCGAGGATGGCTTGTGGCTGAATCTTTGCACATATCATCTGGAACGGGCGGTCTACCAAAATTGCTAAAATAATTGTCATACATTGACATTTAACCTTTTTACGGCGAGGTCAAGTTTGCTTCTGTACGCATTTATATGGGCCCCATACATTTGTATGGAAAAAATACTGATAATATCAGTTGGCCTTTCCTCTGAAGCCTCCGGGCCAGTGTTGCTCAAATTTCATGCAGAGCCTCCATGGGAATGAAAGATTGCTAAAATGGGTATGGTCCATTGATAAAAATGGCTGCCATGCCCATATATGGTAAAAACCTTTAAAAATCTTCTTGTCCAAAACCAAATAAGCCCTGGGTCCTAATCTTTGCACAAATTATGGGGGACAGGAGATCTACCAAAATTGCTAAACTGATGGTTTTATGTTGACATTTGACCTTTTTATCTCCAAGGTCAAATTTGCTTCCCCATTTGTATGGGCCATATACATTTATATTGAAAGTATCGAAGTGACTTGTAGATACACAGAAGTTAAAATTGTTCTGATTGGAAATCTAAGATGGCATCATCTGGTTTATACTTATAATATTTCCCTGCCACTGTGCTGTTTACATGTATAAAATCATGATTCTTCAGAAAACACTTTCCACCAAATTTCACATTGGTCCTTCTGTTGAAATGTGATTGATAGTTTATTCAAATGATCATGCTACATTGACTGTCAGGCCCATATATTCTTCTTCAAAACTAAGAACTGCTCAAATGATGATATTTTCATTAGTTGCGATGATAGGGTTGGAAAAATGTTGCATAACATCTGCATGTCTGCAGTGGCTATGTCACTCAGGTGAGCGAACCGTGGCCCGTGGGCCTCTTGTTTCAAAATTTATTTGCCCTAGCACTGACTTATCAGTGCAGTATGTGCTATTTAAGTGTTACGTGTTAAGTGTTATTTAATCAATTAAGTGTTATGTGGCGACCGTAAAACGTCTCCCTGTACTTCAATTTAGTGTAGTTTATATTTTCTTGTCTTTGGAGTCACACTACTCCCCAAATATATAGAAAATTTCACCTCCAAACACTAAAACATTTCATACAAAAAACTCTTATATTTTTCATATTTCTGCTCAAAACATAGATTGTAGGTACTCGTTAGAACCGCCTCGGTGAGGCGGTTCTAACGAGTGCACACAATCTATGTTTTAGAGCAGAAATAAGAAAAATAATGTATACCCTGTAAACCCCTGTTTTACTATATAAAAGTGGGGTTTAAGGGGTCAAAATTATACAGGCTTGTGTTTTCATGATGACTGAGCTCATTTGCATTTACTTGAAACTAGAATATAGCTCAATCATGGGTAGGAGGCGCACGCAATATTATGTATTACATAACAATTCATGGACAGACTCAATAAAACTAAGTCTGTTTTGTTTTATTTTATGAATTTGTTAGTATAAACATATTTTATTGCACCTCTTACATATATATCTATGCAACGGGAATTGGTCACAAGTTCTCACAACATTACTTACGACCCTTCCCCTACAAGATGACAGCAATAAATTATAGTCACATGATAATGAGACAAGATAATAAGACAATAAGGCAGTTTTTTTTTCTAGCTAATTATAACGATTACGAATAAATAAACAAATAAATAAATAAACAAATAAATAAATAGTGCGTGCCTTCACAAGAGGTCATGGACTGCTCGGCAGTTACCATGTAGTTAATTAGCAAATCTTTTAGTGTTTTTATGTAATTCTGGACAGCTCTAAATAACATAGTGTTACTTTCTAATGATAAGCGTTCATCACCAAATAAGATCAGGTTAATATTCAAAGGGTGGTACTCGCGAGTTTCATGAAACAATCTTAAGCGTTCATTTGCGTATTTTAAACAATGAAAGAAAACATGTTCGGCGTTTTCTATTTCTTGATTACAACTGCAGAGTGGATTCATTGTTAAGTGGTTAAGATACAAATCGTTTGATAAATTACTACAGTTGTTCCTTATTCTAGAATGCATGACTGACAAATATCTGTCTTCGTAGCTATAACAAGGCGGTAGCTTTTGTACATCTACAAACTCTCTTTTCATTTGATATTTGAATGAGTTTAAAGTAGAACTATTACGTAAGCTTTCATGAAGAGAGTTCCACAATGCAATACCCGACGGAATACAAGATTTTCGAAATATTTCCGTACGGCAAAACGGGATTGTAATGTTATTTTGATTTCTCAAAGGATAATTGGTGGTCACCCTAATAACAGGAGGGATTAAATCAGTAATATAAGTGGGAACTAAGCTATTCACTGATCTGTACATAAAATTAAGTTTCTGCTGTTTACGTCTTTCTGATAGAGATAACCATCCACATTTCCTGTACAAATTTTTCAAGGAAACAGATCTGGTAAGACCAGTTACAATTCTAACTGCCTCATTTTGAAGTTTTTCAAGAGCATTTGAGTCTTGTGAAGAACATCCATCCCAAACAACTGAAGAATAAGTAATACATAAGAAAAATATATTTGGTTTAATGCAACTCTAGTGAATTTAAATTTTAATATCCTCATTATACCGACAATTTTTGCAGCACTTGTTAATATGTTTTCAATGTGCATATGCCACTGTCCGTTTTTACTAAAAGTCAATCCTAGGTGTTTATGAAATTCAACGAACTGTATTTGAATGTAATCAAAGATTAAATTAGGCAAGCGTCCTAAGTGTTTAAGGGTAAATAGTACTGCTTCTGTTTAAGCAGGGTTAAAATTTATTAGCCATCTTTTAGCCTAGGCAACCAGTATTTGGAGATCATGGTTGAAAATTCCTTCAAAGTCATGTATATTAGAAGCAGAGTAAAATAGAGAACTATCATCAGCGAATAGTCTCGTTATACTTAGTAGTGATTCAGCAATATCATTTATATAAATTAGAAATAATAAAGGGCCTAATACAGATCCCTGTGGTACGCCAGCATTAGTGCCCCTAAAACTTGACTTACATGATTTAATGACTACCCGTTGTTGCCTGTTGTCTAAATAATTCGAAACCCATTTAAGTACATCCCCATAAATCCCTAGTTGTTTATGTTTAAAAATAAGTCCTTTATGCTACACCCTGTCAAATGCTTTCGACACATCACAGAAGACCATGCAAGCAAACTGATTATTGTCAATAGCTTGGCAAATGTGGTGGTAATGTCAATTAATTAAAAAGAAGTAGAATGATTAAGTAAAAACCCGGATGGATATTTATAAATTAAGTCATTTTTATTTAAAAAATTGTGGATGTGTTCGAATACAATTCGTTCTTGCAATTTCCCTGTTCCACATAAAAGAGATACTGGTCGAAAATTTGAAGGATCAGAACTATCGTCTTTCTTCAGTAATGGCATAACATTTGAATATTTCCAAATTTCCGCAAATTTTCCCTCCCTAAAAGATCTATTAAATAAAATACTTAAAGGTAATGGCACTTCTTTTATTGCTAATTCCATCAGGCCCACTAGCTTTATTTGAGTTCAAAATTTCAATTAGTGACTGTATTTCTTCGGGGTTACATACTATATTTAATAATTTATTTTGACGTTTCGTCTCAAATGCAGGTAGTTGATTATTGCCATCATTTATTGTAGAGATGGATGTGAAAAATTCATTTAAAGATTCAGCATTTTCTACATCTGTATAACAATAAGTATTTTCGTTGGTTTTTAAAGGGGGTATTGAGCCAGTATTGTTATTATTTTTAACGAAATGCCGTATAATACTCCAAAATATTTTTTATCATTACTGTAGAAGTCACTTATAGAGGATTCTAAGTTGTTATAAAATTTTTCTTTGGCGTATTTTTTTTCAAATTATTTACCTTATTTCGTAGCTTTTTATATTGTTCTTTCAAATAATTACTGTCTGATTTAATAATTTCTTTTTAAGTCTATCGCGACTCATAGAAAAGTGCCTTGTTTCATGGTCATACCAGGGTTTATCGTCGTCTAACTAGTACTGTTTTTGAAGGTATACACGATTTTCTATATCTGTATAACAATAAGTATTTTGGTTGGTTTTTTAAGGGGGTATTGAGCTAGTATTGCTATTATTTTTAACGAAATGCCGTATAATACTCTATTTTTTATCATTACTGTAGAAGTCACTTATAGAGGATTCTAAAGAGGATTCTAAGTTGTTATAAAATTTTCCTTTGGCGTTTTTTTTTTTTTTTTTTTTTTTGTGAAATTATTTACTTTATTTCGTAGCTTTTTATATTGTTCTTTCAAATAATTACCGTCTGATTTAATAAGTTTCTTTTTAAATCTATCGCGTTCGATAGAAAAGTGCCTTATTTCATACCAGGGTTTATCGTCAGGTACTGTTTTTGAAGTACTGTTTTTGAAGGTATACACGATTTTACAATACCAAGAAAAGTATTTGTAAATTCAACACAAGCTTCGACTATGAATTTGTTTGCTTCAAAAGAATTCATTCTCCTTTCAGAATATATTCACTCTTTCTATCATTTCGTGAGTCCATGTGAAACTATTTTGTTGCATTTATTGGAACTACTGAGAAGAAAATTGAATAATTGAGTCTGCATACAAAAAATGATCTTATGGTTTTTCGATTTGTGATTCTTCAAATGCGCATCACGAAAACATGCCTATATGATTTTGACCCCCTTAAACCCCACTTTTATATAGTAAAACTGGGGTTTACAGGGGTATACATTATTTTTCTTATTTCTGCTCACCGAGGCGGTTCTAAAGAATACCCACAATCTATGTTTTGAACAGAAATATGAAAAATATCAGATTTTTTTATCTGAAAATTTTCAGTTTTTGGAGGTACATTTTTCCATATATTTGAATAGGCGTGTTTTCGTAATGGCATGCGCACGATGGGTTAAAGACGTGCGTTTTTGCCTCCGCGAGGAGCTTCCGATAAGTACCCACAATATATGTTTTTGCGGAAAAATGACAAAAAATGTGAATATTTTGGTTAAAAATGGCTTATCTTTTCTAACGGTGCGATTTCCAAAATGTTCTCATTGTTTATCGTAATTAACTGCCGCAGCTTTTCGGATTCCTCTAAAATCGCTGTATTCAGCGGCGACAACCGAAATTGCTTTTAACGCATATAGGAACAGTGAGGTCCATATCAGGATGCGCATCCACTGTGTCTTATCGAGCCATTGCGATTCGAAAGTCGGTTCTGCTGTCCCTAGTCCTTCTCAAGACATGCGTAAAAAAGAAATGAGCAGGCAGAGCTGGATATTCGCTGGTTGTATACGTAATGCGTTAAAATCCACTTTTGCGTGATGAGGATCAATTATATGCTGAGTTCCCCATTTTACACAAATGTCATTATTGCTTTTACCCTTATAATAGGTACCCTTCTAATAGAAGCCTGACCAAACATTGTAGACCCAGATCAGACGCAGCGTATGCGGCGTCTGATCTGGGTCTACACTGTTTGCCACTTACATAGCAGTATTCAGACAGTTAACAGGTAGTAAAAAATTGTAGAGCAGGTGTGGTGAGGAGTTAAATTTTCAGGGTAAATACAGTATGATTTGTCGATAAAATGATGACAGGCATGTAATATTACGCAGAAATTATTTATTGTCTGGCATAGGGATGGTTTTATCTTTAACTCTATCTTCTATCAGGAGTATTGTAGTTCGATAGTGCATGTAATAATAATAATAATAATAATAATAATAATAATAATAATAATAATAAGTGTAACAGACAACAGATGCCAAGTTCTGCGCTGTCTGCTGTACGGTTACAACTCAATTTTGTTCGATGATTTTGCATCAGAATTAGAGGGGACGTTTAGATCGAGTAAAACTACTTTAAGCTCCCCCGACCCCAACCCCAAATACACACCCGCCAAGTGGTTTATATGGCTGTCTGTTTCAAGGTAAACATTCCGATGCGGACTCCAGTTGCTGTAAATCTACCACTGTGGTCACCCCATTCTAATAAAGATCCAAAACGTGTTCTTTGAGGAAATAATACAACAAGGTCTTTCTTGAATATTCTGCTCATTAAGGATTATTCACAACAGCAAATTCATTCTAATGGCAAAATCTTTGGGAACAAATGCTACTGTTGTAACGAGGGTTCACTATACTGGGGAAATACATGTACAGTAAAACGATGTTTCCAGTAAATAATCTGCGTGCAATGTGCCAATTTGGATTTCTCTTTGACATGTACAGTAAAAATCTTAAAGGTTGACCTCTTTCTATAAAATATAAAATAATCTTTTTATCCCTACAGACAAATACAGATATCTTTGCAAACGGTGCAGATCCAGACGAGATGACTCGAAACGAGCCATCTCATCTGGATCTACACCGGATACCATTCTGTTTTAATTTTTGAATGACATCCCTGTTGGCAACAATGGACACGTCCAAGTTAAATGATGGAATATCCATTTTCTAAGCTCAGGGTGGAAAGTGTTATCTGTCACCTAATGAGGTGAACAGTTGTGCGATTCAAAAACGATTAACTGCTTATACAAGGGCAGCATCGTGGTTCAACTTGTGCTTTTTATTTTTCTGGCTTTATATCGATGTTGAACCCTCTAGTTTGGCTCACTGCAATTTTGTGATTATTTGTGCTTTGCTGTGACATTTCACTAATGAGGTAGAGGACCCTACGCTTACCAAAACATATCATCACGAAAACTTGCCTATACAATTTTGACCCCCTTAAACCCCACTTTTATGTAGTAAAACTGGGGTTTACAGGGATATACATTTTTTTTCTTATTTCTGCTCAAAAACATAGATTGTGGGTACTCGTTACGAGGCGGTTCTAACGAGTACCCACAATCTATGTTTTGAGCAGAAAGATGAAAATATCAGAATTTTTCTCTGAAAACTTTCAGGTTTTTGGTGGTGACATTTTCAATATAATTGAATAGGCGTGTTTGCGTTATGTATTTGTAATTTGGAGCTGCATCAGACGTAAGGATAAAGGGCGAGGTTTATATTAAGCAAAACTAGTTAAGACCCCTCAATCCAAGTAGTTTTTCTCCTGGCCATTCCAAGGCGGTTCCCCTCTTGCAGTTCTAACTTTTTAGTCGGTTATTGCAACTGTGTCATTGTGTCTTGTCAATGTTTGTTCTTCATCTTTACTTTCGATGCCTCGGGAATGGTGTGCGTCTGACTGTGGACTGACTTGGGTAGCTTCATTTTGATTGAACCTGTATACAGGGTGATCAAGCATTTATGAACCTGTATACAGGGTGATCAGGCATTTCAGTTTTCATCAATGCTATAAACACGTGCCACATTTCATGGTATATGAGAAGAACCGTCTCATCAGGATCTACACTGTCATCAATATTTTCAACAATGGATGAGTCCAGATCCAAAACTGAAAGAATCTACTGAAGGAATTCAATGATGAAAACTCCATATGCGAAATGCGCAGATTCAGATCGTACTGGCCGTGCGCAGAATATCAGGAACTGTTCTCCGTTTATACACTGTACAGCACCCAATGATTCTATAAGCGGGCAGTGAAAGCCACTTTCAGACAGGCTGATCTGGGCCTGAATTGTTGTATGTGTCATTAAGGCCATTTTCTGGCGGTGTGCAGAATATGGCCTCAGAACAGACAAATTTGTTGCTATAAATGTGTTGACGGAAATGACAAAATTACTTTACGGTTTTCATTCTAGTGGCTATAAATCCAAGCTAATTGCCATGGAAACATTATGAACAATCTTATATTCTTGATTTACAGGGTCACATTTTAAGAAATATCTTCAAGATGAAATCTGAACACACCGACAATGTTATAGCATGCACATTTATTAAAGGGAAAACCATTTATTTCTGCAGTGGAAAATAAAGATATAAATGTGTCTGTGGAAAGAAATTAAAGGGAACACATACATTTTCCGGAGGCAACTTTGTTAAAATTATTTCTGTTCCTTAGCTTATAGAACATATATACATCATGAAAACATGTCTATATAATGTTGACCCCCTTAAACCCCATTTTTATACAGTAAAACTGGGGTTTACAGGGGTATACATTATTTTTCTTATTTCTGCTCAAAAACATAGATTGTAGGTACTCGTTAAAACCGCCTCGCCGAGGCGGTTCTAACGGGTACCCACAATCTATGTTTTGAGCAGAAATATGAAAAATATTTCAGAGGTTTTTATCTGAAAATTTTCAGTTTTTGGAGGTGAAATTTTCTGGAGTACATTTATATATGACTTCGCTGAGTGAAAATTCTGAGCGAAGACATATTCTGAGCGCGAAGTCATAAATTCTGGGCAAAGTCATATTCACTGTATATGACTTCGCTCAGAATTTTCATTTTGCGCATTTTGGATAGCCATTGCTGCAAAGTTTCATCATGTGGACAACGAAGACTCTGATCAGACTGCGCGAATGCGCACGCTGATTTGAGTCTTCATTGGGCGCACATACAAGACGGTACGTTTTCCTATGTTGCGGTTAATATAAAGAATATAAATAAAGACAGTCACGTTCATTGTCTTCCAGCTTGTTATAATGGGACAAACAACACTACTCTTTTTTTTCTCTTAAAGACTGGCTAATCTGATTTTCGGAGGCTCGCGAAGTACAGTCGAACTAGTGACTCGTACATCTGTGGGACCATGGGGATTTGTTCGAGCCTGTGAGACTGGTCGGGAAGCAAATGAGGATGATTTAAAGATGTCCTTTCGATTTTCTATAAAATAATGGTATGTTGATTGCGTCATTAGAATCGCCATATCGAGGCGATTGTAATGAGTACACATAACACACATTTTCATGATAAGATAAGAATATTTCCCTAAAATATCCCTAACTATTTGTTTTCTTGAGCTATCGGAAGAATTTCACAGGGACCTACAAAACAAGCACGAATAAGCCGTGGTAATTTAGCCATCGGTGTTCGAGTCATTGAAGTTTTACCCAGCTATGCCAAGGCAAAATATTCAGCGAGATTCTATCACGACACTAAAGATCTGACTTTATAAATTTGTTGTGTCTATAACATCACGAAAACATACCTATATAATTTTGACCCCTTTAAACCCCACTTTTATAAAGTAAAACTGGGGTTTACAGGGGTATACATTATTTCTCTTATTTTTGCTCAGAAACATAGATTGTAGGTACTCGTTAGAACCGCTTCGGCGAGGCGGTTCTAACGAGTACCCACAATCTATGTTTTGAGCGGAAACATGAAAAATATCAGAAATTTTTATCTGAAAACTTTCAGTTTTTGGTGGTGAAGTTTTCAATATATTTGAATAGGCGTGTTTTCGTAATGATAAGGTTTTCTTTATAATTTGACCAAACAAAAGGCTATCTCAGATGGATACGCCAAGCCCTCTCAATCCATTGACGCAAAGATTCAAAAGTGCCGCGGGAGTAGTATAGGGTGCCACTATGCCCTATACTAGCGGGTTTGAACAAAATATTGCTTCGATGCATCGTGAGGAAGGTAGAGTGACAGCATAGATAGGCAGTCCACCTTGAAGAAGAGAACTCCCAATTCATGTTCGATGAACGCTTAGCATGCTGAGTAGATTTTCAGCAGACGACCATTACGAAAACAATCCTATTCAAATATATAGGAAATTTCACCTCCAAAAACTGAAAATTGTCAGTTAAAAAAACTCTGATACTTTTCATATTTCTGCTCAAAACACGATTGTGGGTACTCGTTATAACCGCCTCGACGAGGCGGTTCTAACGAGTACCACAATCTCTGTTTTTGAGCAGAAATAATAAAAATAATGTATACCCCTCTAAACCTCAGTTTTACTATATAAAAGTGGGGTTTAAGGGGGTCAAAATTATATAGGCATATTTTCGTGATGATTGTTCAAATAAGTTTGAATCAATTTTCATATTTGTTCCCGGAAAACACGTTTTAGCATTTAACGCAAATTATTTCCAATGGAAAATAATAATAATAATAATAATAATAATAATAAAATAAAATAAAATATATCATCAACTTGACATATGCTGAATTACCCAAGACAGAGGTGATTGTTAAATAGGGACGATACGGAACCGCCAGTCAAGGTCTTCCCAGATGAAGTCAAAAGCTAGAGCGGATAATGTTATAAATGGATGAAAAGCAAATCTTTCCAAATGATAACACCAACACAGACGTTTAAATATCGTCTGGAGCTGTAGACAAGCTAAGGTGTGAAAGAAACTGCATTAGAGCAAACGTCTACATCATTTCTTGTAGCAAGTGTGGAAAACAGTAAGTGGGAGAAAGAAAACGATCACTTAATGAAACAACGATTGCCATCGCGATGACTGGAAGCACCGCAGATTCCAAAAATGCCTAGAAAGCTCCTGAAAGCTACAGAATCAGTCGCCTAACCACTTTGCGATCATATAGTATCCTAAAGAGAGGCCTAGTGTCCTGTATGGATCCGACTCTCAGTATCTGTATTCTGATAGCTATTAACATTTCGTATGTTGTGTTACATAAACCGAAAACTTAATGGTTATTTAGTGCGTTGTGTTTGTAACAACACAACATTTTCTTGTGAATGCTGATTTTCTTTTGTACATGTGATCTTAGTTGCAACTGGTTGAGGAAAGTTAAAGTTTTTTAGAAAATATATAGTGTTACTGTTTCCGAACTGTTCTACAAAGGGGTGTACCAATATCGGCATTCCGCGACCGTGAGTCAAACCACGAATCTCCTGCTATCCAGCAAGTGACAGATTCTTGTATGCTAATGTCTGCTTATTTATATCATTTCCTACATTGTGCTTTACCCAGTCAGCATTCTACGTAAATCTATATCGGGCCGTCATCGGCCCGTCAGGGTAGCTGACAGGCCGATGACGGCCCGATGTAGATTTACGTAGAATGCTAGCTGGGTACTTGCTTTACTTTGTTTCTACTGTTAAACTATCTTGTAAATACCTTGAAATATTTTAGGCTGTGTATATCTGGCTATACATGTGATAAACTATTTTTATTTGAATGAGTAACTGATAATATGTACTGTAATAAGCTTCTGTCATGTTTTGCATTTGATTTTGAATAACAGCAGTTTTGAAACGTTTCATCATTAAAACGTATTCACATTGGTTTGCTTGCTGTACAAAAGCCCTCGATCAATATAGTTAAGTCAATTAATGATAAAAAAAAAAAAAAAAAAAAAACATTTAGGGATTAACTGTAACTGTAAAGGGAACTTCCAAGTAATTGCTGAATCAATATCTTTCCGCGCATAATGCGGGATCAACAGAAGAGATACTTTATATATTAATCGTCCACTAATTATTCCAGTATCATACCACATGTGCAGCAGACGACGTTTTGTTTTGCATTTTAGAGAAAATAAGCTTGATATTTCATGTGAATCGTCTACTGATTCTCGTGTAATATCAAGTCTTATTTTCTCGTAAAAGTAATGTCAAAATAGTATGTCGTCTGCTGCAAGTTTGCTTGGCGCTTTATGGGATAATATCTCAGTGTCTGGGTAATTAATGAATTGTGTGTTACTTTTACTACGTATGAGTCGTCTTCTTTACTATGATGATATGATAATAAATATCGAACTACCCAGTAAGCATTCTTTATAAATCTATAGCGGGCCGTTATCGGCCCGTCAGCTACCCTGACGGGCCGATAACGGCCCGCTATAGATTTATAAAGAATGCTAGCTGGGTATTTGCCTATGTTTAGTCACGCCGTAAGGAAAGATTTATATAAATAGTAGTAAATAAATACTACCATGCTTGTCTTTCAAAACACAAACGAATATTGTAATGCCAAAAAAAAAAAAAAAAAAGAAATATGCTTAACAAATGTGCTTGCAGGAAGGACTGCATTCCACGAACTGAAAATATCTTTACCGTTCACCAATTAAAGAATCTTCTGGCAATATGCAATGAACTTAGCTACATGTATGTGTATTAGCCCCATATATCGAGTTCTCCATATATCGTGTGAAAATGCACTCATTCTGATTACCCTGCACATTAACGCAGTCTCATCAGAACCTTTGTCCTGAAATTGATACAATGATGCTGTAAACGGACAGCGATTGCTTTGGTCAGACTGCGCATGCGCATTCTCTGTTCGCATGTGCTCGAAGCCGTGACCGATTAAGCTGTTATCAATTTCTGCTATGAACTAAATTTAATGCGTATTTCAATTAAGCAGTTTAAAGGGCTTCCATACATTTTGATGTACATGTATATGCATTTAGCATTTGTATTCAGCAACATATAATTGCTGAATATACGTTTAGATACATATTCCAGAGTTAACAAACTATGTAAAAAATAACTATACTCCCCCAACATCCCATCGGAATACACTAACTCCTCCAAGGGCGTGGTTATCCTTTATTTAACCATGCTATTGGAATGACGTCACATGTACACGTAAAAGTGTAACAAACAGCACTATCCGAACACATGAAGAGCACCTAAACCTTTACCACCCTCTAGGCTAGTTCAGCAGACGATAAATAAGCGATATTTTTCTTATTTTTCCCAGAAAACAACACTTGACATTTCATGCAAATGGAGACAATATGCATGAAATGTCAAATCCTGTTTCTCGGAATATAAGAAAAAAAATCAAAATGTCGTCTGCTGAAAATTTTACGCAGAGTGCTAAGTGTTAATTTTCACGCTGTTGCAGAATTTGGTCGTGTCTGCACTTTATTCCCGAAACAACACTATAAATAACTGCAAATTGTAAACACCAGCTGACAACATCAATCTTATTTCTATCATTCCAGCCTTATAGGAATCATTGCAGACGACACAAAATGACAATTCCAAACAACGATCGAATTTTACGCGCCAAGAAAGTGTTGTACGAATAGAAGACATATTTCCTTTTGGATCGGTTGTGTAGCTTTCCGCTAGCCAGAAGCTTTTGTAATATTATTTCATCTTTAAATTAGTAAAAGGAAACAAAATTTCCATCTTTACAGCACTAAGCATATATTTACCCAGACGACGACATTACCAAATTACATAAATTGCAATATATGGAATATAAATTGTATTTTTGGAACTTAATATTTGCGCTATTGGTATTCATTTATGATCGTACAAACTGAATTGGCTCTGTTAGGACAATAGATCAGAAGGAACAGGTCTGTCAATAGACATTGCATCTGTCAATAGACCTTTGCCTGTTAAGTGCTTCTGAAAATTCAATAAATTATCTATGATTTTCAGCGGAAATAAACATTAATTGAATAGGAGCGTGTTGGCAATTCAGTTCGAGTTGAATTCATATGGTACACTAGCCAGAAAATGTCCATTATACCGTTTGCGAACAGCGAAGGTCCCTTCCTGTTCGTGGATATACTTTAGGGATTCTACTAATGCTAACACTTATGGTCCTTTTCCGACGTTGCAAATCGTATTCCGGTCAGTCTACGCATCCCCGCAGTCTGCTCACTTTCTTCGTTCTTCACCAGCAAAACTACTCGAATTAGTGCCGGACGAAAAATCCCGATCACGTCGCGAGATTACGAGGACTGGTTGGTGACAAGACACTCAACCAGGCTCTAAGCTAATCACAAATGACTCGCACACGACTTTTGGTTTCTGTCTGAATGTTAAAATAAAGATTTTTATTTCATCGGGAAAGGAACGCGTTATTTAGGCGAATGGATACTCGTAAAATACGCACCCACTCCCAACCGTTTTGCAAAGAAGAAATATAAGTGAAGAACTCAAGGAAATAATCACACAATCAAAAAGCACAGCCTACCCGAGGCACCAATAAAAGGGGGGTGGGGCGGGGGCTGGGGGAAAGATGAGGAACAAAAAACGACAAAACAAACGCCACATATGAAGCCATCAAAGGACAAAGAAGGACTGCAACAGAGGAACCGCCTTGGAAAGTTCTTCAGAAAAACTACAGAGTAGGTGGATGTGGGCTTTGGGGTATTGGGGTATTGGTGAGGTTTGCTTACACCAGTTTTATTCGCGCAAAACCTCACCCTAAATTCTAATGCAGCTACAAATTACAAACGTGCATCCGGTCCGCATAGGATCATCTACCTCATCTATGAAACATCACAGTGAAACAAATATACAGTCGAACCTCAATGGCTCAAACATCTTTGGACCATGGAAATTCGTTCGAGACCTGGGTAGTTCGAGCCACTGAGGGTTAATCATGGCACCAGTTCAGGAAGCAAATAGCGATAATTTAGGGAAATCTTTTCGATTTTCTACACAATGATTGTATGTTGAGTGCACTCATTAGAATCGCCTCGATGAGGCGATTCTAATGAGTACACACAACATACAATTCCATGATAAAGTAAGAGAAAATCCCTAAATATTTGTTTTCTTGAGCTATTGGAAGGATTTTGTAGGGACTGAAAAACGAGTTCGAATCATCCACGGTGAACGAGCCATCCGGGTTCGAGCCACTGAGGTTATATTGTAATCAGAAATACGTTGATGATACAAAGCAAAGGGCTCTCTGGCGATCTGAAGCCTGAACACAAGAAAACTACAAGCAGGACCACGATGGACCAACGCATAGTTAGTCAGGCACCAACCATTGGAAACAGATTGAGGAGTCAATTTTTTTCAGTCAAGAATAAGCTACCCTAGAAGTGAAGCCTTCACAACTAGGCCAACTCTTAAAAGAACCAAATTTTCCCCATTGGCAACAAAATCATCGTTTAAGAGTAGCATCCTGTGAGAAGGAGGCAAATATTTCCATGTTCATCACGAAAACACGCCTATTTAATTTTGACCCCCTTAAACCCCACTTTTATATAGTAAAACTGGGGTTTACAGGAGTATATATTATTTTTCTTATTTCTGCTCAAAAACATAGATTGTGGGTACTCGTTAGAACCGCCTTGTCGAGGCGGTTCTAACGAGTACCCACAATCTATGTTTTGAGCTGAAATATGAAAAATATCAGAATTTTTATTTGAAAATTTTCAGTTTTTGGGGGTAAAATTTTCAGTATATTTGAATAAGCGTGTTTTCGTAATGAGTCATTTGACTTGGAAGTGTACAGCAAAACCTCAATGGCTCGAACATTTTTGGGACCATGGAAATTTGTTCTAGACATGGGTAGTTCGAGCCACTGAGGGTTAATGATAGTGCCAAGTTAAGAGACAAATGGGAATAATATATAGATGTCTTTTCGATCTTCTATAAAATAATGGTATGTTGAGTAAACTCATTAGAATGAGGTGATTCTTATGAGTACACTCAACATACATGTTCTTGATAAAGTAGGAAAAAAACCCATAAAATACCCCCAAATGTTTGTTTTCTTGAGCTTTCGGAATAATTTCCTAGGGACTCGAATACGGTAAACAAGTCGTCGACGTTCGAGTCATTGAGATATCACTGTATTTATTTCAGAACTGCAATAAGGCTAGCGCTTTTATGTAGCGCTTTGTTAAGACCTGGCTATCTTAACGCTTAGCACTCTGGGTAAAATTTTCAGCAGACGACATTTTGAAATATTTTTCTTATTTTTCCCAGAAAACAGGATTTGACATTTCATGCAAATTGTCTCCTAAGGAGACAATTTGCATGAAATGTCAAATCCTGTTTTCTGGGAAAAATAAGAAAAATAACATCATTTTGTCGTCTGCTGAAAATGCCCAGAGAGTGGTAAAGGTTAAGCAACAATCTAAAAGCGCCTTACTAAATGGCCGTTATCTCGGTCCCTAAGTTTCAATAAATATAAATGTATATTTTCTGATTTGACCGTCTATTTACCGCCATACAAACGAATTTCATTGTCCTTGGCAATCAAAATGTTGCAAACACTCCATTCAACATTTTAAAGCCAATTTTCACTAGTATTGTCGATTTTTTGTTACGTCTCGCTGCTGCTTCGAAAACGCTTTATGTGAGGCAGCACCAAATGCACCAAACAGCGCCAGCAAGCTCTTTTAAACAACACATCATGTATAGCTATTTGCCACAGAGCGTTAGCCTTATCCAATTCTCAAATATTTCGAATGATAAACCCTATTTTCTCCGAAAAATAGAAGAGACAAAAATCTCACAAATATGCCTTCAGCACAGTTGAAAAACAACAACAACAACAACAAAAAAAAACAAAACAAAAAAAAAAACAAAAAAAAAAACAACAAAAAAAAAAACAAACAAACGAAAACACAAAAAAAAAAAAAAAAAAAAAAAAAAAAAAAACGTACTAAAGGGCTTTATGCTTGTTACGAACGCCTAATGCTGTTTGTCTTCGTATGGGATTGTCACCGTTAGTCTCAATAACTGCCACGTATTTCCTTCAGGAATCATTAGTCTGTGGAGAAATAACAAATTAAGAAGAAAGAACCCACTACATTTTCCTAATTTAAACGACTTTGCATGTTAAACGGAGATAAAGCTCATTAACACTTAACATGCTGAGTAAAAAAAAATCAGTATATGACATTTTGAAATTTTTTTTCTCCAGAAAACAGGCTTTGACATTTCATGCAAATTGTCTCCTTAGGAGACAATTTGCATGGAATGTCAAAGCTTACTTTCGTGGGAGGTGGGGGATGATGGGGGTGGGGAAGAAAAATTAGAAAAATGTCAGTGAGTTGTCTGCAGAATCTACACAGCGAGAGTGAAAGATTGAAAGTTTTCCGCGTTATGCGAAAACGGCATTTAATGTATATGCGAACTGCAAAGTTCGCGAACAGACTGCGCATTTCGGACGATTTGATATGATCGTATGCATTTCCAGACTAATCTTGGCCTTCTCTGTAAGCATATACGCTGAATAGATTCTAACAGAGCAATAAACACTCTCACGAAACTGAAAACAACTAAAGTGTCGTTTTCTGGACCAGATTAACTAGTTTGGGTCATTTAGGCCTCGCCAGTGACCTTCATATAAATTTTCAAAAATCCCGGAATGGGCCAAAAGATCACAAAACCAGAAAATATAAACTATACTACAATGAAGTTTTCAGTATCATCTTTGCATGACACACCAGTATATTTACTCGTGCGTGTCTTGCATGTTTACATGGTCTGAACGCTATTCAGGTCCTAATTGCACAGTGGTCTTTGATGTTTATAAGTGCTAACATTCCTGCAATGCTACAAGATATATGGTGACGAAACAAACAATTATCTCTCCCACGTACATATTGGAGCCTTCTAGAAACTTTTGTATACATATAATCGAACTTCAATGGCTCGAACATCTTTGGGACCATGGAATTTGTTCTAGAGATAGGTAGAGTCGACTCTCGTTATCTCGAATTCCAAGGGACTCTCTGAAATACTTCGAGATATCCGTATCTCGACATATCAGATTTGCAGAATTGGGGAAAAAATAATTCGAACAACCAAATTTAACAAACATATATAATATGAAGTTGGAGATATATTGAAAATATTGTGGAAAAGAGGAGATATTGTTCCTTAGGAGCAATTTCTCCGCTTTTCCACAATATTTTTTTACCTGTTGATAGATTTTCCTGTTAAGGCAGGGACCAGATTTTCACTTCGAGATAAGCGGTTATTCGAGATAAGCGAGCTCGAGATAACGCGAGTCAACTGTATTTTGAATCACTGAGGGTTAATAATAGCGACAGGTCAGAAGGCAAATTTTTCTGGCGAAAGAATGTGTACAATGCTATTTAACCGCTTAGAGGACTAAGCCTGCCCACAAAAAGTGGGGTTAGGTAAAATGACCGCGCTCGACATGACCCCATTAGGTTGAATGGGCCATAAAAACCCCAACAGAAACAAACAGGAGGGAAATTGCGATAATTTACGGATGTCTTCGTCTTTAAGGGTATGTTTTATGTTTAGTGTACTCCATAGAATCGCCTCAATGATGCGATTCTAATGAGTACACACAACATACATTTTCATGATAAAATAAGAAAAAAAGTCCCTAAACTATCCCTAAATATTTGTTTTCTTGAGCTATTGGAAGAATTTCCAATGTACTCAAAAACGGTAAACGAGCCATTGGTGTTCAAGTTATTTAATATGTCCAAATGTGCAAGTTACTCACGAGCGTTTTGCCATGAATCTCTGCTCCTGTTGGCGCTCGTCATTAGGTACAGGGATCCAGGGCAAACCATTCACTATCGCTTTGCACATCTAAACGCAACCCT